>CM040964.1:29258478-29298059 GCA_022985045.1 Macadamia tetraphylla
CTTCAGCGACAAGTTACCGATTTGATTCTTGAAACTAAATGCTTGAGAAAAACTTCACAGCGATTGATTCCAACTGAGGAGACATCTAACCATAGTTGTCAAGCGACCCAAGGCAATGGAGAAGGATGAGAAATTAAAGCGACAGCAACAAGGCGCCTCGGCACTGCCTAGGCGACCAAGGCACCAGTCCAGGCTGAGCCACTTGAACGCCTAGGAGACGCCTTGACAACCTTGCATCTAAGACTTACTCTTCGTCTTCAAACAGTCAAAAATCTGTTCGAATGAGGAGTACTCATCGATATAGATTCCCTAAACAGAGTTCACCAATATGGAACATGAGCGTCAACGAAAACAAACCAGAATTTACAGAATCAAATTCAGTCGACGATGAAGTTATGGACCCTTCATCTACTGTCTCTGAGACATGTGATTAACTTCATTAAACGAAGTTCAATCAAGACAAGTGACGTTGAAGACAAGCACTTCAATATTCAAGTTGATTTTAGAGAACCTCCCAAGTTCAACGAATATCTAGATAAGGACAACACCAAACAAGGTAGCTTTGAAACACTTGAACCAAATTTTGTTTCAGAAGATACAACTAGAATTCTACACGTATTATGACGTAATAGTAGTGCCTACATCAAGCAATTTCAGTATCTTACATATTGAAGTTGTACTTGATATCGACGATGTATTAGAAATTTTGAGAAGACAGATATACAAACGTTCCATTCCATTGACTCCTCCAGTACGTAAGGTGATCCATTTTTAATCGTTACAACATACCTGTCTCTACTTTAGTTATACCAGTCAATTGACCATAGCTTTTTTTTTTTTTCGCAATAAATTGTAGAAACTTTGAGAGAGGTGGTCCCCTTGCCCTAAAATGGGTTCCTACATATATTGTGCTTGACCCCCCCCCCCCCCCCAAAAAAAAAAAATATGCATAAGCTAAAGTAATGTAATAAGAACTAATACCATAAATGAACAATTCTTCAAACCAAATTCCCTTAAATCATGACTTAACTCTAACATCTCAACACTTGCTTCTTGACAAGAGAACATAGACATAAAATAACAAAATCTGGAATTATAAAATACGACCATCAACAAGAACCATTATTCATAAATAAAATACTCGTTGTTCTTGTAACAGCATGAAACTGAACAAAACAAGAAAATACAACAGATGAACAACAATTTAATGACAACAAAAGATGGAGCTATTGAATTGAAATTCTATGAAAGTACAAAAGATGTTAAAAATAAAGCCATTTACAATTCAGAAAAACAAATGCCAACTTTCTTCTGCTCGAAAATAAATAACTTACAATCGAGATCTCAGATAAAATATGAAAATCGTAACAACGAAGGCCTAAGCTTCATCATCAATAAGAGTTTAGAATGAATTAGGTAGCATTTCAGAGATCGAATTCAAAGTACATGGGACTAACAAACCAAGAATTAGAAGAGGACTTACCACTACCAGTTACCACGGCCAACCGGAGAGTAGTTGCTATACATTCGAGGATAGGGTTTAATGCTTCAGTAGGGGGTGGACGGGGAGATGGTAGAACGCAGGGGGGAGCAAAAGTGCAGCTTGGGAGCCCGAGACCACCCAAAGCCCGCCCGAAAATTTTCTGGCTTGGTCTGGGCTCGGGCTAAAAAATCTCAATCTAAGTATAGGGCCGGGCTGGGCTTCAGGTTAAGGCCTTGGGCTAGGTTGGCCCAGCTCGGGTCTAATTTAAATTTGTGATTAATTACAGCACTAATTACACGTTAAGTTCACCATTAATTCTACCTCCAAAAAAAAATTCACCATTACTTTTTTTTTTTTTTTGGGGGGGGGGGTGGGTAACGGAAAAAGGTGCTCCATGGTATTGATCATAGCCCCCCGGGCTAAAGCCCCCATAAAGCAAGCAATGCTTCCGTAGGACCAACGAGCAATGGTGAAATGCATATCTAAGGTTCACCATTAATTTATTGTATCAAAGGTTGGATGGCCATTGAGTTTAACATATCTAAGGTGATACCTACCCCTTTAACCCTCAAAAAAAAAAAAAAAAAAAAAGAAGAAAGAAAGAAAGAAAGAAAGAAAGAAAGAAAGAAAGAAATAAAGAAAGAAAGAAAGTAAGACCTACATTAATATGGTAGGATAGAGTACGAGATGCATTAGGTATGATCCCAAATATAGCAAGTGCTATATATGATACGAAAATTATGATCTTAAACTTGTGTTGCTCTTAATGTTATTGAAATATAATTTTATAAAATAAGAAAAATGTAAAAATTGAGGTAAATTGGTCAAATGATCAAAACACCCCTAACTAGGCTATTTGCTCTGACATACATGACCTAATTAAGGGAATTGTTGAAAAAAGTGGTGATCCATTGTTAAATTCTATTGTAATGTTGAGTGAAGTTATAGAAGGGTTGAAGCTTTGAGGCGAAGTGCAAAACCCAAGCTTGATTCATATGCAAATCATTAGATCTATGATTCTAGTTGCAAATTCTCTCTCTTTCTTCTCATTAGCACAAACAACCAACTCCTCAAAGAAGGCAACTATCACACCCCGCTCCTGCTAAGATACCAGCGGTGTGAATAAGACGCTTACCCATTTTATATCTCTAGTAGAATCTCTAATAGCAGTACCTTAACTGTCGCAACCGTAATATTACTGAACCAACTAAAATCATCGCAGCTGAATCAAAGTATAGTATAAGCGGAATAACACTGTTAGGGAAAACAACTAATGTGAATATATTACATAACACAAGTTATTCTTTTCACATTTGTTAAAACATACATATAGTAACCCAAAAAGTATACCATCCAAAAATACAGTATCAAAGATGACGGCAAACCATCACTTGGCTCAAGGTGCGGCATATGTACAGGTATCACAAGTACAATCTGGATCATGTTGTTTGGGTAATGGTAGGGGTGTCAATCGGTCGGGCCGGGCTGGTCTCGATCTGTCCTAACAGGGCCTGGCTGTGTGAAATCTTTGTACCGTGAACGCCCATTTACTTAAATATGCCTAGATTTAGGGGGCATGATACGGTTTGTAATCGGACCGATCAGTGTCGGGCTTTAATCGGGCTACCTTAAACGGGCATTAAACGGGCTATGGACCTATTTAATTCTAAATGTGCTCTAAACATGCCTACCCTAAAATCCTTTTTTAAAGGGATTAAACTATTGACTTTAAAACTACTAGAAGATAACCTTCACAATTCTAAAACCAAGGGAATCATGTCTTTAACAATTGAACAATTGATAACAATTGAATGTCCCATTTAGCAAGATCCAAGGGAAATTATATATAAATATCCAAGGGAATCATGTCTTTAAAATATAATCTAAGTTGCAAGAATTACACTCTTTTTAACAATTGAATGTCCCATTTAGAATGTGGATATTTTAGTCCTATATATTCTTTACTCATATTTTGTAGTATTAGTGGTAAAATAGGTATTTAAGCATTTTTTTTAAAGGGGTAAGGCCGATCGGGCTAAATGAGTCGGTTCTAGCGGGCTTCTTAAGTGTGTCAGGTTGGTCGGGCGCCCGACGGGCTAATGGCCTGCACCATGAATGCCCGTTTAATAAACAGGTTGGGCTGAAGCCTAACACGTTTATTAAGCGAGTCGAGCTCGGTCGGCCTACCGGTGCGGGCTCAGGATTGACACCCCTAGGTTATGGTTCCACCAGTCACCACCATACTCAGGCATAGAGAAAGAAGTATCGCTGCCTAGTGGTACGACAGCACTTGCATCATCATCTAAAAAGCAACACGCATGTGGTATGAGCTCCAACTAGCTCATTGAGGGATGGGATTCATGCATGCACATACACATAGTCCATGATGCATGAATGATGTAGTCATTTTACTTTAAATCACCTAACATACAACTAAGTCAGGTTCATGCTACTACGACACATTAGGTTGTATCTCTGGTCCCGGGAATCACACATCAGTCATACAACGATATAAACCCTAGTTGTGATTAGGAGCTTTCCAGTCCTGGAATGTGACCATTGTACCGAGCAAACTCCTGATAATCCTCTCCTGGCAGTCACGGCACTAGAATTACCGTCAATCACGCTAAACTAGTTTTCGCTCAATAACCACATCGTACCACGGAAGTGGCTTTCCGGAAGGGTTCATTGAACATACCATGGTTGGGTTATCCAACACCTTACCCTATGTTGGCAAAGGAACATAGCATAGAGAATGTGACCTAAACAAAGTATGCTACATGCCATGCATAAAGATACAGGTAGACTGAAATATGATACCAGAATTGCCATCGGCCACATCACATCCATGCCCAAGCCTATCTAGCATACAAATAGTTAAGTATGAGATACGTAGTACCGAAAATACCATTGGTCACACTGTGCACCCATATCCAAGTATGGCCATAGCATACACAATACCAAAATTACCATCGATCACAAAGTGTATCCACAACTATAGCTAACTCTAATGTGCACCCAATGCATGATGCAATCATCCATATGGCGATCATGGTACTGGAACCACCTCAGTCACATCGGATCCTGTCACATAGTTCAAAACACATATACCGATCAAATACAATAACACATGTTATATAGTTCAAATATAATTCAACATGTTATACAAATCATACAAGTAGTTGAAATTATCTACACATGATTGTTATGGCAAGCACCCATTTCTAATTTTAAAACACTCAAAAAATAAAGTCAGACCACCACTTACCTCGTCAATAGACCGACCGAGGTGAAAATACTAAAGTTGTAAACCCGAGTCAAACCCCCCTATGCCTCACCGATTTGTGATTGTCCCTGTCCTAGGTACAAGGGTAAACGTGCAGTAACACGTGTCGAGAACATCTAAGGGACCCATAGGGTTTGCCCAAAAAAGGATGTCAAAATTGACAGTTCAGAAATGTCATCGGATTCAGGTCACGAGATCCACGGTTCATGTCACTAGATTGACCCTGTGTGAATCAGGTGGCTTGGGTAAAGACCACTTAAGGGCTCTGGGTTCACCAGATTTGGGTCACCAGATTGACCCTGTCCTTCTAATGGCAAACCCAAAAATTTAGAAAGCTTGTGGGCATTATCGATCGAACCCAATCGTTGAGATTTATTACAGCAGAGATTGTAGGGGTCTTCTCACTCTCATTTAAGCCAAACTATTTACGTTTCCCAGAGCCATTTGGAGAATCGTCAAAGAAATTGCTGAAACCCTAATCTCCCTATTTGGTCAAAATGTCATTGGAGCTTGGGTAGCTTGCAATGAGCTTGAGAAACACGCGAAGGAGTTCAGTGCACACCAACCTAACTATCGAAAAGTAGCAGGGCAAAGGCTTACCCCTCTAACCCGCCAAATCCAAGGTTTGCACAAAAATCAAAGACCAAAAATGAAGGGAAAAGGGGTTTGGGAAGGTAGCACCTACCTTCGACTGCAACCGGCAACCACACCCGTAGCCGAGAGCTTCCCCTTCCTTCTCCTTCTTCTCCTTTTCCTCTTTTCTTTCCCTCCCCCAAGTTGGTTTCAGGTGAAAATGAGCTCATTTCTCCCTCATTTATATAGCCTTAAGGCTTATTTGCCTAGGCACCTATTCGGGATTGAAATGGGTTAATTCGTCAGTCGGGTCATGCAAGCCCACCACCTTAGACTTACACGGTGTGGATGTCACACCCCGTTCACACTGAACCGGAGCGATGACCGAGTTAACACCGGTTAACCCAAACCTACCAAGATCATCAGATACTGTATTCCACCACAGCATACACACAACTAACATAAGTTCATCAGATCAACGGAAGACTAAGTTTTACCTGTGAATAAATCCCATATACTTGATACCCAAATTGTGATACAATAATTATATACTTGTGGGCCCGAAGGCATGATAATTACACAATAAAAGTACAATTCATATATCAAGTATATACAGGAAATCATCAAAACAATCAGTACCGCTGCTCGGTATCAAAGTGGAGCTCACTCGGCATCAAATAGAAGAGCTCAGCTCGGCCTCGAAGTGGAGCTCAGCACGGCCTCAAAGGTGGAGCTCGACTTAGCCTCGAGCTCTCATGACCGACTCTCGCCTGACGATCAACGCGTGCTCTAACTCCTCGAGGGTCCACAGTCCTCTTGAAACTTCATGTGGGACCCACCCCATCTCCTCGGATGTATGACCTATAAAATCATCTAAAAAGAGGGTGTACACGTGGGTTGAGCTCACTAGCTCAGTAAGTAGAAAGATGGACCACATACAACAGTCCACACATCACAACACATCATATGCACTACATGCCATGCTATACATTTTAGATCACATCCACCTAAGCAACATTACTAAGTCCTTGGTTTTAGTGCTACTACAACCACAGTCGCATATACTCAGTGCAGACTGAACTCCCTCGCGATCGCCCATAGGGTGTCGGAGAAGGCCCACCGTGAGTACTCGGAAAAGTAAAGACAATCCGTCCACCGGCTCTCAATAGAAATGTAAATGTGAAAATAAAGGTCTTGACTCGATAATTTAAAAGCGATCGATTGACCCTCTTGAATGTACCACGGTTGATGTCCTACATGACTCGTCAGGCGTAATGCCTAACCGCCACGTGTCCAGACAACGCGACCCTGCTTCCCCCAAATGGCAACCCAACACCTTAACCCTGTTGGGAAGGGTAGTAGCAGGATGGTGAAAATCCTAATACCGCATGCTCTGTATGACAATAATGCGATTGCATAGTGCCACCGTGTCCCATTCCACGGGCCACCAATGCATTCGTTTCCAAGACGACTTCTGACATCTAGTCTATCAATGCATTATGCACCATGATGTCCACATTCAACATATAAACATCTCATTCAATTGGCATGTGAAAAGTAAACATAGCACATATGCACATCAATGTGTGGAATGACTAATCTACATAGCATATTCATGATGACATGACTAGATTAGATATATTTAAATGAATGCCAAACAATACCTTGAAACAAGGCCAAACGTCCTCTCCCCACTTACTTGTAGCGTACGAGGATTCCCGTTCGGTACGGGTGAGATCCGTCTTGAATCGGGTCGGATTGGTGAACCTAACATAATTGAGCGAGGTTAGTACTTCACCATTTTAGGATCAAAATTAATGAAATCCGATGTCAAAATCGTGTTTAGAACGTCAAAGAAGGTTACGTCCGATTTGGGTTCGATCGGACATAAGGATCACCTTCGGGCCACAGGGTGGAGTCGGGCAGTGGGTTGTCAGCCCACGGTCCTACCCGCCGGACGGGTAGGGCCGCCGGTTGTACCACCGGTCCTACCACGGTTGGGCGAAGGCCCTGCCCTCTCGGTGGGTGCCACAGTGGTAGGGGCCCACGGTTGTACCCACCGGTCTTGGCGGAAAAGACACTTTTCTTCCCCATTTTCTCCATTCTTTGGGGAATCAAATGGGGCTTTTCCCCACCATTCTTCACACCTTCAAGGTCCTATAGGATGGTTCTAACCTAGATCTAGGTTAGATTCAAGTGAGGAAAACCATCTTACCTTCTTTGCTCAAAACGACTTCAAACCCTCCAAATCACTTCAAACCCACAATACTTCTTCCACCTTGTCAATGTCTCTTCAAATCCTTCAAGATCAACACATAAATCATCTATTAAACCTTAGATTCATCATTTCAAAGGGGTTTTACAAGATCTCAAAAAACCATACTCGAATCAAGGGTTTAAAGCTTGGGTATGGTGAATGTTCACAAAACCCAACTTTTCTTACCTCAATGTAGATCTAGAGTTGAAGATCACTCTCCGCTTGGAATGGGAAGATCGAGCTTCAGCGCCACTGAAATCCCTCTTTTCTTCCTCTTCCTTCTCTTCTTCCCTTTCCTTTCTCTCTCCTCTTTACTTTTCTCACCAACGTACGGGAGTAATAAATGGAAAGAAGAGAAAATCATAAAGCCTTATATATAATTCCTAATAAGTGAACAGTGCACATGGATGGGTCACTCAGGTGGGTGGGTGTACCCACCTGTCCTACCCACCTGAGGGCCAAAACTTGGGATTTTGATCGGGTTCGGGCCTCGGTGCGAACCCCACCCCAGGCATACGATGTAGCATACGTATATACCTTAAAATACGGATATAATACCTATTTTATCCGTACATGGCCTTATGGTAGGTGCATGTACACGGCTTGGGCACTCCCGTCTCTTCTGGCACTGGCTCGGACTTGTCGGGCCAGCCGGTGTTTAAGGTCACCCGTGCCATCATAGCCCATAAGGAACCCGCTATAATTTCCTCTGGCTCGGTTCCTGCATAGTTAAACCGGTTCAACCGCTTAATCAGACCGGGTTTAAAAAGTAGGGTATTACATTACCCCCCCTTCTGAAAAATTTCGTCCTCGAAATTGCGTACCTGGTTGATCAAAAAGATGAGGGTACTTGGCTCGCATTTCATCCTCTACCTCCCAAGATGCTTCCTCAAGTGAGTGATCAGCCCATCGCACCTTTACATAGGAAATGGAGCGGTTGCAAAGGGTTTTCACCTTCCGGTCCAAAATTTCAGCTGGCTGTTATGTATAGGTCATATCGGCTTCTAGGTACTCGGTTCCACGGTAGTACATGAGATGGATCATGCGTATCTCTTGACATGGATATATGGAATACATTGTGAACATCCCCAAGTGAAGGTGGCGAGCAAGCATGTAGGCTCTTGAGCCAACCGGGATAAGATCTCAAATGGTCCGATGTATCTTGGGCTCAACTTCCCCTTTCTGTGAAACCTTTGCAAACCTTTAGTAGGAGAGATCTTGAGAAATACCTTTCCTCCTGGCTGAAATTCAATATCCTTCCTGCGGGTGTCCGCATAGCTCTTTTAGCGGGATGAGTGCTTTAATCCGTTCTCTAATAACGTGGACTTTGTCACAAGTCATTTGTATCATTTCAGGTCCTAACATTGACGTTCACCTACCTCATCCCAATACAAAGGAGTTCGCACTTTACGCCATATAACGCCTTATCGGAGCCATCCCAATTGTAGCTTAGTAGCTGTTGTTATATGCAAACTCCATAAGAGGTATATATTCTTCCCAAGCGCCACTCATCTCCATTGCACATGCCACGAGCATGTCTTCTAATATCTGTATGGTTCGCTCATTGACCATCCGTCTGGGTGAAAAGCGTACTCAAATTCAACTGTGATCCTAAGGCACGCGTAAGCTTTTCCAAAATCTGAAGTGAACCTTGGGTCCCTATCTGAAACAATGCTCCTTTGGCACTCCATGTAAGCGCACTATGTTGTCCATGTAAATTTGTGCTAGTTTAGCCATGGAGAACTTGGTCTTGATAGGAATAAAATGAGCAGTCTTGGTAAGCCGATCCACAATCACCCATATCGCATCCATTCCCTTAGGTGTACTTGGTAGTCTGGTGACGAAGTCCATTGTAATCTTTTCCACTTCCATTACGATGCTGGGAGTGGTTGAAGAGTACCATAAGGTCGATGCCTTTCAGCTTTTACTTTCTGGCAGGTAAGACAAGTCGCCAAATATAAAGCTATGGTGACTTTCATGCTTGCCACCATAACTTTGTTTGAGGTCTTTGTACATTTTGGTACTTCACAGGTGAAGTGAGTACTCGGAGCTATGTGCTTCTCTCACTATCTTATCTTGTATATCCAAATCATCGTTACACAAATCGTCTCGAAACATCAATGCCCCATCAGCTAAAGTAAAATGCAGGTCGTTCATCGTTTGGTCTTGAACCTTAACTCGATCCATTGTAATTCGGGATCTGAGTTGCTTCATTATCACCTCTTGCCTAATTGCCGGATGTCCCTGTTGAGCCGTCAAGGATACAGTCAACCATTTAAGGTTTTCTAGTTGAGGCTCAAGCTCTAAGGTTGCCCCTTCATACAAGAGGTTTCATCCATTAGCATCGCCTCTTGCAAGTGGTGAGTGCCAAGTATGAGGCGACACGATGCTGTGTCTTCGAATCAATGCATCGCCACTACATTAGCCTTGCGGGATGATCTTGAATGTCGAGTCATAATCCTTCATGAGTTCAAGCCATCTCCTCTCTCATGTTCAAATCCTTACGGGTGAAGAAGTATTTGAGCTTTTGTGATCCTTTGTATATCTCGTACTTCTCCCCATACAAATAATGTCGCCAAATCTTAAGGGCAAAAATAGTATGCGGCTAGTTCCAAGTCGTGAGTGGGGTAGTTCTTCTCATACTCCTTTAGTTGTCGGGATGCTGCGCTATTACCTTACCGTGTTGCATGAGAACACAACCCAAACCAACTTTGGAAGCATCGGTATAGTGTCATTCCACATGCCTTGAGGAATAGTCGGCCTGAGGCGATCACCAACCTCTCTTTCAATTCTGGAAGCTCTTCTCACATTCCTACGCTTGATGAATTTCACACCCTTTTAGTCAACTTGGTCATTGGTCTTTGAGATCCGAGCAAAATTCTCGATGAAGCGCCGGTAATATCTAGCCAAACCCAAGCTCTAATTTGATAACATTCTTGGGGCTTTCCCATTCCACTCGCTTTTACTTTAGCAGGATCTACTTCGATTCCGGCCTTAAACACTACGTGCCCTAGGAATCCAACTTGTTCAAGCCAGAATTCACACTTACTGTACTTGGCAAACAACTGTTGATCCCTCAACCTCTGTAACACCATTCTCAAGTGTTGAGTGTGCTCCTCTTCGGTCTTGGAGTAGATCAAGATATCGTCAATGAAAACAATTACCCATTTGTCGAGCACATCCTGAAATACTCGATTCATTAGATCCATGAATGCTGTCGGCGCATTAGTTAACCCGAAGGACAACACTAAGAACTCATAATGACCGTATCAAGTCCTAAATTCTGTTTTGGGTATATCACTGCTCTTTATCTTGAGCTGATAATAGCCGAACCGAAGATCTATCTTTGAAAATACTCTGGCTCCCTGCAACTGATCAAATAAATCATCGATGCGTGGCAATGGATACCGGTTCTTAATGGTTAGCTTATTTAACTCCCGATAATCTATGCACATACGCAAACTACCATCCTTCTTCTTGACAAACAACACCGGGGCACCCCAAGGTGAAACACTTGGCGAATAAACCCCTTTTCTAATAATTCACAGTGCATCGCAATTCCTTCAATTCAAGCTGGTGCCATCACTGTATGGAGCCTTAGATCTGGAGCTGCTCCGAGTCAAGTCTATGCAAACTCAACTCTCTATCGGTGGTAAATGCATCGATCATCAGGAAAACATCGGAAACTCTTTAACCACCTTTACCTCTTCTAGAGGTGTAATCCTTGCATCAACATCAAGTATCGATGCCAAGTAACCATGACATCCACTTTCTAGCAACTTTCTGCTTGAAGAGCGAGACAAGGACCTTCCTCACCCTTTTCATTGCATCACTCGGTATAACCACTCTTTCCCTTCGTCATCGTCACCTTAATCAGCCTTTCGCTGAGATCACATTGGCTCGATGAGCCGACAACCAATCCATACCCAATATAACATGAAATTCTGCATATTGAACTTAATGAGTTGTGCATCAAAGTTCTTCCCACTAATTTCCACGACGGCCCATACACTTCCTTCAGCTGTGAAATTTTACGATGGGCATACTAACAATCATTCCATGGTCTAGGATCTGGGTGACATCCCAAGTTTCCTACAAATCTCTTAGATGCGAATGAATGAGTAGATCTGAATCGAATAAAACATAATGGTATGCACGATATGGGTAGGATACCTAGTATAACAATGTATATAATTTCAGCAGGTCATCAATATTAATCATAATGAATTTCTTAATTTAAAATGTACCTGCAACTACTTCTGTACTAGCCTCAGCTTCCTCGGCCGATAGAGCATACATCCTTCCCTGCGGTTGATTCCCTCGGGGTAAGGGAGTCGATGCAGGAGAGGTTTGGGAGGACAATCTTTGATGCAGCAGCATCTTTCGCATAATGCCCATATGAATGGCGGTTGAAGCACGAATCGAGGCGTCGGCTGGGCGGGGCCCCTCGCACTTGACCGGTGCGAGATGGAGGTCGAGGTGGCCTTGGAGCCGTGGGTGCCACACTAGTGTTAGAGGCGAATAGAGGTGGAACCGAACCACCAACTGGTCTGGGAGAGTAGCGGATGGCCTATAGGGCTGCCTATACATAGGCCCCAAGCTGTATGATCCATGGTATGCCTTGGAGGAATTTCCCATATCCGGAATGGATTTGTTCTCTTCCGATCCGGAGTGAGGGTGTTCACCCTTTGCTTATCTTCCATGGTTTGGCCTTCACTGTCTGGCCATATTCGGTCAAATCCAAGACCTCAAGCACAGACCCAATAGATGCTTTTAGGCCCTTTAGGAACCTTGCCGCCTTCTCTTGGTTTGTCCTCATATGCCTTGGGGCAAAATGGAACAAACTCTCGAATGTTGTTGGTACTCAGGGCAGTCTTACCTCCTTGAGCTAAGGCCATAAACTCGTCTCCTTTCGGTCTCGAAGCTACGCGGATAATGGTTGTCCAAAACAACTCCTTGAACTGCTCCCAAGTAGGTTGGATGAGCACCATCAATATAGGCTTGGAGGCTTGCCACCAAGAATTTGCCTCTTTCTTGAGTTGCAACCCGGCACAAATAAGTTTACGGGCATCCGTGCACTCAAGCACCTCAAATATCTTCTCTAATTCTTGGATCCATTGATCCGGTTCAGAGGATCACTCCCACCTTAGAGAATACGGTGGTAAGTTCCTCTTGAATGACTCCACTACCCTTGACGTTTACAAATGGCGGAAGTTAGGAGCATAGGCGGGATAATATGAGTATGGAGGAGGCATCCCATCTTTGAGGAACCCCGAATGGTGGGATTGGGGGTGTACCCACCACTTGTGGTCCCGTTCCCGACCCTACGGTGGGTCTGTGGAGTGAGTACAGGGAGGTTGACCGGTTGAGAAAAATCAAGCTGTTCTTTGGATAACAATCATAAATGCTTGCTGTTGCTGAAGCATTTGTTGCTGAAAAGCTTGTTGGGACTGCTGAATTATTGTAGCAACATCTCCCGGTGTAATAACCGATGGAGGGTCCGGGAGTGCAGTCATAGGTGGGTCCCCATGTGCCCCACCCTGACCAAGGGTCTCTGGAGGTAGTGGAGGTGAGGTTTGCCCCACAGAGCGGGACCTCCACAGGATTTTGTGGTCGGCCGGACGAGGACCCATGAGGTACCTCGAGCATTACTACCGGATCTAGTACGTACCATCGTATCCTGCACGGAACACATCACACACCATATTGGTTAAACACCGTAGAATTGATTTCGACACACAATCATATGCCATTACATGAGGTGTTGTAGTGTATGATAGCCTGTAAATAATCGCAGCTCAATCCCAAGATACAGGGCAAAGGCCCCAACAGATATGTCAATGGTCCCACTTGACCATAGCACATTAATCATAGGAAGAATGTCCATAATGAAAAGCAATGAAATCATACTAGGAGGAGAGAAGGGAAAAAAAAAATTTTCAAAATTTCCCCTCTGTCACAACTGGAAATTGCTGCCGTGGTAGACCCACCGGTTGAGCCCGTCGGTCCTAGTACCTCCACCGTGGTGGCCTTGCGGGTAGGGCCACCGATTATACCCGCGATCTTAATGCCTCCTGCCGTGGGTAGGAGCCACCGGTCATACCCGGTCTTGCCGTGTAAAAACACGAGCAGGGCCCTCGAGGCCTGATACATCTATCTCTTTCCCAAACTCCCTTTCTCTTTTCTCCTTTCTTCCTTGGGCGATCTTGGAGGTCTCCTCGGCGCTTCTACTCACGAGTCTACTCATCCACTCGGCGCTTTAGAGAAGAGTCAACCCACCCTCATTCAAGTAAGTTCCTCCTTCTTCCTTTTTCAGAATTTCCATTTGGGTAGAATGCATGCATAAGGTTTACTTTCTAGGTTTCCTTTTCATATTTTTCACCATAGAATAGTATTACCATGTGATTGTGATGCTTCTACTGTGGTCATTTGTAGTTTATAGGAATTTTATCTCTCCATTTGGAGAAAACCCCAATTCGTGCCCTAGGTTTCCAAATTTGGGGATTTCTTCAATTCTCACTCTTTTTCTCCAATTGATGACTCCTTTGTGATGCATTCCATTTGATTTACACTAGATATGCTTTAGATTTCATGAATCCTTCATTATGCTTGGAATCCCCATGTATTTCTATGAAATCCCTCTTTTTGTATTGCTTTCCTTGGTTTTCATCTCATACTTGCATTCATGGAATTCCATAGTCTATTTGGGTATGTTCTTGCACTTTCATGATCCCGCTACTATGGCATTTTTCTCTAGACACAGGGTTTCAAGCTATTCCCCATTATGTTGAAGTTGCACATTGGACTTGAATTCCCTCGTTGTATTTATGCTCTTTGCTTTTCTTTGTCATTTTCTTGTTTTGGCATGTTCCTCGCGTTGTACCCTACCGTGCTTCATGTCATAGGTTTCCTATCGTTCCTAGATTGTCGCGTTCCCGTTTTGCATGAATTGGGTTTTGGATTTCCCTTTTTAATGCTGTTGTCATTTTCCTTCTGTACTAACCCTACTTTCTTTTCTTATTGCCAGGATGTCGTCACGCACCGGAAGGACCATCTTCCTCTGGCGCTCGACGTAAGACCACCGCTTCTAAGCGGAAGAGTGCGGAGACCAGCTCTTCAGCTCCTCGCGGGAGACCCTTTTGCCCGATCGACCCTCGACTATGATGAGGAGCACTTCCTCAGTCGAGGCCGCAGCCAACTGGCCCAACTTCCTGAAGGGGTCAGTGATGATGGAGAAGACCGTGGTAGTCGAGGACTTCCACAAGGCTAGGCTTTAGGAGAGGTTCTCAGCATTGGGCTGGGATTCTATTCTTCATGTAGACCGACCGTGCTATGAGCAGCTCGTCCGTCGGTTCTATTGTAACCTGGAGGTTTCGTATCCGTCTGGGAGTTCACCATCGCGACTTGGTGAAGGGGTGGACATCCGATTGACGGTGGGCACCTTGGCGATATCCGGTATATCGGCGGTGGGACACCGATACTCGATCCCCGAGGTAGGCCTCGGGGACCGTTCATGAGCTGGCGACACGGACTTCATCTATGAGACCATCTGCGGCGCGGCAGCCGCCCGAAGTCCGAGACATCCTTCTACCACGAGGTTCGTCTATTCGCCGGTTGATCGTTCAACTGCTCCCGAGGAGGTCATCGGAACGGTGGGTTTCATGGCGGCTTTCATTGCATTCTGCATTTTCACGGCTGCGAGAGGGGCGCGAGCACTTGTGCCTCCCCTACATTATTCTCGAGCGATGGAGCACCACACTTCCCACCCGGAGGATGGAGGATTCCCTGGCGGATCCTCACTAGGATCTTGAGTTCTTGGGGTGGATCTGGCGGTGAGGAGGAAGACTCGGCTGATAGGTTCGGCCGGAGAAACCTCCGAAGATGGGTCTCAGGACCCTCATGGATTCACCTCCGAGATCGGGAGCTCGAGAGAGGTAGGGGTAGGAGGGCTGCCCCTATGGAGGATGTCCCCATGGAGGAGGAGTCGGTGAGGAGGATGAGGACTCGTTCCTCGAGCGAGGAGGAGGATCGATGGGTGGTGGCATCCACGAGGCGCCTCGGAGTCGAGAGGTCTGGTCCTAGTTCTTCAGGCTGCGGCCCCACCACACAGGAGTGGTGCCTCGACTTTGAGGGCATGGCGTCCTCCATGCGGGCCTTGCGGATGGCCAAGTTCAGCTACTTAGGCGGCTGGGCGAGATTGTCTCGGGAGGAGCGCATTATGGAGGCAGACCACCTTGGAGATTCCTTCCTTAGGTGGTGGACTTGACACTCTGACAGCTATCTCGGCAGATTTTGGCGGCTTGGAGGAGTGCAGTGGTGAGCGGAGGTTCGATTATTACGATCATCGCCTCAACGTCAACTCGGCCTCCGACGAGCGTGGTGATCATCGATGATGATGCGATGACCGATGAGGCTTGGCTCGCCCACACCATTTGTTTATTCATTTTCTCTTTTTGTAGACTTTGTTGTATATTTCATTTCTTATCATTCCTTGTATTTACGCTGTAACTGGATTCATTTATGGAATGATATATTTTGGATAGTGAATTTTGTGGTGAATTCATATGTGGAGTACTTGTGTGATTTTGTTGTGATGTATTTCTCTATCTGTGCTCATTGTTATATTTATTATTTGTTGTTTATCAGGTATTTGTGTAAAATTTTTGGAAATCCCATTTTACGCCGTTATGCTGCCGAAATTTCGTCAAAATAGTACTTTATAGGTTATAGTACCAACCTAATTACCTTTTATCTATACTCACGCATGCCATGAATGCAACATATAATGCAACCCCTTTTTATACTTTCTTTCTTTGGCTTTTAATCTTTAAAGTTTTTATATTAACCCAACCCCATTTTCCTATTATAGAGTCTACGGGATTCTAATGGTATGCTGTGAGTGGAGCAGAGCATCGCGCTCTGATACCAACGTTTGTCACACCCCGTTCACACTGAATCGGAGCGGTGACCGAATTAACACCGGTTAACCCAAACCTGCCAGGATCATCAGATACTGTATTCCACCACAGCATACACACAACTAACATAAGTTCATCAGATCAGCGGAAGACTAAGTTTTACCTGTGAATAAATCCCATATACTTGATACCCAAATTGTGATACAATAATTCTATACTTGTGGGCCCGAAGGCATGATAATTACACAATAAAAGTACAATTCATATATCAAGTATATACAGGAAATCATCAAAACAATCAGAGTACACAGCTCGGCTCGGTATCAAGGCTGGAGCTTAACTCGACATCAAATAGAAGAGCTCAGCTCGGCCTCAGAAGTGGAGCTCAGCACGGCCTCAAAGGTGGAGCTCAGCTCGGCCTCGAACTCTGTCACGACGCTCTCGCACGGCGATCGTAGCGGTGCTCTAACTCCTCGAGGGTCCACCGGTCCTCTTAGAAACTCATTGTGGGACCCACCCCTCTCCTCGGATAAATGACCAGAAAATCATCTAAAAGAGGGTGTACACGTGGGATGAGCTCACTAGCTCGATAAGTAGAAAGATGGACCACATACACAGTCCACATCACAACACATCATATGCACTACATGCCATGCTATACATTTTAGATCACATCCACCTAAGCAACATTACTAAGTCCTTGGTTTTAGTGCTACTACAACCACGTCTTGCGTATACTCGATGCGCACGCGAACTCCCTCCATGATCGCCCATAGGGCTGTCGGAGAAGGCCCACCGTGAGTACTCGGAAAAGTAAAGACAATGCCGTCCACGGCTCTCATGAAATGTAAATGGTGAAAATAAAGGTCTTGACTCGACAATTTAAAAGCGATGCGATTGGCCCTCTTGAATGTACCACAAGGTTGCCGACTATCCTACATGACTCGTCGGGCGTAATGCCTAACCGCCACGGTGTCCGACAACGCGACCCTGCTTCCCCAAATGGCAACCCAACACCTTAACCCTGTTGGGAAGGGTCGTAGCACGGGATGGTGAAAATCCTAATACCGCATGCTCCTGTATGACAATAGTACGATTGCATAGTGCCACCGTGTCCCATTCCACGGGCCACCAATGCATTCGTTTCCAAGCCGACTACGGCATCTAGTCTATCAATGCATTATGCACCATGATGTCCACATTCAACATATAAACATCTCATTCAATTGGCATTTGAAAAGTAAACATAGCACATATGCACATCAATGTGTGGAATGACTAATCTACATAGCATATTCATGATGACATGACTAGATTAGATATATTTAAATGAATGCCAAACAATGCCTTGAAACAAGGCCAAACGTCCTCTCCCCACTTACTTGTAGCGTACGAGGATTCCCGTTCGGTACGGGTGAGATCCAGTGCGAATCGGGTCGGATTTGGTGAACCTAACATAATTGAGCGAGGTTAGTACTTCACCATTTTAGGATCAAAATTAATGAAATCCGATGTCAAAATTGTGTTTAGAACGTCAAAAGAAGGTTACACGTCCGATTTGGGTTCGATCGGACATAAGGATCACCTTCGGGGCCACACGGTGGGTCGACAGTGGTGTCGCCCCGGTCCTACCCGCGGTCGGGTAGGCCCGCGTTGTACCCCGGTCCTACCGCCGTTGGGCAGAAGGCCGCCCTCTCGGTGGGTGCCACAGTGGTAGGGGCCCACGGTTGTACCCACGGTGCTACCCACGGTCTTGGCGGAAAAGACACTGTTCTTTCCCATTTTCTCCATTCTTTGGGGAATCAAATGGGCTTTCCTCACCCATTCTTCACACCTTCAAGGTCCTATAGGATGGTTCTAACCTAGATCTAGGTTAGATTCAAGTGAGGAAAACCATCTTACCTTCTTTGCTCAAGAACGACTTCAAACCCTCCAAATCACTTCAAACCCACAATACTTCTTCCACCTTGTCAATGTCTCTTCAAATCCTTCAAGATCAACACATAAATCATCTATTAAACCTTAGATTCATCATTTCAAAGGGGTTTTACAAGATCTCAAGAAACCATACTCGAATCAAGGGTTTAAAGCTTGGGTATGGTGAATGTTCACAAAACCCAACTTTTCTTACCTCCAACTGTAGATCTAGAGTTGAAGATCACTCTCCCGGCACCGGAATGGGAAGATCGAGCTTCGGCGCCACTGAAATCCCTCTTTTCTTCCACTTCCTTCTCTTCTTCCCTTTCCTTTCTCTCTCCTCTTTACTTTTCTCACCAACGTACGGGGGTAATAAATGGAAAGAAGAGAAAATCATAAAGCCTTATATATAATTCCTAATAAGTGAACAGTGCACATGGATGGGTCACTCAGGTGGGTGGGTGTACCCACCTGTCCTACCCACCTGAGGGCCAAAACTTGGGATTTTGATCGGGTTCGGGCCTCGGCGCGAACCCCACCCCAGGCATACGATGTAGCATACGTATATACCTTAAAATACGGATATAATACCTATTTTATCCGTACATGGCCTTATGGTAGGTGCATGTACACGGCTTGGGCACTCCCGTCTCTTCTGGCACTGGCTCGGACTTGTTGGGCCAGCCGGTGTTTAAGGTCACCCGTGCCATCATAGCCCATAAGGAACCCGCTCTAATTTCCTCTGGCTCGGTTCCTGCATAGTTTAACAGGTTCAACCGCTTAATCAGACCGGGTTTAAAAAGTAGGGTATTACAGTGGAAGTCATGGGGAAAGGTGTAATATTGTTTAAGAGCTTGGTCAGAGCTGGCCACGATGCATGTAGTGGGACCCACGGGCATCGAAGTCATTTAAGTACAACTACTCTTCAAGCCCCACGAATTCAAGTGTTGTTTTTGGTGGTCATTCCAATGCTGCATTTGACAGGCTTTTGTCCACCTTTGGCAAATCACTAGGGGTTGCCCTAGGGATGTGTGCAAGGTCTTTCCGGACAATTCTACTAAGTGAGTGGTTTAAGTGGGGAGGTGCTATGTCACTTACCACTTAGAATCGAAAGGTTTAAACCCCTTTTAGTGTGTCAGGCAAGAAATGCAATTGCAAGTAGGGTCATCCCTTTCTTTGCAATCTAGAAGGCGTTGCTGCTGTAGCACCCTAATTTGACTTAACCCTTACTCTATGTTTAGGTAAGGAAGTAGAGGAAATAAATGTAGCATTGGCATGGTCTGTAGTGGTAGAGTGCCTAGAGGGCAAAGATGACCCTACCTGTTGAAGCCTAGCTTGCCAGCATCATAAGAATTTCTATCAGGAAACATGGGCAAATAGGTAAGGATTTAAATCATGTTGACCTAAACATTTCAAACCCAAATTGGACTGAAAAGGCTGCAACCAACTAGCCGGTTTGGCTAGCAGAATACTGAAAATTTTATTTTTCACGTGTGGGGCCCACATCCCAACTCGTCTGAGCCTCATACTTACCCAACATGCAGAGGTTCTAATGCTAACCAAATCCAACCTACTAGGTCAGTCTTTGTGGGTTCCATCAATGGAAATTTAGATTAAATTAGTTTATGTTTAAAAAAACAAGTTTTAAGAATTAATTTTTAGTTTGGGCTGGTTCAGCCAAACGGCCCTAATGACCTGTAGGACTGAACCTTAAAACCCCCAATTCAGCTAGTGTTACCTTATTTAGTTGTATAATTCGGTGAAAAGCAGAAGAGAAGAAGATAAGAAGGGAGCTGCTGCTACATGCTTGTTGTTGTACCTACTACTGCACCTGCAAAATTAAGGTAAGAAAGTTTTCTTTGAAGGCTGTACAGTAGGTATTTTGCAGGTTAAGCATAGGTTCAGCTTGGTTCCCACCATGCAGCCACCCAAAGTGGGAAACATGGACTGTGTGCATGGGACTTGGGTAAAATTCTATTATAGAGAAGGTATGGGTATAAAATTACATGTTCTTCATGCTTGTAGGGCGTAGAATAATGGGTTTTAATTGTCTCTACAGTCATGTACAGCTAGATTTTGGGATGTATGCATGGGATTCATCATCCTAGAGATGAAAACCCAGTTATAGCACCCATATATGTGTAGTATGCTTGCTGAAATTATGATTAGGACAGCACACAAACCTATAAAACATCCCTATAGTCACCATTTAATTGGGTTTGAGCTCAACAGGTTCAGGAATAGGTTCCCAGACCTGAGTCTACCATCCTAAGGAAGAAAATTGGGGAATATAGTAGGGTAGAATTTTATTACTATAATTCGTGGTTTTGAGGACTATAGAATGACCCTAGAGGCATGAAGAAACCCTCCCCATGCTGCCATAGACACTGGCGATCGGTCATATACAGCCCAAGTGAAAGGAAGTCAGCAAAACAACCTACAGGGTTGTAGAAAATGTTGCTAAAATCAACCTGCAGGTTGAACAAGAGGCCAGCCGGTCGAACCCACCGACTGAGCATTTTTAAGGCTGATCAGCTCCTGTTTTGGCTAAATTATGCCTAGGGGTATCAAAACCTAGCCCGAACCGATAAAACCGATTGAAACTGATCAAAAAAACCCAACCCAAACCAAATCGATCCTTATTGGATTGGTTGTGAGCTGAGGTATGTTGGAATCGGCTGAAAATTGGTCCAAACTGAACCGACCAAAAACCAAACTGAAACCAAACCAAATGAAACTGATAAAAAACAAATGATTACGTGATTATAAATTGGTGAATTGACTATCCATTTTTTACAATATTAGTGAGAATATTTTTTATTATAAAGGTTATCATTACAAATCATTGAATATGAGGTTATGAATAGAGAAATTGATTTGTAAAATGCTTCCATTGATTTCCTTGTTCACTATACAAAACTAGTTGGACAGTTAAATGAATGATTGGATAATAGGGTTCATTTTGTGATTTTAATATTAGTTTTCTTCTCAATAATTTGTTATCCATTGTTCTCAATATTAATTGTCTTTCCCTTACAATGATAAACCATGATTTAATCATAAATGTAAAGTGATTTTTTCCATCAAATCTTGTCACTACAAGTTATGAATGTAAGATTTCATTATGGTTTAAGCCCAATAATAAACCAGTATTAACCTGATATTAAAAAACCAAAATAAACCGAAACCAACCTAGACTGAAACCAAAATCGACCAAAAATCAAAGTTCCTTAATGGATTGGTTTTGGTCTCCCTCATTCCTATACCAAAACCTATTCAACCCGATTGAAACTGAACCAAACCAACCGATTGACACCCCTAATTATGCCCTGCCCCTTGTGGATTATGTTCCTTACCTATTTGCCTAAATTTAACCCTATGGGTAGGGGTAGTTCAGGGGCTTTTCCGAGACTTTAAATTGGGTTAGTACATGGACTGTTAAGAGTCATTTTAGGTTCAACAGTGAACCTGTATTTAGTCATATTAAATATTATAAATGCTTGACAAAATGATACACCATTAGTTAGGAATCTAAACAATCGGGCGAGAATACGAAGTTGATTGTGGGGGATCCTACAGTACTTTGTGATTGGGTATTGAGGTGAGTGGGTGTTTGATTTCTTTTATGGAGTATTTCTATATTTTCTTTTTTGTATGCTCATCTGTATTGTGGTTCAATCCTTGTTTTGGATGTATTATATATATATATATATTGCACATATGGCATGGTTTTACCGAAATTGTGGTGGTTGTGTTTTGTGAATGTGTAGTGATATAGTTGAGTGGTAATGATTATAACATTGATGGTCTAAGGCACGGTGTGGCCGATGGAAGATTCCGATATTGTGGGCTCAGAGGTCAATATTATAGTAATGGCTGCAGATGTATGATTAGATGTTATGGATTGATATGAATTCATATAGAATGCATATGGTTATGATACATAGAACTTGGTGCCACACACCTCGCCAGTAGGGGTAGGTACTGGCTAATCCCAAGGGGTGGTATACTATTGAAAATACCATATCCACAGTATGATGAACTGTACTCAGAGGCAGATGCAGCATAGGTGACCGATGGGTTTTCCAAGACCGTGGATGTCCACAATATGGTGACTGATGTGTAGGATTCCAGGACCATGGCTATTGGGGTTACCTTTAGAGGTTTACGAGGTGACCGACGTGTAGGATTCTGGGACCTGTAGACTTCCACTTGCAGCGAGCTTTTATCCCTGGAGCCCAACATACTGGGGAAGGGGATACCACCTATGTTGCGTAGCATCTATACCAGATGATGGACTTAGTGGTGGGTACGAATCTCTCAGGTCAAAGGTAAAGTGATGGGTACGAATCTCATCCTCACATAACTGGTACCAATACTTGTGAGATTCTTACTAGATTCTTTTCTGTATACACATAATATGTGTACTCATGTTTATGTATCGGAGTCACATCTCTAGCAACATATAATTTAACAACCATATAAACGGAATGTCCAGTATCCCTAGCCAAGAACAATTTGGAGTGAAAACTCATGGAACAATTTATAAGCCTAATAAATAAATGTCATACATAAATAAAAATAAACAGTCATATTAATAAATCAAGTTTGATGGACATACATATCCAATAATATCCCACTTATACATTAAAGCCAATCTCCTATATGTTTTACACTCATAGATTCCACATGTTTCAAAAATATATTAGGTGCTAAGCCTTCACTAACAGCTATGTATTTAGCCTCAGTGGTAGAATCAGCTAGTTGTAGACTTTTTTTCTTCTAAATAATCACTCTACCACCTACATAAAAAAAAAAAATCATTCATGATGTAGCTTTTCTATCATAATTGTTGCTCTGAAAATCAGATTATGTGTACCCCATAACTAAAAACTGATCTGGCCCATAAACTACGAAGTGATCTTTAGTATTTTTTAAATACTTAAGGGTATTCTTGACAGCAGTCCAATGCTAAAGTCTAGGGTTAGACTGATACCGGCCCACAATCCCTATTAAAAATAGTAAATGTTTGGCCTAGTACACAACATAGCATGCATAAGACTTATCACTGTCGAAGCATAGGGAATTCTCTTCATCTCCTCAATTAAGAAGAATGAAAGATAGGTGTTCAATCTTTAAGTTTGAGGTATAAACATTTCCTAGCTATCCAAGCAATATGTTCCCAAACTTTTCAAAATTGTATATATATATATATATGAAATTTTTCATAGCCTTATTCATTTGACATTTTTCATATTTCTATTAAATTAGTAAATCAAATCAAAATAGTTTTTGTTATCCAATTTACTTTTAAGTCCAAATTGACCAACTACGGATTCAAAGCTAATAAGATTTTGTCTTCCCTTAATATTTTGAGGCATTGGACTAAATTTTTTTTTTTTTTTTTTTTTGTGTGTAAATGATACATTGGACTAACCTTTAGGTGCTATAATTGGTGGTATTGTTTGGCTATTGACATTGGTGCAATACACACTACAACAAATTTGCTTTTTTCTACGAAAAATTTCCGTCGCAAAAAAAAATAAAAAAAATACCGTGGTAATTATACTATTTTAGTCGTTTAATATCCATCGCAAGTTTGTCGTTAAGAATGGTGTCCTATCTAGTTACGATAAAATTATGAGGTGCGTAGGTTCTGGTTTTTAACGACGGATTTATCCAAGGAAACAAGAACAGAACATCACAAGGATTAGGGTTGGTTCTTCCTTACTTTATCTTTTTATTTTTTCCCAGTTTCCTAGGCCTTCTTGTATCTCCCTCCCCTATTAATAATGAATTTTTTTATTCACCAAAAATTTTTTTTTTTGAGCAGAGCACTATCATGAATTCTTAGCCAAGACAAAATGATCAATGCGAGAGACATTTGTTGGATTTTCCAAAATCAATAGTCTTACAGAAATGATACGACAAGAAGTTAAAGAACAAACAAACAATATAATTTTTAGAAGAGAACTTCATAACAATTTACCATTAAAGGCATCAAAGCAATACTGTTTTCACATTTTTAAACTAAATAGAGTTAAAATGACAACCAAATTAGGTAATATTCATAAAAGAATGAAAAAGAAATGTGTTAGCTAAAAATTATGAACAACTTACAGCCAGATGAAACAACTATACTTCATTTTGACCAGCCCTGAGAACTAAAGCAAATAGATCATCTAAAATATCTCTTAGGCCATTAGGAATTTATGTTAACAAAAAAAGGATTGAAACAGTATTATGATTAACAAGCATACCTATTTTTTTCCACAATATGTAAGCCCTGATCTTGCCAAAGTAAATCAAATTTTCTTTCATTATTAGAAAAGCAAACACAAACTATGAATGTGTCTAAAAGCAAGACCCTATATATAATAGATAAAAATAAAAATATAAAGACTACTAAGAAATTCATTATCATCCAATAGAAAGTAAGAAGAAAGAAAATAACGAGCATTAGTAAACACTTTTAGACCAAATAAAATTTAATCATCAAAATCTATTACAATTATAATAAATATATCTCAATTCCTAATGAATATAATGTTACGCTCCGGCCGCATTTACCTTGCACAATATTGTCCTCTTTGGCCCATGGGCCTCAAGGCTTTAAAACGCGTTGTGCCATATTAAGAAGGCTAGAGGTTATTAACTAGCCCAGTAATCTCTCCTAGGAAATGTGGGACTAAAAATTGTACACTCTCACCGATCTCCTAAACCCTTGGTACTTGCTGTATTTTTGGTGAAAACACTTCACCGATCTCCTAGGGGGTCTGGTACTTGCTATATTCTTGGGTGTCACAACTTCCCCCCTTTCGATACAACATCCCCATTGTGGCCCCACACGCTATCGAGTCTACTCTGATACCATTTGTAATGCTTCGATCCCATTCACCTTGCACAATATTGTCCTCTTTGACCCATGGGCTTCAAGGCTTTAAAACGCGTTGTGCCATATTAAAGAGGCTAGAGGTTATTAACTAGCCCAGTAATCTCTCTCTAAGTGATGTGGGACTAAAGTTTGTACATCCTCACCGCTCCCAAACCCCCTAGTACTTTCCGTATTTTTTGTGGAGACACCTCACCAATCTCCTAGGCGAGTCTGGTACTTAACGTATTCTTCGGTGTCACACATAAAGTCATAAGAATGCATTTTTTAATGAATTTCACCACCCTCCTTGGTGTCTCTATCAATCCCAATTAACAATCCAACATGCTAACAAGGAAGAATTCCAAAGAATAACTAAAGATGGATAGAAATGGGCAATGAATAATTGATCATCATCAAATCTAAGATCCCTTTAAAGAAAATCAAGAAAAAACTCATGCAACAGTTTCAGTTGAAACAAAAGTTCATCAATTAATAGAATGGAAACAAAATCCAAATTAGAACTTAAAAATAGTTTTTCTTTATATAAGAAGCAAAACTATATAAAAGCAGTCAATAAAAATCCTAAAATCTAATTACTTGCTTAAAAACCAAAGCAAACAAAATCAAAGGATTGTAACCATCAAAACAAATGAGCCTAGAACAAGAATAAGGAATAAGACAAGGCACACTTGGAGACATCTAAATTACTTGCTTAAAAACCAAAGCAGACAAAATCAATAGGCAGCCATCAAAATAGATAAACCTAGAACAAGAATAAATATGAAGGCTAGGCAAACTTAGAGAGAAACAAAATTAGCAATTGTACAAGCCTACGAAAGTTTTTCTACCACCATTTGGAAAATTAAATCAGAATTTCACAGGATAAACCATTCATGCATCTCATATATATTTATATAAAACTCCCTAAGTCTTTTTCCCTACTAGTAATCAAAACTCCAATGGACTAGGGGTGAAGGACTGCACAGAGAACAATACCTAAAACTTTGAAGCATCCAACTATAGAGCTCCAAGATCGTATTGTTCCTATACAAAGACAACAGACATTCTTCTTCACAATTCCGTACTGCAGTGAAGGAACAAAGCGAACTTTTCACCAGAAGGAGGACCTACAATGGCGGAGAACTCAAAACCCTCAGCATTGGCGCTACTTCCTCCTTGTTTCGATTAGGGTTCTTATACATGATTATAGTTCATGCTCTGTTATTAATCAAAATAAAAGGACCAGGGTTCTTACAAGTCCATTGGAGAACTTTTATGTGACTAGTTTCTATACATGATCATAGTCCACGCTCATAAGGTTGTCCGGGCGGACCTTGGTTTTGTCACTTGGTTGCTTAGTTATATGAGATTGTAATTTTGTGGATGGGAATACATTAGGGTCCCTACTCATATATCAAATTTCAACTCAATCTTATAAAATGTTGAAACCATTACATTCAATACTACTAGCAGCTAAAACATTGAAGATTTAATTGAATAAAATGTGACATGTAATTAATTTAAAAATAAGTGGATTACCAAGATAATCTCTCTAGACATGATTGCTAAGAAAAACATTTCAGAATATTTTATTGACCTAATTAACTACCAAAGTTATTTTATGGTTTTCATGTCAATAGACATGCTATTAATTGAAACCAACAATGTGGCTCATGAACTATACCAGTATATTACCAATAAGCATAGGTGTACTTCTTGCACCAAAAGGAAGAAAAAATGAAACCCAATTCAATACCCAAGTCATTTCCAAGCACAAGAAAGAGAGAGCACATAGCACAGAGCGTAGAGAAAGAACATCAACGATACAACTTTATCATTTTTTGTATAAGTAGGGGATGGAGAGAATTTACTCCATTTATAGTATGTCTATCAGTGGCATATACTTGAAATGCTAAGGATAGTAATATTATAATATTTGAAAAAAATGAATAACCAATAGCTAAATGCAAACTAGTATTCTGCTTTAATTAACAGTGGTATATCACAGATATTACAAAAGCATGAGAAATAAAATTGGCAATTCAGTTTTTCTGTTTCGTAATTTATAAAAGAATTCAAAGATGACAATAAAATGTGTGGAGTAATGATCTATTTGTGAGCAAGTTCAATGAAGTAGATTATTATGTAGCAAGATAAAAGATAACAACGTTGCCATGTTCATACTCTCTAGTTCTTTTTTTCACTATTTTTTATATATCTTTTATCAGTTAAAATAATAATACAGAAACTCAATGAAACAATCCTCCATTCGACAATCCACAACAAAAAAAGAAACCTGAAAGAATAAAAATTCATTATCAAACAAAGAACAAAGAAAAGATTCATCAAAATCATAAGAGAAAAATTTTCTTTGATACCTGTTTATAATGTTGAAAAAATTAAAACCATTCAAAGAGTCTCACACATTGAAGATAGAAGATTGAAATATCTTAAAGAAAGAACAAAAAATTAATCTCAAGAATAAAAACTAAAAACAGAGATATTGAGATTCAGAAAATGAATTAAAATAAAATGTTCATATCTTATCCATCTAATGATTTAGATTTGTTAGAGAATTCTCCAGAGATGAAAAATTCTCCTAAGGTACCATTCTCCTAATGCTTTCATATAAGTCAAACAACTATCGCAAATGATTCTCACACGAGTGATGAAGGAAAATATATCCGCTGAAGGACATTATGAAATAGTATGAGCACTTTTATAAATTTTCATCTTCAAGATTTTTACCTTTTTTAATATTGCAATTTTCAGTGTATTGTGCAATGAATTCATCCGGATTAGCATATATGATTATGAAGTGGTAAATAATTTTCTAAGAAAATAAGTCAATAACGTATAGATTGCTCAAGAATTCAGAAAGGAACTAGTTTGTTGGATGCCATAAAAACGACAGAGCCAAAATTTACAGAGTTGGACATAGTGAAAAATGCAGAACAAGAAACAGAAACGAGAGTCAAAGAGAGAAATGTAGAGACACAGAGGCAGAAATACAGAGACTTGTTGACATAGAAGAAATAGAGCGCCACTATGAGACAGCCAAATGGACATATAGAGAACAATATGACCTTATAAAACTAATGGTTGAGTAGTGAAAATTGGTAATAAGATAACTATTACTTTTAATAAAAGTTGGTGGAACAATATTAAGAATGAACATGAGATAAAATCTGGTCAATCATTTACCATGGTATGACTAAGGAATAAGATGAATAAAATATGATTTGATTACAACACTCTTAAAAGACTATTGGAGACTACGGATTTTTGTTTTTTGTGATCGGAACTTCTACAATCAAAGATGAGAGTGTATGTGATGTACACAATAAAGTAAATCTATACTTCTATAAGGTTCTCTCATTTTTTATATTAGAAAATATTTTATGCATTTGGTCGATAGTTAGTTTGTATAATTTTTCAGGTAAACCATATATGATCTAAGTTTAGGATGAATATATTACCATATTGGTCTAAACTACCTTTGATTTTTTGGGGCTTCATAGGCCAGTGAGAATGATAAACTCGATAATGCATATGATTTTGAGACGGAAAGGAAGTAACTGAATTTTTATAAATCTCTTTTAAGTTTTTTATGCATGTTCACATTTACTAGTTGGAAAATTATATTCTGGTTGAAATTATATGTGAGTAAGGGTTGTTAGGGTCTCTCTATCCATAAAATTTTAGCACATCCAATTGTCTATGAAAAATATAAGCATATATGTCAGAAATTTACTACCATCTAATCAAATATCAATACATTAATATATATATATATATATATATTTATGTATGTGTGTGTGTGTATAATATAAATACCAACTTAAGAGATCGCTTATGTTTGATGCATTTTATAATTTACATCACAACTTTGAAGATTCTAGTACTGAAGAAAGTCACAAGGCTTGAAGGAACTAATTAATCCAATCTATCGCATAAATACTAACCCTTGTATAAGGTTTGGTTGCCTTACAAAATGAGTATATCTTCCACTACAAACAATCAAAAATTTTTTACTCATAAATTACAATACAAATAAGAGTTAAAACAAAAAATGAGACCATAAATTTGAAATACTATAATGTTACCTATATTAATTAATCACATTAATCATGACTGTAATACCTGTGAATAATGAACGTAATGAACATGAATAATGATCATAACATTGATATTTCTACTGAAAAATAATGGACCTATTGTAGTTCATTTTCATTTGAAATTTTTACACAGTATTATTTGAAACTAATACTAGATGACCATGAATCTCTAAGGCTATATTTGGTAGCCAAGAGAAGAAAAGAAAAGAAAAGAAAATAAAAAATAATCTAGAAAAAAAAGAGAAAATAAAAAAAATGAAATGGTGAGAAAATAAAAAGAGTATGCATGTTTGGTAACCAATAAGAGAAGAAAAGAAAAGAAAATGAAAAAATTCAAAAAATTTTGAATTTTAAGAGAGTGATAGACACATAGGAAATCATTATGTAATCATTTATTTTTTTTTATCTTATTATGTTTTCATATTTTCTCATTTTTTCTTGTGTTTTTTGCAAGATTTTTTTTTTAAGCAAAAGAAAACTTCACAATTCTCAAGAGGAATTTTGAATTTCAAATGCTGAATCTTCTCTTGGGTGAAGACATACTAAGTGCAAAGAGAAATTCTTAACCCAAGAAAAAAGTATAAAAAGTGTACTTTTTTTCTTTTCTTCTCTTGGCTACCAAATACAACCTAAAATGTCATAGGTTACTGACAAACATACATATTATCATTTTTAATTTTGACAACATAATATTAATAAACACATGATCTTTGTTTTAATTAAAGTCAATAAATTGTGAAAATACATACAGCTAAAAGATTTTAAATGTCAAAGAATATCAATCATTAAATAACTATTTATTTCATATCTTGCAAAAAAATATATTTCAAGGATGATCGATATTTATATATATTAGATGAATTTTTAATAAATATGAAAGTCTTCAATATTTATTAAAGAATAAAATGTTTTGCATGATTCTCTACTTTCAATCCAATGTCATTGACATATTTTGTTGTTCAAGAACATTCTACTTTGGTTAGTCTGTCTCCAACATATTGTATAAGAAAAAATAATTGTTTGATTTGGTATAGTTTTTTTTTTTGGGAGTAGGTGTTATATTTTGGAGTTGACTAGCTAGAGTAAGTTCATTATAGGTCATTTTTTATTTCATAGAAATAACATAATCATTTTTCTACTACAAATGTATCATTAAGGTATTATTTATCCATATGTATAGACTTCAAATCATTTATGAGATACAAATAAAATTAGCTCATGGAAATCATTATTCATAATGAAACATCAAAACATTCAATAAGGTGTATGAAAAAGTTATAATGTCAAAATAAAAAATAGTATAAAAATGTCACTTACAAATATAAACTTGATTTAAAAATAGTTCTAATGTTTAACTTGTCTCCAAACAATGAAAATGATAACAAAAGGATTCTCAACCAATACTAAAAAAAAAATAATGATAATGAAAGAATTCATATATATTAGTGATAAAATGCATCAAATTAGATCCATCTAGTTAGACATGCATTATTGATCCATCCAATAGAAAAAATACATCGAAATAAATCACTACCAAAATTTAAAAAAGAAATTTAATAATAAAATCAAATTTTCATCCATACTAATTGCTTGTTAAACAACATAAAAAAAAAAATACTTCATCCAAAAACTTTATATGTAGTCATGGTTTCATGTTCGACGAAGAACCATCTTTGTGAGATTCACAATAGCTTTAATGTAGCTAATTTATCCCATCATGGCTTCCAAGATATGAAATAATTCCCTAACCAAAGTTTTCATCCCCACAGTAGCTTTTACTACGATGGAGTCCTCCATTGTATCATTGTTAGAATTTATCAACAAATTATCACATCACTCTTCATATCTGTCTTCATTATCGTTTGGTTTACCGACAATGTCAACTCACTTTGGTGAGTCATCATTTTTTTAAGTGCATACATGATGACTTACCTTATGGAGAGTGAAATTTAATGGTATAAAATTTAACTTCTCGTCGTTTGTTATTTAAAAAATGCTATGACTGACCCTTTAAATTTGAACCAAATCGAGAAGTTGGTGTTCTTGTAATCCACTTTCATTTAAAATTTGAAAACATAGTTAAAAGATTAAAATTGTGACGTTAAACATATTGATACTTATTTTTTCAAATTCTACTCATAAATAAGACTAAAATTTCTTTATTCATGAAATTGATCGCTTCACCCAAATAAAATTTACCTTTTTAATGCTCACTTTGTAGGACAAGAGCATTGTGCATGACCTCTCTTTTGATATATCTCCCCTTGGACTCCTTTTTTCTTCTCTCTGTCTCCCTTTCTCTATGGGTCAAAATTAATCTATACAGTGATTGTCATTTTATGTTTACTTGTACGGAAAGAGCACTGTGTAAGGTTTTGTAAACCTATACTTTGATATTTCTTCCTTTCGTCTCGATCCCTTTCTCTTTCTTCTACCTCTACTTCTCTTGATTATGTCATAGTATTCTTTTTAATTACCACTCGGGGAGTTCGAGGGAAGAAGCCAGAACTTGATTTACGGCTGAATAGAAACTCACACGTAAGTATATATATTGCCGTTCGAGCAGAACTCAAAGCGATCATAGCATCGGTCCCCTTACCTACATAGCCCATATGAGTAGATTTAGGCCTTGTGTCATTCTTTTGCAAGATCTCGCTTTCAGTTCGTAGAGTGGATCAAACATGTGTTCAACTTGATTCGTTGTTGCAATCACTTCGTCATCTTATGATTTGAAACTCAATTTTTCCTTCACAAAGAACTATGTTCTTGCTTGGTGAGTCCCTTCGTTTGCTTTGTGTGTTCCTTTGATTTTCTAGTAGCAAGATCTAGATTTTGCTTCGAAGATTGAATTAATGGTTAGCTTGTGCTTGAACACATCTCATATGCCTCTCTCTCTCTCTCTCTCTCTCTCTCTCAGGAATAGCTAACCTCCTATTGTGAAAATGATTTATCTTCTAAGTTTTGGGAAGTTATGACGTGGAAGTTAGCTTCTGGAGTAAGGAGTTAACCAGGGAGTTCCAATGCCTTTATGTGAGAGGCATAGAAACAAACAAAAAAAATTAGAGTTGTTCAACCCCTTCCTCTCCTTGACACGTCACACTCTCTCACTTATATTCAACATGAGGCCCAACTCTTCCTCCCCTTATTGGTGAATAAACAAATTTACATGGTTTTCTTCAAGTGCCACGTGTGTCCACACCATGAAATGGTCTAATTGATAAGATCATATTGTGATATGATCTACACAAATCAGTTCTCAACAAAACATAATTGATCGATCCGCATATTTAAATTGTGGTTTAAGGGGATAAATGAGTTATTTTTTAACAAATATTGGGAATTATAGGTTGTACTTCATTTTTTTTTTTCACCTATCACATTCATTGAATTATTGACAAAGGGGACCAATTTAAATTTTCGACTATAGTAGATCCTATATGCATCATCTATTATTTGTAGAAAATAACAAAAAAAAATCTGATTTTCTTAATTACTTGTTATATGTGCGAAAGTCACTAGGAAATTCGATCCAAATGTTTGGCTTCAAGTTTTTCTTATAATTCTTTTTACACCCGTGCCTTGACTCGGTCTAATTTGAACTGTTGTGGTAGGTCTCGGACCGGAGATCGAAAGCATGGTCGGATTTTGACTCATGACTGCCCATTGTCGAAGGAGGAGAGAGGACCCCAAGTGTTCATGCATCATCTAACTGGAGGGGGTTCATACCTTCCGATCCTAGACGGCAAGTGACCTGACTCCTCACACATAAATCTTGGCATGTACCGAAGTTGCCAAAAGACAATAAGTGTGGCCGAGGGCAACCACCCGTGCAAGACCAACTATAGGACAGCAAGCAGTCAAGACAACTTGTTGTCTTGACCACCAGAAATAAGACATCGGATCCACTGGGGCTGAATCCGGTGGTCTATTTTCGATGAGCCTAACAGACTGCTGTCAAGGTTTCGATGCCCGTGGGTCCGCCACTCGCATCGTAGACAGTCTCGGATGATCCCAAATCATCCTCCACACTTTCCTCATGTCATGGGCATTTCGCGGACCTAAGTAGTCTGGTTCTCGGGTTCCCAAAGTCGTATTAACACGATCGGTCCGAATAGGGTCCAACCAAACAGACCCTAAGGTCCAAAATTGACACTTAACTAGGAAATGAGGATTCATTTCCTCATTTTCTTAGTGTCCAATGTAGGAGAGGAGGGAAAGAGGAGAAGAAGGAAGGGTCTTACCTCAATGTCGGCTGCTGCCTAGTTGCCGAAATCATTGTCGGAGGTAAGTACACTCACTTCCCCCACTCTCTCTGTTCATTTTGACATAGATTAAGCTAGTTTCAGATGGAATCCTAGTGTAAAAATCATGTTGAGGTCGTGGAATGCGTATTCTACCCTCCCAGTGCCATTGTTGAGCTCAAACCAAGCTTGGTGAACTCTAGTAACAAATAGTGCCAAATGACCATCTAGGGTTTCGATCGTTCGATTGACGTATCTCCCAAATGGCTCAATGGAATAGAGATTTTATTGACTTAGAAGGATGCTAGGAACATTCCCTATAAACTCCATAGAACAAATCACGACGATCGGGCCCGAGCCGAAAAGCCCCAAAATGGCTGGACGCTTATGTACCATCACCGGAAGCAAGCCCTTTGGATCCTGGGCTTGCTTCTGGTGGGTTGTTTCTAGTGAACCACAGAGGCTTATGAGCTCTCTGTCACCACCACCAGAAACAACACTGATATTTTTAGTGGGTGTTTCCGGTGACATTACTGTCACTGGGAAACCTTATCTTTACCTTATGGGGGTGACCCAAGTGGGCCTCTCCCAATCTTTTCAACACATACTGATGTATGATTGCCCTTGTGTCTAGGACAATTATGCGCACTTGCCCCGAGACCAAAACTGAGTGGATTGATCAGTGACCTTATCTGAACCCTAACACAGGCAGAGATCAACAAGGTGAGGGATGGTTGCTTTATTTTTTGGATTATTTTATTATTATAGAATTTCCCACATGTGTAGGATTATACATGATTATTAAATGTTCAAATGATGATGTTCTATCACATGTTTCATTTTTACGATTATGATATGAATTGTTATGTAGATGTATGGCGGATCTGGTGTGGCTGAGGTAGTACCGGTACCGTGATCACCGTGTGTTTAGTTGTATGTATGAGATAGAATCCTGCGTGGCCGAGGTGGTATCGGTACTGTGATTGCCATATGCTTGTTGTATTTATGCATTGAGTATGTGCATTAGAGTTAGTTGTAGTTGTGGATTACACTTTGTGGCCGATGTGTTTCCGGTATCATGTGCTCCGGGACTATATTTGGAAATGGATACGCTTCGTGGCCGACGATTGGTACTAGTGTTGCGTAGTCCATACTCAACTGTTATATGCATGCTAGATTAGGTAAACGGTCTCGAGTTTCACTTTGTGGCTGATGTATTACCGGTATCGTGTACCTGTATTTGGAGATGGATTACACTTTGTAGCCGAGCTCTTGCCGGTATCGTATAATTCATACTAACTGTATCATTATGAAGGCATGTAGCATATATGTGGTTAGGTATCACTCCCTATGCTACGAACCCTTGTCAATAGGGGTAAAGGTGTTGGATAACACATTGTGGTATGTTCGATGTGCCTTTTCGGAATGCTACACCATGGTATTGTGATTATTCTTGGAGCGGGAACTTGTCGGCGTGACTAATGATTGGTACCGGTGCCATGACAGCCAGTAAGAGGTTATCAGGGGTTTTCTGGATGATCCATGGACTCATATGGGGATTACAGGTTTCTATTCACGGCTAGGGTTTGTATCCCTGTGTAGTTGATGGTGGTTCCGAGATGAGGGATACAACCTAATGTGTCATAATAGCATTTACCAAACTTAGTTTGTATTATTAGGTGGATAATAAAATAAATAAATTACATCACGAGCATCATGGACTATATATTTAATTTCTGCAATCATGCATCATAAATTATTACTGCGATTGTTATATTTGGATGTGCTTAAACCCCACCCCTCACTGAGCGAGTTGGAAAGCTCACCCAATGTATACACCATCTTTTTAGATGATGATGCAGGTACGATCATGCCCATGGTTAGTGATTCTTTATCCTCTGGACCCGAGTACGGAGTGAGCGACTGGTGGATGCCGATCGCGGAGGAGCATAGCTAAGACTGTGCTTGTGAATTTTGTGCATACGCGGCATCATGAGGTGTTCGGCGTATTTCTGGTGATTTTGATACGAGTATGTGGATGGTACATTTCTTTTAAACTTATTAGTTATACATCATGGATAATTGTAAAAGGATAATTTTGTTATGTATAATATTTTATCACTAGATAATTTCCCCATTTTATTGATGGTTCCGCTATTATACTTTGATTTCGCTGCTTTTGGTTGGTTTGTGATGTGAGATTGTGAAATGTTAAGAAACTGCTATCAGAGATCCTGGTAGGTTTGTAAGACAGGTATGTACTCACACAACCGGTATTTCTAATGGTAAGTTGGGTCTACTGGAAGTGGGGTATGACAATTCTGACTTGTCACAATTACAGATGGAATAAAATTCAGATAGATCAGTGCAAATGGTGATGTAGCCTCAGGAAACTAGACCATCCCCGCTCTCTAAAAAATTTTTTCTTTGTTAGTTCAAATGGAGCTTTGTTTGATCAAATAGAATCAGCCATTTAAATCTAATTCTTCAAATTGTGGGTTAAAAACAGGATCAGGATCCTAATTTACCCTTGTTTCCCTTCAAGTCATCTCCTCATGTACAATGAATTGTTTTCTGGTTATCCTTGTTAGCGACTTTGGCCACATGGCGGTGATGACATGGTCAGTTTGAGTGAATCAAAAGTGGTGACATGACAACATTAGGTCTCTTCAATGAGATGGCAATGGTACATGATGTGTCTGAAGTGGTTTGAGTCATCCATGATAGGTGGTGTGGGATTCCAAGTCAAATCCGATAAATTTGACCTATTTACATTCAAGGTATTTTTTACAATGGAAATGATTTTTCTAGGATATGGTTTCTCATGTAAAATTTTGAGCGTAATTTATTCTTTTCAACACACCTTATTTCATCCTGTTTCGATACCGTATAAAGAAGTTATGACATCCGTAGGAAAATTGACTTATTTGGCATTCAAGGACAGTTTTAACATTAAAGATGATTTTTCTATAAGATGAGTTTTCAATGAAACCTGATGAGCAAAATCCAATCTTTCAAACTCACTTGGTTTTGTCTTATTTTGATCTCGTAAGTGGAAGTTACGACATTCGCAAAGCTCAAGAAAAATATTTTCTTATTTCATGGCTGAATCTGACGATCGGGTCTTCTGGAAAACTGTAGAGCGTCAAGTCTTGGTCATTACGCTTTTTATTTTGTCTCAATTTCAAGTCGTATAAAGAAGTTATGGTTGTTTCCATAAATCTAGTTCAAAAAACAAATTGAAAAAGTGCCAGAAGCTCTCGGTGATGGCAGGGATTTTTGGCATATATTTTACATGTTGAGGGATTTTGCATAATTAATGAAAAGTGTGGCTATGGGGGGTTTCAACACAATAAAATAAAAAAGAAGAGCCTTGTAGTTATAAGGAAACAAAGGCTAAATTCCAATCTGTGAACTTCTAGCACTTGATCTTGTCTAGCGACAATTTAATGATTGAGATTAAGTTAAGCTTTAATAAGCAATCCGACAACCGTCCTTTAATTGTGTTGACCCAGCCAATGACGCGACGAAAATGCATCTGATCAGTGATATCATCGTTTGACTTGACATCAGCTTTGCATCAGCGAGATGCTCATCTCGCAGTCTAGATTAAAGCACAATTGGTCCATTCAAATTGTAAAACTTTTAAAATTTTGTCTTCTATTATTGGAATGAAGAAAATAGGGTTTTGAAGAAAGGAAGGCCATAGTTTTGAAGAGAGAAGCTTTCCCTTGTGTGTGTGAGCATTTGAAGGTGGTTGGGTGATTCTGAGAAGTTATATCTTCCCCATTAAAATTGGTTTGAGAGGTGGTTGAGGAGTGTTAATGGTGCATTGACTCCAAACTTAGAGAAAGGAGAAGTAAAGAGTAGAAGCTCCAGTCTTTGTTTTGGTTATATGAAATGACGTTTCAACTTCAAGAGAATAGTCTTTAGATTCCATTAATAGAGGTATAGCTGAGTGGTATGCTTATACTATTATTGAAAGCCCTATGTGGTGGTGGCTACGAAAAGGAAAGAGAAAGAAGAAGAGGAAGAAAAAGATAGATTGAAAGTTAGGGTTTGTGTTTTCCCCACTCTATTAAAGAAGAAAGGTTATCCACTCTCTTGTATGAGTATTGAATGTTGCATTATATTCAAGAGAAGTGTTTCTCAAGCTCCACTAATGGTAGTTAATGGTGATGATTGTTGTGACTTAATGCCCAAGCATTGAAACAAAGAAAGGGGAAGCAAAGGGAATTTTACAAAGAAAGAAAGAAGAGAAAAAAGAAGTGAGTACAAGTGTTTGCCATTGTTAAAGCTGCGGTAAGCTTCTACAAAAGAGGAAAGGAAAAGAAGGGAAAGAAAAGAAAAAGAAGAAGAAGAAGAACCTAGGGTTTGGTTCTAGTGAATTGCTCAAGAAACCCAAGTGCTAACTGGGGTTGAAGCATTGACGGCACCGAGACAATGTGGTTATGGTCCTCATCAAGTGGAGATTGACGTCACTGCATATCCAGAGATTGCTTCTTGGCAAGCTCATCTCATTTTGTCAAATTTTTATTGTTATAAATCAATGTAGACAAGATGTTTGATAAATTGCCTAAGTTATAGTTGTAGTCTATTTGGGGGGAGATTTACATGTAGTAGGGTATTAAATAAGTCAACTCTTATTTTGTAATCAATGATTAGTGAGTGCTGGATAGGGACTGTGTGTTCCTTGGTAGTTACCACTATCTAAACTTATTTGCCATGAGTGTGGCCTTTCAGATCATTCCAGGAAAACAAAAGTGAATACCTAGCCATTCTAGGTCATTGGTGGAAACTGAGAATGTGTTTTCTAGCTGTGGGTGCAGTCATAATTAGTATTGACTAGATGTTGAGCTCGATAGTGGGCATTACTCCACACTTGTAGGCAATTGGCTGAAGCACATATTTCTTGAATTATGTATGTGCATGTGTGTACCATGTATTGGAGTGCGTGTTTGCAAGATGGTTGTGTACGTCTGATAAACCTGGCCACTTGGTGGCGCAGTGTGGATGTACATACGACTGTATATGTGTGAGACAGTGATTGCAGTGTAGGGGTTGTAAGACAGTTTTGGGCAGCAATACAGTTTATGTGAGTAATCTTTGTGCAATAATAAGAATTGTCAGTAATACATATAACAATTATAGCAGCATTGGTAGACTGTGAGTGAGAGTGAGTCACATTAGCTGGTGCTGGTGACTTAGCAAAGAATCAGCTGAGAGAAAGTTTTTGGACACACTGATTCAACCCCCTCTCAGTGTCACCCAGGACCTAACACAATGAAGGCCCCCTCCTCCAAAGCATCAGCCGACAACCTCTCTCTCTCTCTTCGTGTGTGCGTGTGATTGTTAACCAACATCCATATGCCCTCTGTCATCAGTTGACCATCGTGCTAAGCTACAACTTTCAAACATCCCCATCTCAAACCTCTATTTTAAGGAGTTCCAATTAATGTGTTCTTTGTTTATGCCTGCCTAGTAGCGAGGAGTTTCGCTAAAGAATTTCTAGGGGTGTGTTTGATTGCACGATTCTTTGGAAAGTGTTTTTGTAGAATTGTGATTCTACAATTTTAGTCATATTTGGTAGATAATGAACATAATTTTTTAAAAGAATGACATGCCTTTTTGCACATTAAGTGATTCTTTTGTGAGCACACATCAAGAGGAGATCTCACATAAGAATCAAGTGATTCTTCAAGTATAAAACCCACTTGTTCACCTCAGAATCACAATTATCGAATTGTGATTCTAAGGTGCCTTAGCTCCCACCAAAAACACCCTCTTGCCTTGTGCGAAGAAATTGTTGCAACTCCTCCCACGACTTCTCTCGCTAAAAGCTTCTTGTTGCTGTCAAAAAACCCCACGAGTTGGTCCTCCACAAGCACAGACGGCAGAGGCCCGGAGCTTTGTC
>CM040964.1:29298159-29342180 GCA_022985045.1 Macadamia tetraphylla
ACGAAGAAGGTCCCACGTCCGATTTGGGCTCAATCGACCTAAGAATCACATTCTGCCCACTGGGGTCACACAGTGGTGGTCTACCCACCGTCCAACCCCGGTTTGGGACCCACTGCCGTAGGACCCGCCGTCCTACCTCCGGTTTGGCCAGGGACCCCTGGTCCTCTTGATGGGTGTCTCAGCGGTAGGGACCCACCGGGTTGTACCCCTGTTTCATGAAACCCCGCTTTTCTCATCTTCCTCCATTCCTTGGGGACCCAAATGGGCTTTTCTCAACCCATTCCTCACACCTTTAGAGTCCTATAGGATGGTTCTAGCTTAGATTTGTTAGGTTCAAGTGAGGGGAACCATCTTACCTTCTTTGCTCAAGAATGACTTCAAACCTCCAAATCACTTCCAACTCACAATGCTCCTTCTACCTTGTCAATATCTCTTCAAATCCTTCAAGATCAACACATAAATCATCTATTAAACCTTAGATCCATCATTCCAAGAGGTGTTTACAAGATCTTAAGAAATCATACTGAATCAAGGGTTTAAAGCGGGTATGGTCAATGTTCATAAAACCCCTTTCTTACCTCCAACCGTAGATCTCAAGTTGAAGATTACTCCCAACCAATGGCAAGATCGAAAGCGCCACCAAATCCTCCCTTTCTTCCTCTTCCTTTTTCTTCCTCTTTTTCTCTCCTCTTTACTTTTCTCACCAAACGACGGGATAATAAATGGAAAGAAAAGAAGCATAAAGCTTTATATACTATTCCTACTTAAGTGAATAGTGACGGATGGTCACTCTGTGGGTGGGGTACCCACCGCATACCCACCCGAGAGTCAAAACTTGGGATTTTGACCGCCTGACCTCGCTCAAACCCCACCCTGCATACATTGTAGCCTACGATATATCTTAAAACATATAATAATGCTTATCCGACATAGCCTTATGGTAGATGCACGACACGGTTTGGGCACCCGCCTCTTTCCGCAATCGGGCTCGACTTGTCGCCAACTTGTTTAAGGTCACCCGTGCTATCATAGCCCATAAGGAACCCGCCTAACATCCTCCTCGGTTCCTCGCATGGTTAAACCGTTCAACCGCAAATTAGACCGGTTTAAGAAGCGGATATTACATTACCCTTCAAAAAATTTCGCCTCTAAATTGGCACTGGTTGATCAAAAGATGAGGGTACTTGGCTCATTTCTTCTTCTACCTCCCAAGATGCTTCTTCAAGTGAATGACCAGCCCATCGCACTTTTACATAGGAAATGGAGCTGCATGGCGGGTTTTCACCTTCCGTCCAAAATTTCAGTCGGCCGTGTAGGTCATATCGCCCGGTACTCGTTCCACGGTAGTAATGAGATGGATCATGCACGCATTTCTTCAAAGATGGATACATGGAATACATTGTGAACATTTCCAAGCGAAGGTGGCGAGCAAGCATGTAGGCTACCGAGCCAACCCGGACAAGATCTCAAATGGTCCCATGTATCTTGGGCTCAACTTCCCTTTCGTGAAACCTTTGCAAACCTTTAGTAGGTGAGATCTTGAGAAATACCTTTTCTCCGGCTGAAATTCAATCTCCTTCGGGTGTCTCGGATAGCTCTTCCGACGGACTGAGCCGCTTAATCCGCTCTCTAATCACGACCTTGTCACAAGTCATTTGGATCATTTCAGTCCTAACATTCGACGCTCACCTACCTCATCCCAATACAAAGGAGTTCGCATTTTCCGCCATATAACGCCTCATAGGGAGCCATCCCAATTGTAGCTTGGTAATCGTTGTTATATGCAAACTCTATAAGAGGTATATATTCTTCCCAATGCCAATCATCTCCATTGCACATGCCCCGAGCATGTCCTCTAATATCTGATGGTTCGCCTCCGATCGATCGTCCGTCTGTGGTGAAAAGCTGTCTAAGTTCAGCATGATCCCAAGGCACGCCCAAGCTTTTCCAAAACTGAAGTGAACCTTGGGTCCCTATCTCAAACAATGCTCACCGGCACTCCATGTAGACGCACTATGTTGTCCATGTAAAGTTGTGCTAGTTTGGGCATGGAGAACTTGGTCTTGATAGGAATAAAATGAGCATTTTGGTGTCGATCCACAATCACCCATATCGCATCCATTCCCTTAGGTGTACCGTAACCGTGACTAAGTCCATTGAAATCCTTTCCCACTTCCATTCGCACCGAGGGTCAAGGGTGCCATAAGGTCGATGCCTCCACTTTCACCTTCCGAGTAAGACAAAGTCGCCACATACAAAGCTATGGTGACTTTCATGCTTGGCCACCAAGAATTTTGTTTGAGGTCTTTGTACATTTTGGTACTTCCCGGATGAAATGAGTACTTGAGCTGGTGCTTCTCTACGATTTTATCCTCGATATCCAAATCATCGGCACACAACTGCCTCAAACATCAATGCCCCATCACGCTAAAGTAAAACTGGTCGCTCATTGTTTGGTCTTGAACCTTAATTCTGATTCGCCGCACCAGATCCAAAGGTTGCTTCAAGATCACCTCTGCCTAATTGCCGGATGCACCGAGAGCCGATAAAGATACCGCCAACCATTTAAGGTTTTCTCGTTGAGGTTCAAGCTCTAGGGTTGCCCTTCATACAAGAGGGTCTCTTCCATTAGCATCGCCTTGCACAAGTGGTGAGCTTATCATACATGAAAGCTTATACTCGGTCTTCCGACTCAATGCATCTCGCCACTACATTAGCCTTGCCGGATGATACTCAATATCGCAGCCATAATCCTTCATGAGTTCAAGCCATCTTCTCCGCCTCATATTCAAATCCTTCCTCGGTGAAGAAGTATTTCAGTGCTCTTGTGGTCACCGGATATCTCACACTTCTCTCCATACAAATAGTGTCGCCAGATCTTAAGGGCAAAATGACCGCCGCTAGTTCCAAGTCATGAGTGGGTAATTTTCATATTCCTTTAGTTGTCTGGATGCATACGCTTATTACCTTCCCGCTGCATGAGAACACAACCCAACCCAACTTTGAAGCATCGGTATAAACCGCTATTCCACCTGCGCTTCAGAATAGTCAGACCGGAAGCCACCAACTTTTCTTTCAATTCTGGAAGCTCTTCTCACATTCCTCCCAATTAATTTCACACCCTTTTTAGTCAACTTGGTCATTGGTGCCGAGATCCGAGCAAATTTCGATGAAACGCCGTAGTATCCACCAAACCTGTGAAGCTTCTAATTTCAAGAACATTCTTGGGACTTTCCATTCCACTCATCGCTTACCTTAGCAGATCTACTTGATTCCAGCTTTAGACACTACGCTCCTAGGAATCCAACTTGTTCAAGCTTTAATTCACACTTGTCAGATTGGCAAACAACCGTGATCTCTCAACTCGTAACACCATTCTCAAGTGTTGAGTGTGCTCCTCTTCGGTCTTGAGTAGATCAAAATATCATCAAAAAAAACAATTACCCATTTGTCGAGCACATCCTAAATACTCGATTCATTAGATCCATAAACGCGCCGGCATTGGTTAACCCAAGGACAACACTAGGAACTCATAATGGCCGACGAGTCCTAAATGCTGTTTTGGGTATATCACTACTCTTTATCTTGAGTGATAATAGCCGGATCAAGGTCTATCTTCAAAATACCCTGCCCTCGCAATCGATCAAATAAGTCATCAATGCGTGGCAATGGGTACCGTTCTTAATGGTCACTTATTCAACTCCCTTGTAATCTATGCACATACGCTAAAACTACCATCCTTCTTCTTGACAAACAACACGGGCACCCTAAGGTGAAACACTTGGGCAATAAACCCTTTTCTAATAATTCTGAATCGTGATCTCGCAACTCCTTCAATTCACCGTGCCATCCTATATGGAGCCTTAGATACCGGAGCTGCCCTGTGAGTCAAGTCTATGGCAACCCAACTCCCCGTCAGTGGTAAATGCATCGATCATCCGGAAAACATCGGGAAACTCTTTAACCACCTTTACTTCTTCTAGAGGTGTAACCCTTGCATCAACATCGAGTACCGAGGCTATGAAACCCTGACATCCATTCTCTAGCAACTTCACCGCTTGGAGAGCGGAGACAAGGACCTTCTTCACCTTTTTATTGTGTCCGCCAGATACCCACTCTTTCCCTTCATCATCTGTTACCTTAATCAGCCTTTCCGCACAAATCACGTTAGCTCGATGAGCCGACAACCAATCCATACCCAATATAACATCAAAATTCTGCATATTGAACTTAATGAGTTGTGCATCAAAGTTCTTCCCACTAATCTCCACCGGGCATGGTCCATACACTTCCTTCAACTGTGAAATTTTACCAGTAGGCATACTAACAATCATTCCATGGTCCAAGATCCTGGGTGACATCCCAAGTTTCCCTACAAATCTCTTAGATGCGAAGGAGTGAGTAGCCCTTAATCAAATAATACATAGGTCGGTATGCCCGATATGGGTAGGATACCTAATATAGCAATGTATGTTAACTTCAAAGAGTCATCAATATTAATCATAATGAACTTTAAATTTAAAATGTACCTGCCATAACTTCAGATTAGCCTCGCCTTCCTCGGCCGATAAGGCATACATCCTTCCTCATGTTGATTGCCTCGAGGTAAGGGAGGCTCTGTGAAGGAGGGCTGACTAGAGGGCAAGGCTGGTCGGGACCGAGCTTTTGCATAATGCCCATAGGAATGGCAGAAGCAACGAATCGAGACGCCGGAACGAGCGGGCCCTCCCACTTGGACCCGATGCAGATGAAGGTCGAGGTGGCCTTGAAGTCGAGGGTGCCACACTAGTGTTCAAGCGAAGGAAGTAGAACCCAACCACCAACTGCCTAGGAGGGTAGCCAGATGGCTATAGGGCTGCCTATACATAGGCCTGTAATCGATGATCCACTGATGCTTTGGAGGAATTTCCACATCCGAATGGATTTGATTCTTCCATACCAGTGGAGAGGGATCTTCCCTTTGCTTATCTTCCATTGTTTTGGCCTTCTCGATAACTGGCCCATATTCGTCAAATCCAAGACTTCAAGCACCGACCCAATAGATGCCTTTAGGCCTTTAGGAACCTCGGCTCTTTCTTCAAATTGCTCGATATGCCTTGGGGCAAAATGGAATAAACTTTCAAATGTTGTCTGATACTCAAGGACAGCCTTCCCTCCTTGAGTTAAGGCCATGAACTCCGCCCTTCCGATCTCCAAATCAATGGATAGTGGTTGTCCAAGAACAACTCCTTAAACCGCCCCAAGTAGGTTCGGATGAGCAGCCATTAATATAGGCTTGAAGCTTGCCACCAAGAATTTGCCTCTTTCTTGAGTTGTAACCCAGACAAATGAGCTTCGGCATCCGCACTCAAGCACCTCAAATATCTTCTCCAATTTTTGGATCCATTGATCCGTTCTAGAGGATCACTCCCCACCTTAGAGAATCCCGGGTGGTAAGTTCCTCTTGAACGACTCTACCACCCTTGACGACATTTCGTCACGGAAAGTTAGGAGCATAGGTAGGATAGTAGGCATAAGGATGAGGCATCCCATGCGAGGAATACCTAATGGTGGGACCGGAGGTGTACCCACTTGTGGTCCTGCCCCGACCCTCATGTGGGTCTTATGGAGTGTGTACCGGGAGGTTGACCGCTGAGAAAAATCCAACTGCTGTCGGATGGCGCCATAAATGCTTGTCGCTGTCAAGCATTTGCCGTTGGAAGGCTTGTTGGGACGGCCGGATTATTGTAGCAACATCTCCTGTAATTACCGTGGAGGGTCCGGGAGGTAGTCATAGGTGGGTCCCCATGTGCCCCACCCGACCATGGGTCTCGCAGTAGTGGAGGCAGGTATGCCCCACGTAACGGCCCTCCGAATTTCGTGTCGACCAATTCGACGAGGACCCCGCGAGGTACCTCGGGCATCACTACCGGATCTAGTACGTACCATCGTATCCTTGTACCTGGAACATGTCACACACCATACTGGTTAAACACCATAGACTGATTTAGGCACACCATCATATGCCATTAGGTGAGGTGTTGTAGTGTATGATAGCCTGCAATTATTCATAGCTCAATTCCAAGATACAGTGCAAGTTCACAACATACATGCTAATGGGCCCACTTGATCATAGCATATTGATCATAGGATTAATATCCACCATAGAACCAATGCATTCATAATAGGAGAAGAGAGTGGAAAAGACAAAAGAAGGAAAATTTCAAATTTTTCAAAATTTTCCTTCTCGTCCAAACCGTGGGATGAATCTGGCTAGGGACTCACGGTCTGACCTGCTGTCCCAAGATCTAAACCAAGGGTGTCACGCGGTAGGGACCCCTGGTCCTGACCCACGGTCTTGCCCGAGGTTAGACACTAACAGGCCAAAAGGCCCTGCTTCATCCGCTACTCTCACCCTCTCCTTTCTCTTACTTCCTTCCCTCTGGACGATTTTGGGAGGTTACCCGCGCTTCCACTCATGAGTCTACTCACCCACTGACGCTTTAGAAAGGATTCAACCTGCCTTCATCCAAGTAAGTTCTTCTTCTTCTCCTTTTTCCGAATTTCAAATTTGGGTGAAATGCTTGATTTGGATTTATTTTCTAGGCTTTCTTTCTATTTTCCACCATAGAAAAGTATTATCATGTGTTTGTGATGATTCCATTGTGCTCATTTGTAGTTTATAGGATTCATCCCACTTTATTTGGAGAAAACCCAAATTGATGCCCTAGGTTCCCAAATTTGGGGGTTTCTTCAATCCTTCATCGCTTTCTCAAATTGATGTCTTCTATGTAATGCATTTCACTTGTTTTACGCTAGATATGAGTTAGATTTCATTGAATCATCATTATGCTTGAAATCCTCATGCATTTTCATGAAAATCCCTATTTTGGCATTGGTTTCTTGATTTTCATCCATACTTGTACTCATAGAATTCCATAGTCCATTTGGGTTATATTCTTGCAATTCCATCATCCCATTACTATGGCATTTCATTCTAGACCTAGGGTTTCAAGCTTTCACCCATTCTATTTCAAATTTGCACAAGGGACTTGAATTTCCCCATTTCATTCATGCCTATTGCCTTTTGTCATTATTTTACTGTTTTGGCACGCTTCCATGCGTGCCATCACCATGTTTCATGTCATAAGTTTTCTATCCTTCCTAGATCGCTGCGTCCCATTTTGCGAAATTGGGTTTTGGATTTCCTTCTTTAATGTCATTGTCTTTTTCATCGATCAACCCAACCTTCTTTACTTATTGTCGATGTCTTCACGCACCGGCAGAGGGCCATCTTCCTCTGGCGCTCGACGCAAGACCACCGCTTCTAAGCGGAAAAGTGCGGAGACCAAAGACTTCAGCTCATCGCACAGGAGACTGCACTGCCGGCCCGACCTACAAAGCTACGATGAGGAGCACTTCACTAGTGCCGAGGCCGCAGCCAAATGGCCTATCTTCCCAAGGGGCCTGTTGATGGAAAAGACCGTGGTAGTCGAGGACTTCCACAAGGCCCATTTCAGAGAGGTTCTCAAGATTGGGCCGGACACTATTCTTCGTGGACCGACTGCATACGATCAGCTCGTCCGCGGTTTTATTGCAACCTCGAGGTGTCGACAAGACGGGAACTCACCGCTGCACTCGGTGAGGGAGTGGATATCCAAATGACGGTAGACACCTGCCAAGATTCGGCATATCGGCAGGGACACCGATACTACAGCCCCCTGTGAGTAGGCCTCAGGACCGCTCATGAGCATGGAGACACCGGACTTCATCTACGAGACCATCTGGGCAAGCAAGAATCGCCCGAGTCCGAGACATCTTTCTTCCCCGAGGTCCGCTCTTCGCCCGTTGATCCAGCTTCAACCTGCTTCCGTAGGAGGTCATCGGAACCGTAGGTTTCATGACGGCTTTCATTGCCTTTTGTATTTTTACTGCAAGAGGGAGGCAGGGAGCACTTGTGCCTTCCCTATATCATCCTCGAGCGATGGAGCACCATGCTTCCCACCCAGAGGACGGAGGATTCCTCTACGGCAGATCCTCACCAGATCTTCGAAGTTCTTCTGTGGTGGATCTGAAGGAGAGGAGGGAAGACTCGGCCGATAGGTTCGATCGAGCAACCTCTTGAAGATGGGTCTCCACACCTCATGGATTCACCTCCAGATCGGGAGCTCGAGAGGTAGGGGTAGGAGGGCTGCCTCAGAGAGGATGTCCTCATGGAGGAGGAGTCCAAAGGAGGAGGACGAGGACTACGCCCTCGTGACGAGGAGGCGGATCCGATGGCGGCAAGATTCCGAGGAGGCGCCTCAGAGTCGAGAGGTCCGGTCCTAGTTCTTCCGGAGCTGCAGCCCCACCATATGGAGCCCCGCCACCGGGAGTGGTGACTACGACTATGCGGACAGACAGCCTCCATGCGGCCTTGCAGGACGGCCGTGTCCAGAATCGAGGCGGTTGATAAATTGCCTCCGCAGATCACCTGGAGGATTCCTTCCAGAGGGTCGGGTCAGACTTGGATACGTGCCACCGCCATCTCAGCAGATTATGGCCGGCTTTTGAGGGAGGTACGATTGGTGAACACGAGGTTAGATTATTACGATCACCGCTGACTTTAACTCGGCCTCAAATAACTTGGTGATCATCGACACGATGATTTACACCAAGGAGGCTTAGCTTGCCCACACTAGCGTTTATCATTTTCTTTTGTAGACATTGTGTATTTATTTATCTCGTCCTTGTAATTGCGATGTAACTTGAATTTCATTTATGGAATGAAATATCTTTGGATAGTGGACGTTGTAGTGTTTACATATGTGGTCTGATTTTCCTATTTGTGCTCTTGTTATTATTATTATCTCTTGTTTATCGTGTTTTGTGTAAAATTTTGAAATCCCACTTTACCGTTATGTCAAATTTCGTTAAATAGTACTTTATAGGTTATAGTACCCACCTAATTACCCTTTATCTACACTCACGCATGCCATGAATGCCACTTATAATATAACTCCATTTTATACTTTCTTTCTTTGACTTTTAGTCTTTAAGCTTTTATCTTTACCCAACCCCATTTTCCTATTATAAAGTCTACTGGATTCTAATGGTATGTCAGGAGTGGAGCAGAGCATCACGCTCGATACCACCGCTTGTCACACCCTGCTCACTCGAACCGAAGCGGTGACCGAGTTAACACCTTAACCCAAACTCGCCGGATCATCGACATCAGATTCCACCACAAAGATACATACACTAATATCAATTCATCGATCAATGGAAGACTAAGTTTTACCGTAATTAATTCCCATATACTTGATACCCAAAAGATGATACCATAATTATATACATTTGGGCAAGGCATAATATATACACAAAAGAATAAAGTTCAAATATCAAATATTTACAGAAGTCATCAAAATCATCGAGTACACACGACTCAGAATCAGCTGTCCCAGACAGCACTCTCACACGCACTCACGCGTGCTAAAACCCCCTCGGGTCCACCAGTCCTCCTCGGGAACTCGATGTGGGACCCACCCCATGCTCCTCGGATGCTCGACTGCAAAATCATCTAAAAGGGTGCACACGTGGAATGAGCTCACTAGCTCAGTAAGTAGAGAGGTGGACCACACACAACAGTCCACACAACACAACACATCATATGCACTACATGCCATGCAAATCATTTTAGATCACATACACCTAATCAACATTACTAAGTCTTTGATTTTAGTGCTACTACAACCACAAGGCGCAGATAACTCCGCACGAGCCACGAACTCCTCCCCGATACGCCCATAGGGCTGTTGGAGAAGGCCCACCGTGAGTACTCGGAAAATAAAGACAATGCCGCCCACCGCTCTCAAAGAAATGTAAATAAATTAAATGACAAGGTCGACTCAAAGAATTTAAAAGCGACGATTGACCCTCTTGAAATACCACCGGGTTGCCATTGTCCTACACGACTCACGGTAATGCCTAACCGCCAAAAGTGTCCGACAACCGCGATCCGCTTCCCCAAATGGCAACCCAACACCTCAACCCTCGTTGGGAAGGGTCGAGACGGGATAGTGAAAATCCTAATACCGCATGCTCCTATATGCAAGACGATCAGATAGTGCCTCCGTGTCCCATACCACGGGCCACCAATGCATTCGCTTCAAGCCGACACGCATCTAGTCTATCAAGGCATTATGCAACATGATGTACACATTCAACATATAACAACACATTCAATTTGCATTTGAAAAGTAAACATAGCATATATGCACATCAATGAGTGAAATGACTAATCTATATAGCGCATTCATGATGACATGACTAAATTAGATATAGTTATATGAATGCCAAACAAATGCCTTGAAACAAGGCCAAACGTCCCTCTCCACTTACTTGTAGCGTATAAGGATTCCCGCTCGACACGGCGAGATCCGAGCGAATCGGGTATGATTTGGTGAACCTAACATAATTGAGCGAGGTTAGTACTTCACCATTTTAGAATCAAAATTAATGAAATCCGACTTCAAAATCGTGTTTAGAACGTCGAAGAAGGTCCCACGTCCGATTTGGGCTCAATCGGACCTAAGAATCACATTCTGCCCACTTGGGGTCACAGTGGGTGGTCACCCACCGGTCCAACCTCCGGTTTGGGCCCCACCCGGTAGGACCACGGTCCTACCCACCGTTTGGCCGGACCCCTGGTCCTCTCGGATGGGTGTCTCAGGGTAGGGACCCACCGGTTGTACCCCGGTTTTGGAAAACCCCGCTTCTTCTCATCTTCCTCCATTCCTTGGGGACCCAAATGGGGCTTTTCTCAACCCATTCCTCACACCTTTAGAGTCCTATAGGATGGTTCTAGCTTAGATTTAAGTTAGGTTCAAGTGAGGGGAACCATCTTACCTTCTTTGCTCAAGAATGACTTCAAACCCTCCAAATCACTTCCAACTCACAATGCTCCTTCTACCTTGTCAATATCTCTTCAAATCCTTCAAGATCAACACATAAATCATCTATTAAACCTTAGATCCATCATTCCAAGAGGTGTTTACAAGATCTTAAGAAATCATACTCGAATCAAGGGTTTAAAGCGTGGGTATGGTCAATGTTCATAAAACCCAGCTTTTCTTACCTCCAACCGTAGATCTCAAGTTGAAGATTACTCTCCCGGCACCGGAATGGCAAGATCGAGCTTCGGCGCCACTGAAATCCTCCCTTTCTTCCTCTTCCTTTCTTCTTCCCTTTCTTTTTCTCTCTCCTCTTTACTTTTCTCACCAAACGTACGGGGATAATAAATGGAAAGAAAAGAAGCCATAAAGCTTTATATACTATTCCTACTTAAGTGAATAGTGACGGATGGGTCACTCAGGTGGGTGGGGTACCCACCTGTCATACCCACCCGAGAGTCAAAACTTGGGATTTTGACCGGGCTCGGACCTCGGCTCAAACCCCACCCCAGGCATACATTGTAGCCTACGTATATATCTTAAAATACAGATATAATACCTGCTTATCCGCAATAGCCTTATGGTAGATGCACGATACGGTTTGGGCACTCCTGCTCTTCCGCATCGGCTCGACTTGTCGGGCCAACGGTGTTTAAGGTCACCCGTGCCATCATAGCCCATAAGGAACCCGCCTAACATCCTCGCTCGGTTCTCGATGGTTAAACCGTTCAACCGCGAAATTAGACCGGGTTTAAGAAGCGGGATATTACATATAGAGGGTGATCAAGAATTAGGAAATGAAGATCTAGAAGGAGATCTTGTTGAAGAAAATGAAGATCTAGAGGAAGAATTTGGTGAAGAAAACGAAGATAATCAAGAGTCAGAAAGTGCATATTTTGAAATTGAAGAAGAGAATCCTTCCTACGATAATATGCTCTGCTTACTAAATCAAATATGTGAAGATATATTAGTAACTGAGAAAATGTTGAGGAAAGTGGTAGTCCGGTAAGAAACTGTCAAAGAAGTCTATGAAAATCTTAAGGTTAATTTCAAGGATGAACCATTTGTCAAAGGGCTTATTCTGCATTTAAATAACATTATTCAATTGGTTAAAGCTCAGGCTATCGACATTTCGGGGGGTCCCCCAAGTCCACTATCTGCATATGAAGAAGGGATTGAAGCACCTATGGTAGGCAGGATTGGTGATATAAACAAGGAAGATGAAAGTAAATACCCCTATAATATTCTCATCAAAAACAGGCCTGAAGGATCCAAGAAAGTGATGGCCACTAGAAGTGGGAAAGACCACAAAGCTAAGGGGTTGATAGTGGAACAACCAACTATCACAGAGACAGGGCAGTGTAGTAGGCAGCCACAACCTGAGAATCAAGTATTTAGCCAGTTAAAGAAGGTACAGGCCAATGTTTCCATTTGGGGGTTATTAATGGCATCTCTTGCCCATAGGGAAGCTGTATTGAAGTCCCTCACCAGTGTGCAAGTTCCTATAGAGATGGTTCCGTCACGATTATCTCAGATTGTAGGAGCCACACATGTTGTTCAGGCATTGATGTTCTCTAATATAGACTTACCTCCAGAAGGTATAAAGCATACTAGAGCTCTATAGATCACTATGGAATGCAATATGAATACAGTGCCTCAGGTCCTTATTGATAATGGATTGGATCTGAATGTTCTACCCTTGAGAGCTGCCACATGTATAGGCTTTAATCCAAATCAATTCAAACCCTCAGCTCAGATCATTAAGGCTTATGACAACACCAGAAGAAATGTTGTCGGAATTCTCACAACAATGGTGATAATAGGGCCAGCTAAGTTCTGTGTTGAGTTCCAAGTAATAAATATTCCAGCCTCCTTCAACATGCTTTTGGGTCGTCCGTGGCTTCATAAAGCAGGGGCAGTGTCATCTACTCTACATCAGAAAGTAAAATTTATCTATGATGAGAAGGTAATTACTATTTTTGGAGATCCTCAGTTAGTCAACACATTGGCTAACATTGAAGTTGGAAAAACTCAAGAACAAGTCTGAGTGGCTTTGAACTAGGAAAAGTTTGTACTTCTGCTGTTGAAGAGCCAATGAAGGAGAACGTTCTAATGTCCTATGAGGGCATGTGGAATACCACTGTTGGTCGAATGATGAAGCAGATGCATTATTTTCCTGGGGTGGGATTGAGAAAATACCAGCAAGGACCCAAGAGGTTTCCTGAATTCCCTCACGCTACAAGAATGCGTGGTTTGGGGTTTTCTCAAAAGGAAGAACAAAAGATGTTAGAAGATATAAGGGTGGGGCTGAGGTGGAGCAAGAGCCTGTCGAGTGTTTGAGAATCAAAAAATGCTTGTAATGACAAGAAAAGAATCCTCTTGCAAGAAAAGGGTTCCAAATTATCCTACCTTAGAAAGGTACTTTGTAAAGGCAGCAAAAGGTTTTCCCAGTTGTGAGGATCTTGACTTCTAACCTAAGAAAGAAGCAAAGAAAGTAGATTCTGAGTTCAAAGTCATCTATCAAGATCAGATTGATTGGATCACCTATGAGCTGGAATGTTTTTCATTTAAAGAGGATAGTAAAGACAATGGTATCAGTGACATCTTTGAGATAGATGTAATTGTCACAACTGAAGAAGAATCTACAGTTAACCTTGCACCCTTGATTCGATCATCACAAATTCTCAAGCCTCGTCTTACACTGAAAGAAGTTTGGCAGCATAAATTAAGAGCTACCTGGCATCTCAATCTTCCAATCGAGATACGAGCTCACATCTGTTCTTGCCTACGGAAGATATACCTAGAGGAGCTGAGAAAGGGGAAATATTGCTCTTTTTGTGGGAGTAGTTCATATGCTGGAAAGAGAAAAGCTAGAAGGATGAATATTTGCCCTTACTGTGCTAGGAGCAACTGTAATGGTTACATCAAAGATGGAGGTCAACGGTGTGATCGTGGCAAGGGGATTGCCTCACATAAAAGGCTTGAGAAGTTAGATTTTTTGGACCGGGCTGAGTAGCCTGAGGCGAGGTGCATCCCTCAGAAAATTCGGGTTTACAAATCATGAGATTGATCAACTTGTTTTCACCATAAAAAGTGCCAAAAGTAGGCAGGCTGAATTTGAACTCTTCTGCCAAGAGAAACTGGGGCATCTTCAGCTCCATAAAGAAGGTGAGAGTAGTGGTGTCAACAAAACCCTTCAGGTAGATGTTATTGCCACTGAAGAAATAAAGGAGGAACCAATGCCATACCTGCTAATTCATCCAGCCCGTGAACCACTGCTAAACTAAACCAGTGCAGGATATGACTACAAGCTCACTAAGACTCAGGATTCAATCGGTTCTAAAATCACCACACAATACACTGAAGATTCCCTTTTTGTTGTTGAGTCTCATTTTAGACTCAGGATTCAATCGGTTCTAAAATCACCACACAATACACTGAAGATTCCCTTTTGGTTGTTGAGTCTCATTTTACTTGTACTTTTTTTGAATTTCCTTCTGTTAATGAAATTCCGCGCTTTCAGTATGTTGAGTCTGTAGTCTTTTCAGTTGTTATCAAAATTCTAATTTCAAGTATGATTTGTCTCTTTCTGAGAATGATCTTAACAAAATAACTGATGAATATCATGAATTGTTAAAACAACCTAAAGAAAAAAAGAGCTAAACTTATGAGTGAGGACACTCGACTCATTAACTTAGGATCCGATCAATGCCCTAAAGAAATTAAAATTGGTGCAACCCTAAATGAAGAAGAAACCTCACAAATGGCCAGTCTGTTAAAAGAATTTGCAAAGGTTTTCACTTGGTCTTATGAAGACATGCCTGGTATTGACCCAAAAATAGTACAACATCGACTCCCTACGTATTCAGATGAGAGGCCTATCAAACAAAAGGCTAGAAGAATGCGGCCTGAATGGAGTGAAAAGATTAGAGAAGAAGTAATTAAACAATGGAATGCAGGATTTTTGCAAGTCATAAAGTACCCTCTTTGGTTGGCCAATATTGTTTCAGTTCTAAAGAAAGATGGTAAAGTCAGAATGTGTGTGGATTTCAGAGATTTGAATAAATTCAGTTCTAAAGATGACTTTCCTTTGCCTCATATTGATGTATTGGTTGATATTACGGCAGGACATGCTTTGCTATCATTCATGGATGGGTTTTCAGGATACAACCAGATCAGCATGCATCCTGAAGATATGGAAAAGACTGCTTTCACCACCCCTTAGGGGACCTATTGCTATAAGGTAATGTCATTTGGTCTAAAGAATGGAGCCACATATCAAAAGGCCGCTACCACTATTTTGCATGATATGATTGGCAAGGACGTGGAAGTCTACGTCAATGATATGATTGGTTGATATTACTGCAGGACATGCTTTGCTGTCATTCATGGATGGGTTTTTAGGATACAACCAGATCAACATACATCCTGAAGATATGGAAAAGACTGCTTTCACCACCCCTTAGGGGACCTATTGCTATAAGATAATGCCATTTGGTCTAAAGAATGCTAGAGCCACATATCAAAAGGCGGCTACCACTATTTTGCATGATATGATTTACAAGGATGTGGAAGTCTACGTCGATGATATGATTGTCAAGTTTGTCGACAAACAGAGGCATATCCCAACACTAAGGAAGTTTTTTGAAAGAAAGAAGAAATTTCAATTACAGTTGAACCCTCAGAAGTGTGTGTTTGGCGCGAAGGCAGGAAAGTTGTTAGTCTTTCTTGTAAATGAAAGAGGTATAGAAGTGGACCCTATCAAGATTAAAGCAATCAAGGACATGCCTGCACCTCAAACTGAGAAGGAGATACGAGGATTCCTTGGTCACATCCAATACATCAGCCGTTTCATATCCCAATTAACCACTATCTGTGAACCAGTGTTCAAGTTGTTGAAGAAAGATCAGCCCACACGGTGGAATTCCCAATGTCAAGAAGCCTTTGACAAAGTCAAAGAATACTTGTTAAATCCACTGGTTCTTATGCCACCAATAAAGGAGAAACCACTTCTGTTATATTTGTTAATAGGACAATTCTCGATGGGGTCCATGTTAGTTCAGAAAGATAAGGTGAAAGGAGTAGAACAGGCTATCTACTATTTGAGTAAGAAATTATTGGAATATGAAGTTTAGTATACATCATTAGAAAAGACTTACACAGCTCTTATTTGGGCAACAAGAAGGTTACGACACTATATGGTGACATATCCAATTCGCTTGATTTCTAGAATGGATCCTATCAAGTATTTATTCGAAAAGCCTGCACTCACTGGTAGAATGGCAAGGTGGTTGCTATTACTTTTAGAAATTGACATTACATATGTTAATCAAAAGTCTATCAAAGGTAGAGCAATTGCGGATCACTTATCTGCACATCCCACAGAAGATGGAAGATCATTAGACGATGCTTTTCCAGATGAGGAAATCATGGTAGTTAAAGAAGGAAACTCTGTTAACACATGGCAATTATATTTTGACAAAACAGCCAATCAAAGAGGGTATAGGGCAGGAGTGTTATTAATAACACCCGACGAGCTCTATTTGCCTTCATCTTTTCGACTTGATTTTCCATGCATCAATAATGTTGCTGAATATGAAGCATGTGCAATTGGTCTAGAGATAGCTCTGACAATTGGGGTAAAAACGATCCAAGTGTTTAGTGACTCATCCATTGTAATCTGCCAAACTCAAGGGAAATGGAAGACCAGAGATGAGAAATTGAAGCCTTACCAAGAATATCTGGAGAAGATCTCTAAAACACTTTGAAGAAATCTCTTTCGAATACTTCTAGAGAGATAGCAACCGGTTCACAGATGCTCTTGCAACATTAGGACTAATGGTTGAGTGTAGTCCTATGGCCCAAGGAAGACATTTTCTAGTTGAAAGAAAGGTAAAGCCCATCTATCACGGCTCAGTGAATGCCTTGACAACAGATGAAAGATCTTGGTTTTGTCCTATTGTGGACTTCATCAAGAAAGGAAAATATCCTATGGAAGCAACATTAGGGGAAAAGAAGTTTTTCAGAAAATTTGCCACCCAATTCACATTACAAGATGATTTGTTGTTCAAACGATCATTTGATGGAATTCATCTATTGTGTGTGGATGAAGAACAGGCGCAAATTGTGATAGAAGAAATACATCAGGGTATCTGTGGGCCTCATATGAATGCAAGAATGCTAGCCAAGAAAATCCTGAAATTAGGATATTACTAGCGTACAATGGAGGCAGACTGTGTAGATTTCGATCAAAAATGCCACAAATGTCATATATTTTTCAATATCATACATATTCAGCCAGCGGAATTGCATTCGCTCAGTTCCCCTTGGCCATTCTCTACATGGGGTATTATGTTGTAGGAAAAATTACTCCCAAAGCATCAAATGGTCATGAGTTCATACTGGTAGCAATTGACTATTTCACCAAATGGGTGGAAGGATAGTCATATTCAGTCCCCACTGCTACAAAGGTGGCCAAGTTTATTAAAGAGAGCATCATTTGTCGACATGGGATCCTGCAACAATTGATATCTGACCAGGGCACTCATTTTCGAGGGCAAGTCGATAAACTTTGCACCAGGTTTGGGATCGGATGGCATAAATCCACCACTTATCGTCCACAAATAAATAGGGCAGTGGAAGCAGCTAATAAGAATATAAAGGTAATTCTCCAGAAGATGGCGGCAGATACATATAGAGATTGGGTGGATCACTTACCGTATGCACTATGGGCATATAGAACGTCGATTCAAACTTCTACAGGGGCAACCCCATATTCCCTTGTATACGGAATGGAAGCTGTGTTACCAATTGAGATATAAGTACCCTCTATTCGAGTCCTCATAGAAAGCAAGCTACCAGAAGGAGAATGGGTACAGGCTAAATATGATGAACTCAATCTGTTGGATGAAAAAAAAATGAAAGCCATGGACAATTTTAAAAGTATCAGTTGAGAATGGCAATACCAGTCAATAAAAATATTCGTCCTCATAAACTTGAAGCTGGAGATTTGGTCCTCAGAGAACAAAGAGCACCTACACAAGATCTTCGGAGAAAATTTCGACCAAATTGAAGTGGTCCATTCACAGTGAAAAGATGTACTACTCATGGATTTGGATGGAGATGAATTGTCAGGTTTGGTTGATATGGATCAACTGAAAAAATATTATGTTTAAATTCAGTGTAACCACTTGAACTACATTCGACCTGATTCCTCACAAGGGATACGTAGGCAACTCAGCATGTTCGAGTGCGGTCTCATCTGCACCAAACTCTTAAAAAAAATAAAAAATAGAATTTCTTAAGGCATTGATCAAAAAAAGAAAAAAAAAAAGAGAAGGAAAGAAAAAAAGAAGAAAAGAAAAAGAAAAGAAGAAAAAAAAAAAAAGATCTGGAGTTATGTCTTGAGTGTCCAAGAAAGAAAGTAATGCTTTAAGATCATCTTGCATTTGGCACCTTAATTACTATATAGCTTGTTTTCCCTAGAAATTCGTTTCTCCATCATCAATGGTCTAAAAAAAATCGTCACTTGGCATTATCAATCAAAAGTCAGATCATTCCCCACTTTGTGGTTCTGTTTGTTCCTCTTCCAACTGTAATATCTTATCTTCAGTGTACAAGAAGTTGGAATTATGATGAAGAACTTGTTGGTCCATGAAATATTTTTCTTTCTATCAGAAGTATCTTCTCATAGAACAAAAATATTTGTGAGCTTGTTGCCATGTCTTATATATGATTATTTCACTTTTTTGATCAAGTTGTTCGCCTGTATCATCTAGGAACAAATCAATTATGGCTCTTCCCTGTGCAAATACTTTGGATGAGACTCTACGCAGGTGGACTGTGAATATGAATGTGGATGATTCTAGGCTGTTGAAGGAAACAAATCTTTAGGTTCTTAGCCAGATTTTTTGCATAGAATTATGCCATAACTTGCTGAAGGAAGTTCTCAAGCATTGGGATTGTAACATGCACGTGTTTAAATTTGGGTCAGTAGAAATTTGTCCAACTCTGAAAGAATTCAGAGACTGCTTGCTCTCTCCACCCAAAGGAAAGCTTTTTCATCCTACTCTGCAAGTAGACTACACTCAAGATATCCAAGAGTTCTTCAGATGGAATAGAAAGGAAGTGAAGAAGTTCATGGTTTTTCAGAAAATAGACATCTTTGAAGTAGCCAAAGCTTTTTCTCGATACAGACATTTGGAGGGAATAGATCAGTGGCGTAGAGGTAATGTCTATCTATTTTGTATGATAGCTCAATACTTGTTGTGTTATCTTGGATGGGGAGCTGTTCCCACCATCATCAAAATAGTGTTACAACTTCGAGAAGGTTGTGAAATTGTCCCTACAATCCTGGCTGAAACACTTAAAGGGTTGGACCAAATGGTCATTTCTAGGAAATTTGGTACAAATCACTACATGGGGTGTCCTGCTGCTTTTCAACTTTGGTTGACTGAGAAGCTACAACTATTAAGGCCTTTCCAACATAGTAAGCTGACAGCCATCAAGTACCAAACAAGGAGGGAAGTTCCAGAATTCCACTTAGTTGCTAGTTGGCAAGAATATCTTCAAGAGAAAACTAAAGATAATATCAGATGGACCTGTCAGTGGTAACCAATTGAGAATCCTATTATGAATACCCCATGGTGCAATTATGTTAGGCTGATGGGTTTGACTCATACGTCATTTTATCTACCTACTCATCTGCGGTGGCAATATTAGTTACCCAAACTGATCCAGGAGAAGTGGTGAACTTTTATCCAGCGGAGAAGCTATCCACTGGTGTCATAAATTTGCTGGCAGATTTGTGGCAAAGGCAGCTGGTGTAAGGTCTTTTAGAAGAAAAAGTTTCAAAAACTTAAGCGAAGACCATTGAAGATCTAGCTTTTTGGTTTATTGTTTTTCCATGTAACTGTTTTTCATTTGTTGTAAACTTGAGCTTGGAGTTGAAATAAATTTAGCCTTTTCTATCTACCTTCACATGAGTGGTGGGAATAAAAAAGAGGGGAATCATGCATAGCCTAAGCAAAAGAAATAACATTGCTGTTACAAAACACCATTATCCATTGCATGCCTGCATGATACATACTAACATGTTGCATGACACATACTAACATATGTATAAACATTATATGTATATAAAAAAAAAACACCCTCTATTGAGATCTTGATTGTCTTTCTAAATGTTCAGATAAAGCCCTTATATATCCAGCCTAAACCATTCATACCAGCGTCATTAGTAACTGAAGGAGTATAAGTAGCGTTAGTGCTTACTCTAGAATGAGCTAACTGTTCTTCCAAAAGGATCACTCACTTTCCTTTGAAGATTGGTGATCTTAGTTTGTTGATCTCGGTAAGTTATAGATAAATCAGCATCGCTAAGACTACTGACAGTCCTACGGATCAAAGCATAGTGCTCTGAATCTAACTGTTAAAAAAAAAAAAAACAATATATAAATAAAGGGGGGTGAAGGAGGACAAAAGGCACATACATAATCAAAGGCGAGCGGAAGACCCAGCTCCTGGTCAAGAGTCCTTGGGGCCTACAAATGAATCAGATAAGAAAAACGCGCATCCATGACATTATTGCCAGGAAAACAAAGATGAATGTCCCGTAATCCGTATGATGATGGCCTGAACAAGCAGAAGGTGTACTTGAAGAGGCGTGTGAAGGCAAGACACTAGGAGGAATGCTGGGGGCGGAAGCCTCGCTGCTAGAAGCCATAGGATGAATAGGATAATGTTGAAGATGTGTGAAGTCAAAAATATATATATATATATATATATATATATATCCAAAGGCCCCCTCTAAGGGTAAGGGGAACACACAAATAGTTTCTCTCACAAGATATTCTTGATAAGGAGCAGATTCATTAAAAAACTGAATGGCTTCTCGTCCGACCTTTACTTCTTCCAACAATGTACCTTCAAGGATCCCTGGATTATGCATCAACGCTAGAGGATTAACAGGAGTTACTGGCACACCAACTGACAATTGTTTAGGCACTCTCTCTCCAAGATACCAAACCCGGCCTCTGGGTCCTTCAAAAAGAACCCTACATGTGGTTAAGCGGGTAGCTTCGCTAAATAATGTCACATCAGGAAATTTTGCACTTGCACATATGTTCCAACTTATCTGTATGATAGAAATTTATTTTGTTTAAAAAAAAAAAACAAAAGAGAGGATAAGATCCACACTTGAGACAAGTTGTTCAATTCATCGCGAAGAATGGAAATGGCCTCCGGTTCTGGATTCCCTTTCACATTTTTTTATACCAACGAGAAGCAATTGGGAATGAATCTGGCTTACATTTCAACAGTTGAGGGATTCGAAAACCCAAGTACTCGTAAGCCCAAACCTTATCAAAAGAGGGAGGGATTAAAAAAAAAAAAAAAAAAAAAAAATTACAAAGGCAGAACCTTTGATATTTGGATTTCCACTGCTAGAGAATCCAACATAGAGATGAAATGAGCATAACCAAGCTCACCCCAGTTATATCGACAAGCTTCACTGAAATCCTCAAAAAAGTAGGCATACAGGAGATCAATCCTATCTACGTTATCACTTATGAAGATTTGATAAAGTAAATATACCAAAAAAGATCTAGCCAATTGATCTTAGAGTCAAGAGAGAGAGAGTTATCACTCACTTTGATTTTGTCCCATTTATCCTCAACTATGAGGGAAGTAACAGTTGTTCAGTAACCCTAAAACCTAGAAGGGAACTAATCCTTTTACCCTCTGATTTTGTTCCATCCAGAGAGGGTAACTGTTAATTCACCTGGTGGGAAGTGGAAAGCGTGAGTGCTTGGCCACCATCTCTCAACCAAGGCACGGGTCAAAGAAAAGTCTAGATCACGAGTGTCCAAAAGAGCAGTAAAGGCAAAACTAGCCAATTTGATTCTTTCCTTAACACTGTGTTCCATATTTTTTGTATGAGGGTTTTGGCTGGTGCTAAAAAAAAAAAAAAAAAGATACCTTAGACATACTGTATCTAAAAGAGATAAGTGGAGATAAGTGAAATAATAAACTTACCTTTGCCCAAGTTCCCCATGCACTATTGCATATATGGCGGCTAGTATCTTTCAAAATGGAACCTGGATACCACGAAGCTCTCACTTCTGGGTAATTCAGATCACCCAGAGGGATGATCATATTTCCCGTATCGAATGCGCTTTTTCCCACTTGAAATGTAGAGGGGTCAATTTGCAATTTCAAAAGTCAAAAGGACTTTACTTGAAATTTCCAAAAATTATAAGGGTTTATTTGAAATTTTTGAATATTTGAATGGTCTATGTGAAATTTCAAAAGTTTGAAGGGCCTTTTATTTGAAAATTTTGAATATTTAAGGGTCTATGTGAAATTTCAAATGTTGGAAGGGCCCTTATGTGAAATTTTCAAAGTCTGAAGGGTTTATTTGAAATTCTTGGATATTTGAAGGGTTCTATGTGTATTTTCAAAAGTCGGAAGGACCTTACTTGAAATTGCTGAAGTTGGAGGGTTTCAATTGAAAATACCAATAAGAAATGGAGGGACTTGGTAGCAATTTTGAAAATTAAACGCTAAGTGGATCGAGAAAGAAGAAAATAGAGGGTCGACCGTTTCAAGAAAAAGAGATCTGAAATGCTCAGTTCACAAGCTTTTTCTTCTTCTCTACCCCACCCACATTGGATGATATGAATAGCGAAGTAAAAAATCGTAACCATACGAGCAAAATAGCAAATCCAGATGAAGAAAAAAAAAAAAAAGAAGAGAGAGAGAGGGTCCAAGAGATCAGTAGATCAAGATGAGACAATCATATAACTGAGTTCTGGGCAATCCTCTATTTATAATCAGAGGAGCACCGAAACCTTTCCAAAGTCAAACCCGTGTAATGCTCTCACGGATTTGGCAGGTATGTGTAACCCTAGAAATAGATAATAATAACAAAAAAAAAAAAAAACGTGTCAACTCCTTCATGTGCATGTTTAACAAAATCAAATCACTTTCAAATAGATAATAATAATAAAAAAAAAAAAAGAGAGAGAAAAACGTGTCACCCTGCATGTGCATGTTTAACTACATATGGGTCTGTGAGAGATGTTTGGCTAAGTAACCCATTTGCTGGCAAACATAACACATGTAAGGAATCATCTGTGACTATGCTACATCAGGCCTGGGTGGTAACGAAGCTTACCTACCTTTGGCCTTCTAAGCTGACTAGGAGCTACAATAGAATATGCTCCCCTACTAAATCTGTTAGGTGTTATGCGCTTCTTCCTTGCAGAGCCTGGTAGTTGTCCCTCTGCTTGTCTTCAATGGAGTTGGCTGCTTAGACCAATTGAGCATAACTGTGTAGGTACTGTGAAACTAACATAGCACCAAACAGTGTTTCCTTTCAGGTGGTCAGGTGTAGAGAAGAATAACTTGGACCCTTGCTTCAAGTCTTTGAATTCTGTTTCCTTCCTCTTTTTCACAAAAAAAAAAAAAAAAAAAAAACATATGTAAAATAAATAAATAAATATATATATATATATATATATATATATATATAACAAATCAAATAACCTGCATGTATAACAAATCAAATCACCTGCGTGTAACCCTATAATCATGCATAAAAAAAAAAAAAAAAAGTATGCATGAGTAAGTATAAGAATGACAGTTCTCCAACAAATATCATAACTTCAGTAAAAACATCATTTTCACAACAACGCCAGAAAGTGCAGATTCCAATACTAAAATGCTATTACAAGAATGACATTTCTCTAACAATACCATAAGTGCAACTTTAGTGTTTTAGTGATGCGAAAAGAGCATCATTTCTACAAACAGTACCAGAAAATGTCAATTGCATTGTAAGGATGATATAATAAGAATGTCATCTCCATGACAGCGCCAGAAAATACCAATTCTTGGACCAAGATGCCATTAACAGGATGACGTTTTAGTGCTAAGATGCATATAAATTTTTTTTTCCACAACAACGCCAGAAAGTATCGATTGCATTGACCAAATGATATAATAAGAATACCATCTCCACAACAGTGTCAGAAAGTTCCAATTTCATCCTCGTTTCCATAATAATATTGAAAAATATTAATCTTAATGTCAATTTTCATGTTAAGATATCAGTAAGATTGAAAGTATCAAGAAATATTACAAAGAGGCCAGTCGGATCAAAAGGGCTAAGGTACGTTATGAGAATGATATCCTTACAATTTCTCCAGTGAGTTTGTCTCTCAGGTATGTATTCTCTTCCTCATTAGAAATGATTGCACTTTGAGATAATTCCCTCATACTTGCATTCTTGACCAAGTCCAGGACTTTTCATGTATGATCCAGTTCTAGTGGTATGATATACCAATACTAGTCAATTGGATTTACTGTCATATTAATTTCTTGTTTTCATCAAATTTTACCATTAGAGTCTAATTGCTCACCTTTTGCATTGCACCTCCGCTACGCTATCCCTAAGCAAGATATCGGCAGTACATGCTCTAGGGTGACAAAATTTTATTGTTTTTTTCTTTGTCCTTCGGCTGAGGGGCATTCTGTAAACATCAAATTTTGTCCCCCCTCGACAATGATGAATTACGGGTAATGAAGAGACATATATTTTCTCTTTAAAAAAGAAGTTGAATTTTCGGCACAAATCCAGAGTATCCTAGAACTTGTGATTGGTCAAAATTTAAATGATACAGGGAAGGTGACCGGAAGTGATCATTAATACTTTTTGCTAGAAAACGACAATCAAGCCTAGCAGGTGCTCGATTCCCATAGTATTGGAAAGTATTCAGAAACACGGTCTCATTGATATCTTGTATAAGAAAAACGAATACCCAGGTGTGCCGTAATGCCTACTTAAACTTTGAACCAGTTAAACCAGAAAGAACCAAACCCTGAACCAAACCAGACCAAACCCTAAACCGAATCAAACCAGACAAAACCCTGAACCAGACCAAACCTTAAATCGAATCGAACCGAACCAAACCAAACCAAACCAAACCCTAAATGGAACCAAACCAGACCGAACCCTAAACCAAACCAAACCCTAAACCAGACCAAACCCTGAACCAGACCAAACCAAACAAAAACCCTAACTAAATAAAAACCCTAAACCCTAATTTAAACCCTAAGCCCTAATTTAAACCCTAAACCCTAATCAAAACCCTAAACCCTAATTTAAACCAAACTCTAAACCCATCAAGAACCCAAACCTAAACCCGAACCCAAAACTTAAAATTAAACCCTTAATCAAACCAAAATCAAAAACTTAAAATTAAACCTTAATCAAACCTAAACCTTAAAATCAAACCAAAATCAAACTTTAATTAAACCAAAATCAAACCTTAATCAAATTTTAATCAAAATTTAAATCAAACCTTAATCAAATTTTAATCAAACTTTAAATCAAACCTTAACCCTAAATTAAACCAAAATCAAACCTTAACCGGACCATTCCCTATCCAAACCAAAACTTACCAACTCTTATTGACGTGATGAGAACTCCAACAAAGGCTCACGCCACCGGCTAGGAGTAGCCCCAGTCTAGGGGAGTATCTGGAGGTGTAAGAGGGTGCCACAGGGTATTTCAAACCCTCACAGGGTACCATGTACTATTTCAAAGCTTTACAGGGTGACATATACCTATTTTCACTACACAATAGGGTGACACAGGGGGGGTCCATGTAAGGAGTTTCAAATCCATGTAAGTCCTTACACGGATGTGTGGGGGGCTTACACCGATTTGGCCCCCCTTTACACAGTCTTGGGTGTTTTTACACCCTCGCCCCTCCTCCTCTCCTATAAATAGTGACCCCTGGGTCACTGTAAAAGCCCGAGCAGAAAGCAATAGGCAGAAAACAATAGTCTGAAAACAACAGAGAGAAAAATCTCTCTCATTGTTCCAAAAGAGAGAGAGAGAGAGAGAGAGAGAGAGAGAGAAGAAAGAAAAAGAGTGAAGAATCCTAAGCTAGCTAAAGTTGACCGTTTCATTACTAGAAGCCCAGGTTGTCCCCATATCAGGTTAGTATTGTGTTCAAATTCTTTTTATTTAAATTCAATACTTTTATTACGGAGCGAAAGCCCTGTCCAAAATTCTTGAGCATATTCCAACCCTAGAAATACAGCGCGGAAGCTCTGCTTAAAATTCCTGAGTTGATTCCAAACCTAGAAATATGGCGCAGAAGCTCTGCCCAAAATTCCTGAGCTAATTCCAACCCTAGAAATACGGTGAAGCTTTGCCAAAAATTTTTGAGCTGATTCCAACCCTAGAAATATGGTGTGGAATCTCTGCCCAAAATTTCAGAGTTGATTCCAACCCTAGAAAAATGGTGCGGAAGCTCTGTCCAAAATTCTCGAGCTGATTCCAACCTTAGAAATATGGCGTGGAAGCTTTGCCTAAATTTCCAGAGTCGATTCCTAATCTAGTCACACCCTAGCAAAAAAGCCTTGTCAACTTTCTTACCCAGGTGCCGGAAGTTTTTAATTTCTCCAAGAAAGAGAGAAAAAAAATTGAATCGTTGCCCCTAAGTCAAGGAAAATTATCAGAAAATTCACCATTTTCATCGATTATTATCATGTGAATATTATATTGTAATTTCATTTACCTCATTTCTGTATATATTTTGTTTTACGTGTTTATTGCATAAAATAAGGATTTATTGTTGCAGTTTTATGTATTAATTTTAGCATCTGTCCATTAAATGTAGTTTGTTTCATCATTTTATATGTTATCGCATGTGTTCCTCACATAAAATAATGGTCATGATTTTCTTGTCATAGAGCATAGCACGTGTATATAGGTAAGATAATTGCATTTCTAATTATTTTAAGTAAATTTTATTATTTCATGTGGAATTCTTTCAAGCAAGTTTATGTATATATGTTTGCATTATTTCATGTAATAGAACTTCTGTGTTAACTTAGACTGTTAAAATTCTCGGGGGAGAATATTTCTAAATCCAAGCTTCTGGCAGAGAGACCAAAAATTCCAGGTGAGGTGGGTGTCTAACACCTTCCTACACTTGTAACCTGACACGGACCCCTATCTCTGGAATAGACCAAAGTATGAAGTTAAATTAGGAGGTTCCTTCCTTTCGCAGGAAACCAACCGCCTATTCGAGCTCGATTCCTCGATCGAAATTGGGCTCCACCATAGGGTTCTAAGCTCTGAATCCTAGATGACGACTCTAAGGCTCCGTTTGGTATCGTTCTAAAAAAATGTTTCTGGAGTTTTTTCGTTCTATTGGAACGAAAAAACGGAATCTTCTGTTTGGTGCACTTATGGTCCGTTTCTGTTTTTTTGGAACAAAAAGTGAAAAAAAATGAAAAAACGAGATTGGACGGAACTCCAAAATGGAGTTCCGTCTTCCCAGTTTCGTTCCATTTTACAAAAAAAAAAAAAAAAAGTTCCCGATAAAAATCTGAAATTTTGAAACACCATTTTTTCGTTTAAAGACTGCATATTGACACAGAAACTAAAATTTTCGTTTTTGACACGAAATGGCGTTTCTGGAACAGAAACGATACCAAACGGAGCCTAAAAATCATGCTTTCCCCATCCCCCCAAATAGTCGTCAGACCATTTTTTGGAGACCATTCAATCCGAGGCAGGCCAAAGGTGAGAAGGAAGGATAGAGCAGAAAAGAGAGAAAAAGAGCAAAAAGATATTTTCCCTTACACACCCTCACTCTCACTCCATTCTAACTAATAACTTGGTCTCTCTTTCATGGGAGGTGAGAGGGCGGGATTCTTTTTCAATTAAGATCCAAATTAGTATATAAAAAAAAATCCTATAATCAATAGATTCGGAGAATATTTCAATGGTTTTGGTGGTTTTATTAGAAATCTACCGATTCCCAGTCTGATTGATTGATTATGGAAACCTAATGCCGGGGAAGTGTTCCAGTCAATCTGTAATTTAACACTTGAACAAACACTTCAAGAAAGTAAATGTTAGTAAGGTCATATTAATTCTAGGTATTTGTGACTGAAACATTTTATCAAACAAAAAAGCACATAGATTTGAAAATTTCTAAAGAGGCCTTTAGAACTTAGCTTTCATAAAAGTATTATATTGACAAATAGTTAAAAATTTTATTCAAACTTTACCTTAAGATCTTGAACAGACTTCTCCAAGAACGTAAGAAAACCTAATAAGAAGTTAAAATCACATAAACTTAGAATAAAAATAATGTAATACAGATTTCTTGAAACTCTAATTTCAAAATATAAAAGAATTGTAACTTACTTCAAATGTATATAAATATACTAGATTCTTGAACTTATATAATCCATTCAATACACAATCCATAATAACTTATATATATATATATATATATATATATATATATATATATATATATAAATCATGTTTTATCATCCAAATCACTTAAATAAAAAAAGAATAAATTCATGATTATCATCCCAATCAATTGTATCCACAATAACTAATTTCACAATATTATTTAAAAAATTGAACCCCATCATACTCAAAAAATTCAAATTGTATGTTAAAAAAGAAAACTATCAAACTCCACTAATTTTTAAGTGCTCCTTGTTCGGTCCAAGACTCCCAAGCTCTATATTTAAGTTTTTAAGTTATTTTTGTAATAAGAAAATATATTTTATAATCAAATTATAAATACTCATAACAAAATCATTAATTGTATATCACTTTACATTGTTGCAGTGACTCATTTTGACCATTAGAAGTACCGGGTACCTATCACACACATATAGATAACAACGGATTATCATTAAGAAAAAATGTTTAAAATAACAATCACTAAATTATAAGTATTTTTTAGTATGAAAACTTTAAATACTTATATTAATTGTTCCATCGACTGTGAAGCAGAGAGTACAATCTTCTATGTCAAACTCAGGACGTAAATCTTGAATGATTGACAAAAGCTTATTAATTACGGTTTGCATCATATCAACTTTATTTTTTAGTGAAAACACTCTTTTATCATGTTTAGAATTTGTCATAATTATCTTGTCTTAGAGAAAGTTAGGGCAAAAGTGCCCAGCTACGGAAGTGATCCTTGTCAAACTCTGGATAATAACCTAGATCGTTACGGTAGAATGGTACCAATCACTATATCGCTTAAATACATATCCCATAACTCTTGGTCATGTAATAATTATATGTTCATATTAAATATCTTTGCCAGATCCACAGTGGAGACTAATGATTTACATAAAGTTATATCTATCACTTGACCGTGATGAAACTTTTGTATGTCGTTATCAACGAATATTTGCTCTTATCACAGGGATGAACATGTCGGATGCATAAATGGTTTTTACGGTGGGTTAACGATTAGAAATGTAGAAGCATTATTTATGTATGAATTAGGTATTAGCTCCCATGGATAGACTATACATAAAGGCTTGGGTTTTGACGTCTCCGAACGTGTAGGGGCAATCTTAGACATTTTATTTTCTTCATATTTTTTTATTTTTTTATTTTTTAATTTAATATTTTATTAAATTTTTTAAATAATTACAACATAGGATCCTGAGAGAGGTGTGATTGAAAAGATACTGCTTACTTCTCTATATCCAAATCTCTACATTGATGACACATTAGGGATAATGCTAACTATGCCATGCTTTATTACAACCTGCTAGAAGAATTAATGAAAGGATAGGGTATATATCCGTATTGTTATGTTGAAGAATTTATTCATACTTTCATTGTAGGTAAACTCATAAATTCTTCTTCTCTTCCGGTGCTGGTGTAAACTATAAAGTATCAACATGATTACCAACAATTTGCAAGGATAAATTTTATGGTCCGTTTTTTTATCAAATTTAAAAATAAAAATATACCTAGGATCATTTTACTTGCTGGAATGTCCGTCTCTTACTAGAAGCAGTTGCTTACGAAACTTGGGTTCTCGGAGACCTCTGTCTCCAACGATAATTACATTTGAAGTAAGCAACATTTATTTTATCTTTTAAAATTAGAGTTTCAAAAAATCCATATTAAATTAATTTTATTCTAAGTTCCTGTGATTTTAACTTCTAATTAGGTTTTCTTACGTTTTTTGTGAAGTTTGTATTGAAGATCTTACGGTAAAGGTTTTATTAAAATTTCCATCTATTTGTCATTAATGTTTTAGCCACAAATGCCTAAAATTAAGATGACCTTCTTAGTAGAAGAATTATAGGAATTCTTGTCTGATGCCTTACGAAACTTGGGTTCTCGAAGACCCCTGTCTCCAACGATACTTGAAAATATATAAAAATAAAATATTGATATTATATATTATCATCACTCAAAAATCCCGTATTTATGTCTTCGTAATAAAATATTTCTAATTAAAATTCACAGCTATAGGTTTTTTTACATAAAATATTCACCATTACAAAAGCGTAGCTATAAATTAAGGTGAAAATTTACGCATCTAAATTTCGTAGTTATAGATTTTTTCGCATAAAAAATTTTAGCACTATGAGATCACAGTTATAAATTTTAGAGCACAAAATTTCATAGCAAAAATTCATAGTTATAGAATTTGCTAGAGATTTTTTTACACAAAATATTCGCCATTACAAAAGCGAAGCTATAAATTAAGGTGAAAATTTACGCATCTGAATTTTGTAGTTATAGATTTTGCTGCACAAAAAATTCTACCACTTGAAGTCGCAATTATAAATTTTGAAGCACAAAATTCCGTAGCTAAAATTCGTAGTTATAGATTTTATTACGCAAAAAATATACCGTAACAAAAGCATAGTTATAAATTTTGGAGGGTAAAATTTCACAACTAAAATACGCATCTATATATTTGCTATGGAAAAATAGCACAGTTATAAATAAGCAGCAATAGATTTATTGTGAAAATATTCGCCGCTCTAGATTTGCTATGGAAAAAAATCACAGTTACTAATCCCCGCAACTATATTCACCCATAAATAAAAGTCGACAGTCATTTGACATTTCACATGTGCAAGCTATTAGTCATCACAATGGGATCGTTCGTAGTTTTGAAGACTTGGGTATGGGGTCAAGGTGTATTCGGTAGATTGATTTCATAATACATCGTATAAGGTTCGCTTTACTTTTTTTCGCTAAAAGGTTGATTGTATTAAGAATAAAAAAATAGAATAGAAGAAGAATATGAAACGAGCCAGACAAATAACAAATGCCTCACTAGCCTAACCCCCACCTTCGGCATTGCCATCAACAGGGGAGAGACCAGAGAGCACTAAAACCAAAAACCAATAGTGCTAAACAAATCGAAATCTTGCTTTACCCTGGGCATCTACTTGAAGATCTTCTTGCATCCTGTTTCGCCAAGTGATTGGGTCAAATGTTGCTTCTGAATTAGCAGTCGACTTTGCAAGGAAATCAGCAATGGGATTAGCTTTGCGATAACAGTGTGTTATTTGCCATTCACTTCGATTGAAGTAATCATGGAGGGTTATCCATTGCTCTAAAACAAACCAAGGGACTAAACCCTTTGAAGCCATAATTACCACAGCAACCGAATCACACTCGACCCAAACCTTCATTAAATTCATGGCTTTAGCTTGCTGAAGACCCAGAAGTAAAGTCTGAAACTCAGGGACGAAATTAGTTGTAACACCAAGATGCACAACAAAAGATGAAATCACTATTGAGCTACAGTCTTTGAAAACACCTCCAGCAACAGATTTCCCAGGATTTCCCAAAGAATAACCATTTATATTCAGTTTCACCCAGGAGTAAGGAGGACGACACCAATATACTTCAAAAACATGCTTTTGCCGACTTTGAGGAACAATGATTGCTAAATACTTTGAGCATACCAGATCAGAGACTGAGGCCACTCTCCCTTTCATACTTAGAGACATTCTACGTAGCTCACTAAGAACAAAATTTAAAATCTGTCTAAAATTCCTCAATACACCAATAAATCTCCAAGAATTCATTTAGAGCCAAAAAAAATAAGGAATGAGGATGAAACCTGCCCGCCAAGCATCCTTAAGGCCAAGGAGTCAAAATTTCTGAGACCACAATTTACTGAGATCCACCGTAGAAGAATAATGAGAGATAAAAGTCACTCCAAAAATTGATGAGAAAGGAGACCAAAGATATCTGACACATTTACAATCAAGAAATAAATGATCAATGGATTCTTCTTCAAGCATGCAGAGCTCACAGTCGTTATCGATAAGATTCCTAGCCCGTGTTTGGACCCAGTTAGTCCTATTTCCTACAAAAGAAAAGAGGTGGAAATTCCCAGCCCGATTCTTAGAGGTTTTAAAAAGCTCTGTATTTCTGCTATCTCTATCTTTGCCTTCGAAGCCCCTGCTTTGTTGGGCTGGCACCCACCTCGGCAAGAGCTGAAAGTGAATGCTAGACGTCGTCTTGTCCTTTTCACAGGTTCAGGCTCAGCTGAGTCTTCTTCTAATTCATCTCTGAAGGTTTAGATGGCTACCCCAAAGCCATCCGGGGATCCATGAGTCTTATTTGCTAGAACTGTCAAGGCTGTGGTCGGCCTTTGACAATCCAATATTTGAGAAAAATTTGCTCCAAACTACAACCCTGCTTAGTGTTTTTAATTGAGACTAAGCATCATCATAGTTATAAAAAAAAATTAAATGTAAACTTGGCTTCTCTAATTTAATTGTGCTCGATCCAATTGGTACATCGAGTGGGTTAACTTTGTTTTGGAATAATTCTATTTCTGTCGACATTCTCCTCTGACTGGTTTGTGGATGTTGTGAGGGTAGTGGCCAGAGAAAGACCTTCTTCCCCCTTTTTTTTGGGGGCCGGGGGGGGGGGGGAATAAGCATTCAACACTCTCTCCTCTCTTTCTCTTTCTTAGGGAGAGGTGTGTCATGTGTGCTTGCCTGTGGGTCCCGCACCACTGTATCGCCGCTCGGAGATAGATGGAGGCCTATTTCATAGAAGTGTAAAGGTCGTCATTGAGACGGGGGTTTGATGATGATCCAATATGGGAGATTGAGAGCATACAAAAGGGTTTAGAATCGTCACCTAGGATTATGGGCCTAGGACCCGGGGGTGGCCCCGATTCCTGAGAAAAAGGACCCGAAAATTGGTCTGGTCCAGAGATTTTGGGTACGTGTCAGGTTATAAAATTGGAAAGGTGTTAGGCACCCAATCTACCCGATTCAACCGGTCTTCCTACTAGATGCTTAATAACGAACATTTTCCATAATTATTCATATTCCACATGTGGCTAAATTATCACTCATATGTACATTAACTGAATTTCAATGATTATGTACATTACAACAAGGTCAATATAAAGTCTACATTATGCTAATTTGGGTGAAAAATTATACCTGAGCTTGACCCCTGTTTTAAGTCAAGAGGGGTGGGACCCCGATTAGTGCCAGCATGAGCTGTCTTTTGGATTCTCCTGGCTCAGGGGAAGATGGTCTTGACCTCCAACTTCCTTTCTTAAGAGATGTTGATTGGACAGAGTTCCGACTAAGAATGGTTACTTTCGGATTTTGATTAATGTATCGATTCGACAGAGCTTCTGCTAGGGATGGGCTACTTCTGGATTTTGGCTGAGGTGGCACTCCAACGAGCTTCCGCTGGGGATAGGTTATGGGAGGGCTACGCTGAGGTGGCTCTCCGACAGAGATTCTGCTGAGAATAGGTTATGGGAGGGCTAAGCTGAGGTGGCACTCCAGCAGAGCTTTCATTGGGAATGGGTTGAGACCTAAATATTTGAAGAACTTCGAAGGCCTGAAGAACACTCAAATATTCAAAGGAATCTTACGAAGATCTCTTCGAAGACTTGAAGAACCTCAAGAGGGGGTGGAAGACTAAGGGGAAATTTTTTCTACATAAAATCTCACTCAAAGAAGGCAAAGGATTGAAGTATTTCGAAGGCCTGAAGAACACTTTGGATCTTATGTAGATCTCTCCGAAGACTTAAAAAACCTCAAGGGGGGAGGGGAGGAGAGAGGGTAGAGCTTCTCTACTATGGATGCTCCTAAGAGGCTTGAGTGTTTTTTTTTTTTTGTCAAACCAAAGGGAGGGGGTATTTATAGAATTTTTGAACCAATGGGGAGGAAAGAGGAATTTCCTTAACCAATGGGGTGGAGGGTAAATTTTTTTCGTCAATGGGGGTAAAAGTAATTTTTTTGGGCCAATAAGGTAAAAAGATACCTTTTTGGGCCAATAGAAGCTCGCAACGTAGGGTATGCTAGCGGGACAATGTAGGGTGCATAAGCGGGTGTAGAGAAAATCTCTTCACCAATCCGATCATGGGAACACAAATTTCGGCCATCGATGGCGACGCACGAGGTCAGATAGGGGTCCATGGGAGGTCAGCAGGGGCATTAGAGGGTTGGCAGGGGTGCTGGAGGCTAGGCAAGGGTGCTGGAGACTAGGAAAGGGAGCTGGAGGTCGGCCAAGGGTGTTGGAGGCTAGGCAGGGGCACTGGAAGGCTGGCAGGGGTGTGGGGTGATGGCAGGGGTGGGTGATGGCAGGGGTGCACATAAGGCAGGCTATAGGCGCACGAGGCAGGTGGGGTGCCTACGAGGTGAGCCGTGGGTGCACAGGGTAGGTGGGATGCGTGCAAGGCAGGTTGTGGGCACACGGTGTAGGCGGGATGCTTGTGAGGCAGGCCATGGGCATTTGGGGCAGGCAGGGTGCGTGCGAGGCATGGTGTGGTGGGTGCTTGCATGGGTGGGGTTTAGGCACTCATGACATGGTGTGGGTGCTTGCATGGATAGGGTTTGGGCGCTCATGGCATGGTGTGGGTGCTTGCATGGGAGGGGTTTAGGTGCTCATGGAGTAACTTCTGGGAATGATTGCAGGAGATCTGATAGTTCAATTTTGACGTACCATATATAGTTGAAATCGTGATTCTGAGTACTATGCATCTATATGGTCACCTAGGATCGAATTCCTTCATATATGAAACGTCACAATTGGACCCTTCTTTTCTCTTACATGGGGTTTTCAGGATTTTAGGTGGGTATGGAATATTTCGGGTTGGATTACCTCAATCAATTATCATCTCTATCGATCGGAAGTAAGAGTTACGTCCAAGGTCCATAGTTCATCATAGCCGGAGGAGGGTGATAAAATTGGGTGTCTACAGAATGCCACTCTTTGGCCGAGGCCTGTGCTAATAGCCAAAAGGCAAAGAAAAGAACGACCACATTTTGTCACCTGGATTATGTACTGCCATCATCTTGCTCATCAATGATGGAGTTGAAAATACAATAGGTAATATCTCTTAACTTCTTTAAAGTTTAGGACTTACTTGGGCTGCCGATTATAGGAAAGAAATTCGTCGCTCTTCCAATCTACAAAAGACGTTAGTACTTTGATCTTTGACTTTTCCTAGGCCAGGCTTCCATGTGCCGACTTAGGGAATTTGGTCTCTAGGTTGGGTCTTTCGAACCAATTTGGGCTATCTGGGACCGTCGATTACAAGAAAGAAATTCACAGTTCTTTCAATCTTGCAAAAGACAAAAATATTTGATTCTTAGATTTTCCTCGGCCGGGCTTCTATGTGCCAGCTTAGGGAATTTGATCTCCAGGCTGGGTCTTTCGAACCAATCTAAGACTGTTGATTATAAGCAAGAAATTCACTACTCTTTCAACCTTGTAAAAGACAAAAATATTTGATTCTTAGATTTTCCTTGGCCGGGCTTCCATGTGCCAGCTTAGGGAATTTTGTCTCCAGACTGGGTCTTTCGAGCTAATTTGGGACTGTCGATTACAAGAAAGAAATTCACTGCTCTTTCAATCTTGCAAAAGACAAAAATATTTGATCCATAGATTTTTCTTGGCTAGGCTTCCATGTGCCGACTTAGAGAATTTAGTCCATAAGATCGGGTCACTCGGAGCCAATTCAAAGAGATTGGGCCACCTGAGGCCGGTTCAATGAGATTCTTTCTTTCCTTGATTTTTCTGTTGATTGGGGTTCTTGAATTTGAGTCATGGGATTGGAACCTTGAATTTAGGACCTTGAATCTTGAAATTTGCTCTTGATTTAGAATCTTGAATTTTGGCTTTTGATTTGGAATCTTGAATTTTGACTTTTGATTTGAAATCTTGCTTTTTGGCTTTTAATTTGGAATCTTGAATTTTGGCTTTTGATTTGGAATCTTAAATTTTACTTTCATGTGATGCAATTTCTATTTACCAATTTCATTTTCACTTTCCCTTTTCATGTGATATAATTTTCATCTACCACACAAATTTTGACTTAGATTTTACCTTTCACTTTCATCTACCAATTAAATTTGCTTTGCATTTCACCCTACTTGAATTTGATTTTTACCTTCTCATTTTAGGTGATGTAACTTTCATCTACCTTCCTATTTTAGGCACCAATGCAATCCTAATTAAAAAAAAAAAAAAAAAGGCGCTATTATGTGAAACAAAAAACGACCATAAGTTAAAAAGTGATGTAAACTTATTAGAAAGAAATTTTCCATTTTACCTTAAAATATGACCACCATTTGTTGTTTGCAATTATTTTCATAGGAATCTCATCAAACGATGGGGCTTTGATATACTCCTTAGAAAGCTTCCTTGCAATACTTTGCCAAAGTAATAGCTGACAGTCTATCCTGAATATTGGAATCTCTCCTCAACTGCTCTATTAGTAGGACCTATTCCTGTTATTCTAAACATGAATATTGCCAATTGCTCATCTACCCTAATAATACGACTATCTTGTAACCAACCACGATGTCTCATTAGTAGGCATAAATTGAAAAAACACATGTCGTTGCATGTCAAATTCTTCGTAATAGCGGTTTGCATGCCCATGCAACACCTCATGTACCCATGCTGTCCCTGTGAATGCACTATCCCTGCGTGGTTCTCTAGTGTATATTGCTGGAATAATGATATTGTGCTATCAACAATGTTGTGAGAATCAATTCTTCTCCATCGTCGTTATTAGAGGAGATTATTGGAGTATTATTGACATTTGCCATAACTGATTCAATATAAATTTTAAACTTGTTAGTATCATACAAATGTTTATCCCCTAATGAATGTACCAAAAGATCTATAAAACTATAATCATCCAACATGCATAATTATCAAATGATGTGATAAGTATTTAAAACAAAAGACATCCAACAGAATTTTTGTTACAATAATAATAAAATTTAACGTACATATTTCGAAAAGTAGCATAAAGTGTAAATAACCATATTACACTTTTACATCAAGTGTACCTAACAAAATATATCGATCCTACTACAAAAGGTCTTAAATATATTTCATTACAATCATCCATATTAATAAAAAGGTTAGATTATCATCCATCCATCTAACATATCAAAAGCCAATTGTTTCGTCTCATCCTTGAGAGTAATGAATAATTCTCTCCATTTTCGGTCCACCAATATCCTCTTGCACGCCTTAATATGCAACTCTCTTGGGATATCATCCATGATTTTCAATAATCTAACACAAGTAGAAGTGCAGAAATCTATGGTATTTGGAGTGAGACCCATTGGAGTTGAGCTAGGGGTTATAGTATTCTTGTTTGCTACTAACTCAGCTAGGGTCTGTATGGCGCGTTCAATACCAGGTGTCTTACTCTTCTTCCTATATCCTGTAGGTGTCCTATCAAGTCTTCTGTTGACTCTAGGATGATCAGTTCCTGGATCTTGGCTTTCATAATAACCTGTTGGTAAGGTATTAGCCAATGGAGTAGTTAGAATTACATCTGCATCTGCATCCACATCATCATCAACAACTCTTGATTCCTCTTCAAACCTGAAATCAGATTCATTCTCGAATCCTCCTCTCCCACTAGCATATGAATCCCCAAAATTATACATAGTTCAGGCCAATGTGGTAGCCCATTCCTCCTAAAATTTGACCAGTTAGGATTTGCCTGAAAATTTTACAAACTAGCTATTAGGTAAAATTACACCTAAGATTAAAAAATCATATAAAAATACAGTATACCTTGATTTGTACATTCCAAACACTCTCATCTTCAACTATACAGGTCCTCGTCACAGAATTCCAACCAAAACCTGCAGTATCCAGTAGTTTCTTGAAAGCGCTGTAATCAAATCGCATTTTATTCATCTTATTCCTCAATTGAACCATCGTAAATGGCCAATTAGCTTTTTCCTCAAGCTCTTTCTTGATATTATTCCACCCACCTTTATTGAAAGTGCTGGAACTCTTGTTACTAACTTTCACTTGTTCAACCATTAATTTCGGGAGATAATCTTGTTCTCTTTGAGTCCATTTTTCTGCCTCGTTATTAGCTCTCGAAGTAGATACCATTACTCTAAAAATAGAAACACATGTCATTATAGCCTAAAAATAGAAATACATGCATTTGCTTCCTCCTACCATATTATTCATTTCTCTCTCTCTCTCTCTCTCTCTCTCTCTCTCTCTCTCTCTCTGAAAATATGTTGACATTTTCTTATAGACAAACATATATTTAAAAAAATCCCCATCATACTGCCATTGAACAAAAAACAACTCATATCCCCTAAAGACCTATCAAGTAGAGTTGAAATATACAAGTAACTATGAGACCTAGCCACAGAACTTGCTTCAAAGTAAAAAAGAAGGCATGCTTAACTAAGAATTCTTGAATAGAAGAAAGTGTGTGCAATAAATGCTAAAGCATGGGACTGAAGCCCAATCAGGACAACACTACAATAGTTCACAAACGGTGTTAAAAAAGAATACATATTCCAGTGCACAATGTTAAATGGAGCAATTGGGTCCAATAGCCTTCATTGATGATAGTTTTACAGTCCATGGCTTTTCTAATTCTGTTTCATAAAATCCAATCTACGACATATTTTTAGAATTAAGAAAAGAGAATATGATGAATGGATATCAATTAAAGGCAACTTTATAAGTTTATAGAAGAGGAACAAATCCTTTTTATCCAAAAAAAAAAGCAAATCCCCACCTTTTTTTTTTCATTTTTATTTGGGGTTGAACAAACAATGAAAGGCATCAAAAGCATAAAATAGCAAGCGAAATCCCCACTAAAATAAGGGACAAAAAAAAAGTAAACAAGATAGAAACTATCCCTGACCCAAAAAAGGATTCCAAGAACAAAGAAAGGAGAAATATCAAGAAAAATATACACTAACCAAGGAAAGTCATACAAGCCTCTTCTATTAAAGAAACTAAGACCAACCTGCCCTTTTTGACTCAGGGTTCAAGTAGTGCGCTGAGAATTGAATATAGAGATACAATAAATTCAAAGCTACCTGGTTGACTCTAGTGATAGTTGCATATATTATATTTGAAGAACTATAAAAATACAAAGATCCTTCTCAATTACAATATTTACCAGTCCACCTTAAAGGTCACAGTTAGCAGGAAGAAAGAAGAAAGAGCGAGAGAGCGAGAGAGAGAGAATACATGTTGCAGGAGAACCCTTGAAAGAAGATGAATCATGATCTTGAGCTTGAGACCCCTTTTCTGACTTCTTACAAGAGAGACAATACCTGTTGTAGGGAGACACGAACTATTTGAAACAGAGAGAGAGAGAGAGAGAGAGAGAGAGAGAGAGAGAGAGAGAGAGAGAGAGAGAGAGAATACCTATTGCAGGAGAACCCTTAAAAGAAGATGAATCACGATCTTGAGCTTTAGACCCCTTTTCTGGCTTCTTGCAAGGGAAGCGGCGGATTTGGGTATTTTTTATTGGGAGTCGTTGGAAAAATGTAATGGGTTTTGTAGGGTTTTGGAGGGTTTTTGTTCTTTTAAGTTAGTAGAAGAATAGACAAAGTAACTTTTTGGTATTCTTGCAATTTACTCTTTAGTTATTCTTTTTCATTGGTTCATTCTGCGGGAATACAAAAATGAACTAGACGTGCCAAACATATTTCTGTTCTATTTGCATTCCTGCAGAATAGAAGAACACCAGAAACATTCTCCCAAAGTGTTATCAAACTGCCCCTTAGATCATTTTGAAAAAACGGGTGAAGACTTAGGCTTTATACACCAAAGGTGGAAAATGGGCATGTATTCCCTTGGCTGTGGATGTAGTCATAATTACTATTGAGTAAATGCTGAGCCTGACAGTGGGATTACTCCGTGCATGTAGGCAATTAGCCAAAGCACGTATTTCTTGTGTTGTGGTTGTATATCATAGTATTGTATTGTGGATTAGAGTGTATGTCTGCAGGATGGGTGTGTACATCTGGTAGACCTAGCTACTTAGTAGTGTAGAGTAGATGTACATACGACTATGTGTATGAAACAGTGATTGCCATGTGGGGTTTGTGAATCAGCTCTGGATAGCAATACAGGTTATGTGAGTAAGCTCTGTGCAGTAGTGAGAGTTAAAAGTAGTTCACATAGTAGCTCTGGGCAGCATCAGTAATCAGTAAACTGTGACTGACAGTGAGCCACATCAACCGGTGACTTGGCAAAGAACCAGCTGAGGGGAAGTTTTTTTACATACTGATTCATCCCCCTCTCAGTGTCAGCTAAGGCCCAGGGCCTACCTTAGGTGGTGGGCCTGTAAATTTCACCTAAAAATTTTGGGATACACATTGCTCATCGACGTTAGTTGCTGAATGATATGCATATGTGTTCCCTTCATTTAGGCCATTGTCAAAGACAGTGAGGTTTAATGTGTTGAAAGAGACTTCTACTGCATCATCGGGTGAAGTTGGGAAGAAGGCTTTTGCTTGAATGTGATGTAAGGTTTTCCATCTTCTCATAGCGCTAGTCGCTAGATGCCATTGATAATGGGTTTTGACATTTACTTTAGAATTACGTAGTTTGCCATTTTGAAAGGCAGAAAAAGTATTGGTCTATTATCAACTTTTTGTTTTGTTCAAACTAATTTCTTTGAGAGGCCCAAAATCTAATGAACGATAAGTAATCTAATGAAAAGTATAATAGTTGCAAGTCTGAATTAGAATGGAGATCTACGGATTTCTGTGAGTGTGAGTGGCATGAAAATGGTGTTGTGATTGGTTTATCTTTTTATTTAATTTCTTAAGAAAGAAAGAATGCAACCCACTTACGTGTACTTGCTTCTAGCCACAGCAGGTGTAGGCTCATGTGCTGGTGTGTACTCCCATTGGCTCATGTGCTGGTGTGTACCTGCACCAACAGTGTAACATTCTCCTGCCCCTTTTTAATATGAAAAAGGAAACTAGATTGAGACAACTGAAGTAAATTACGTACATCATCCCTATGCTAACATTTGTCTTCACTGTAGTTTAGCTACTGATCATCCCCATTCGAGTCAGTCTAATAATCTGAAATTAAAACACATTTTTGTGACCAGTTGGAATGATCATCCTATATTTTTTTCTTGGAGGGGGGTAGGTTGGGGAAAGGTGTACTTCTACCACAAACAAGCAAGCAACACTATGGAAAATAAAGCTCTCTTATAACTTTGTAAGCTGTAACCAACCATTACTCTAGTATAATTATGGAAACACAAAGTATTTTTATTGTGCTGAACCCAAAACTTAATTCATCTAAGGTTTTATGATTTTAACTCCCCCCCCCCCTCAATAGATTTTTTATTTTAATTTCAAAGGATTGTTGTTATATTCCCTCAACGGCACACCAATCCTTTGAATCTAGTACCAACAGCTATTATTCCCTTCAAAACAACGTTTTCTTTCAGACCTTTAAACCAATCAATACGACCCCTTAGAGTGGCTTTTGCTAATCTAAGGCTCCAATCACGACCTCCAACGCTTCAATGCAGAAGGTGATGGGAAAATTTGCAGGTTCTGAGCTTCTTCTCCACTCGGTTTAGAGAGAAAGAAGAAGGTGAAGTGGGTTTGATCGACAAAGAATAGCATGGGGAAGATGTGTTTATTTCATTGAGGGTATACTAGGCATTTCATGTTTAGGAGGGTAATTTAGGCATTATAAGAAAAAATTGGCTGACTGAACAACCATTTCAAACGGTTGGAGACGTTAGATAAAATATTTTTTGATTAGGGGGAGGTGAGTGATATTTTTGAAAAAGTGTGGAGTCAAGTTGATATTTCGACATAGTTCAGGAGAGGGGAGTGATATTTCCTAAAAATTAATAACAATAATAATAGTAATAGTTGATAATAATTTTTTTAGTGTGACAAAATTAAATAATATTTCAGGTCTGGAAACAGATTTTGCCAAATGAAATGGCAATTTGATAATTTTAAACATAAAGATATGAAGAAATGATTTAGATTGATAACAAATTCGGATTCATTCATGCCCCCGTATGTGTTGGTACATCCCTTAGTTTTATCCTTCTACTTCTTCTTCTTTCTTTTCTTTTTTTTTTTCCCGAAGTTTTAATTTTAGTGGTTTTTTTTCCACTAAATTTTCAAAGCTTTATTTTGTCACTTTCACAGTTGAATTTGGGGGTTTGGATTTTACCATCCAATTTGCCATTAAAAGATAAATGGGCCAGTCTAGAAGCACTCTTTAGATAAAAAAAAAAAAAAAAAAAGAAAGAAAGAAGTTGTTGGTGTATAATGTCTTGTATTCCGTCGCAGTTTAATCCAAGGAGTACTGGTGCAACACCTAGACAGGCAAGACGGCGGTCCCGCTAGCCGGTTAGTGGGCCGTGGGAGTTGCAATGGGGTAGGAGGCCCCCCTGCATAGCAGGGGTGTAGGGGGGTGCAGCCCCTAGCTCGAATTTTTTATTTGAGGGCAATTTTGTACTTTCTGGATTAGGGTTTTTTCGCTATATATTTGTAGCGAGTGTTTCTTTCTCTGTAATGCAAGCAATATTGAGAAGTGTGAGGACGAGCGCTGTAACCCTATTCTCCATTGATAGTGAAACAGGATCTCATCTCACCGGGGACGTAGGCAACCTTGCCGAACCTCGTAAAATCCGTGTGCATTGATTGTTTTGTTTTTCCATTATCTTCTGCATCGTTTTAGGGTTGCGTTTCTACAGAAGTCCCTTAAAATTTTACCTTTCTATCCAGCTTAGCCATCCCACAAAAAAGGGCCAGCCACTTCAACCAGCTCACTCTGAAATGGTTGCTGCTTTGCAACAACAAATCAAATGAATCTCAAATTAGATCCCTAGTAACACCTGCCTTGGTGGCAGAGGATCTAAAATACAATACTAGAAGAAGAAGAAGAAATGATGCTTTCATCACATATTCAAGAGATTTGTAAAATGGGCAGGGAAAGTTCTACGATGTTAATTAGAAGCTCATTGCAATCAAATTAGAACTTAACAAAGAATAAACAGGAGGAATGAAACATATGATAAACTCCAATAGTCCATCAATTTGAGAGCATGAAGAACAAAAAAGAACTAGTATGGCTTCAGTAAGAGATGGTCAACTACAATTTCTTTATCTAGGTTGAGGTTAATTATACCTTATTCTCGCATAAATCCTGGTCCAAAAGCCAGAGTGATCACTTTCAGGGATTTCTGGTTTTCTGCAAAATGAGAACTCTGCTCTAAAAGTTTTGCTACAAAATAGCTCTGCTCCCACATCTCTTCACTACTGTATCTTTCCTAGTAGTAGGGACTGGGGACATATATTCAGTTAACCAACTCTTTTGATACATGGTCTGATCTAGGCAGCTTAAAAGCAATAAGTAGCTTATGAGTCGAAACCCAACAATTGGGTGCATCCATAACCCCAAAATCGATGAACCTGCAAACTCTATGCCTAGATATATGATAAGAAGCCACCCCTACAATTCTTTGATTTCTCTCATCCATGTCAACAACTAATCTTTCACAGAACTTCCATGTAATCAGTAAACTTATGAGTCGAAACCCAACAATTAGGTGCATCCACAACCTCAAAATCAATTAACCTGCAATCTCTTCACCCAGATATGATGAGGATCAAGAAGCCAATCCACATTTCTTTGATTTCTCTTATCCATGTCAACTCTTCTTTCACAGAACTTCCACGCAATTTACCTGAAAAGTGGAACTCTAGACAATCACAAGCTTGAAAATACCTCAGTAAATACTCCACTTTATAGCTTTATCCGCAACTATCCACTCCTTGCTGAGAACCCACTTACAAACAGTTCTTTCTGGGCACCTCTTTTAGATACTTTAAGCTTATAAACTATCATAAAGGCTCACCATCAGATCCTCCACCCAAAGGCTTTGTGCCCAACTCTTTCCGTGGCTTAGGGGAGAGCCCTTTTGCCAACATCTCTTCATCAAACTTCCGAGC
>CM040964.1:29342280-29362270 GCA_022985045.1 Macadamia tetraphylla
CCCACGCTTTCCCATCAGTGGGTAATGTCGTTCGAAAGAAATTACAAATCTAGAAGTATTGAGAGAGCACCATTTGTTGCCTCTATGCTTACTGCTTCAATTGAGTAATACAAGTGCATAATCTTTACTGTTAATATTTCTCTTCTGATTTGGAAACAATTTTTCTTTGTGTAATATATCTTTCCTGTTTAGATTATACGAGTTGTGTTTGTTGGAGGTTGAATTTATGCTGAAATTGTCATACTTTTTTATCATCTCATTTATACTTTCATATAGGTTGTGTTATTTGTACTGAAGTAAAGACAATTAAATTTTCATTTTGTATTGTTAGGGTGGAGGAAGACGAGATGACAAAGAAGTTTTATGTTGTGTATGAAGAGTATAACCGAGGATTATACGAGAGTTGAGTGGAATGCAGCAAGCAAGTGACTGGGTATCGAGGAGTTGTATTTAAGTCATACAACTCTCCAACTGAAGCAGAACACGAGTGACAAGTCTTTCAAGCAAGAAGATATAGTTGGAATGAAGGGGGATCATTACATGGGAATTCCTTGGTTGAACGTACTGAATTAGGATTGGGAACTGACCCTAGATGTTTGGATGATGAGGGTCCTTCATATGGAAAGGAAACCTCGAAATGTGTTGTGTGTGGAGGGATGTCTCCGCTTCATATTTATTGGGATTGTAATTGGTTATTGTATTCCTTACTAAATCTTATATGTAACGCTTGAGGAATGACGATTTAAGCTTATGAATGAGTGTCCTTTTCGAATGAGAATTGCATGGATGAAATGCATACAAATTTTAATGAATGAGTCAACTGTCATAGAGCACAAACAAAGGGGTCAATTTGTTTTATATTTTATGGGTTCTTATGAAGGTGAATGGAACTCAAAAATGCATCCATTTCTTCAACCTAGTATACAAAGAAATTGGATAATTTGTTGGATGCAGGCATTGATCTGGCGATGTATAATGAAATAATCAATTTAATGAAACGACTAGTGAGGGAAGATTACATTAGGTGTGGTAAAACCCTCCTTCCTAGTATTATGTATGGGTTATTCCATGACTGTATACCCGCACTCCCAGATCGATATGATTATGATGAATTTAATGGTATTATTCGCCTTTTTTTAGCATTATCTACATTGTAAGTTGTCTGGTACAATGTTTAAACTATCGTATTTGCCACATCTTGAGGGTGTCATTGAAAACTGATCTGGATTGCTTGCTCTTTTTGTATTAGTGGTAAAATTGGGGAAAAAAATAATAATTTTAACTTCTTAGGGCAAAAGTGACAGTAACGCATGGATCCTTATTTATATCGATCTATATCGACGATAATATCTGACACCAATGCAGTTGAATGATACCTATAAACCATTGTGATATAGGAAATGTACGCCGATCAGAAGTTGAGTATTTGGATAACGATACCAGGGTTAGTGATATGGAAGTAATTGAGTCATTCAAATCATCGTTCATTTAAAACATACCCCATGCTTGTTAGTCGTGCTACTATGGTTTACCCCTAATGTCATTGCAGGTTGTTTATTGAAGAACCTTAAGATAATCGAATAACATAAGCTTAATTCCTGCTTTTTAGTAGTTGAAAATTTTGTTTCAACTATCGTACATCTTTTTACGATACAAAGTTGATTCATGGTTGTCTTTGTGGGCAATCGGGACCGGGGATGACATGGCCTGTTCGGTTGACGTGGTTGAAAATGATGGAGTGGTAGCGTCTGTGACCGATTAGATAATAGAGGCATATGGTGTGGGGTGGATTGATATATCCATAGCAAGTGGTGGGGGTTTAGGGAAAAATGATAAATTTGGCCTAATTACACCCATGGTTTTTGGCGATGAAAATGTTTTTTTTTTGAAGCGGTTTATTCATGAAAACGTTAGATTGTAATTTATCTAGACCAATGCTTGATTTGCATTGAGACCGTATTAAGAAGGTAGACTTTTTTGGGCTAAATGGGAGTATTTATGATAGTTGGGGGCAATTTTGGCATTGTTTTAATTTTGTCTAAACTTTCTCCATGCAAAATATGACAAAACCCAATATTTTCAATGCTTCTAAATTCATCGTTTGATTTTCGGGATGTCCCCGCTTTGGGAAAAGGGTTTCCCAGCTTTTTGGGTGTTTTTACATGGCTGAGTTGGATGATCGAGTCTTCTAGCATGGTGTTAGAGATTCGAGTCTTCTAGCATGGTGTTAGAGATTCGATGCACGGTTCCAATTATCTTCATTTCGTTTCAATCAGAAACCGAATGAAATAGTTACATGAGTTTCGATGAAACCTGTTCAAAATTTCTAACCAAAAAATCACAATTTGCTCTCGATGTGGCCGAGGAATTTTTGAAATTTAGTTTTGAAAATGATGAGTTCTTCTGTAATTTTAAGATTTTGAAGGTCTGAGTTCATAAGGGTGGTTTAACACGAAAATAGGAAGGCGGGGTTTAAATGTGTATAAAAGTTTAAAAAGGTATTTACCAACAGGGTGGATTGAGCCAAAACTTTGATTTAGATCGAATGTTTGTGGGAGTCTTAATGCCGAGCTGAAGATGGTTGTTCGAGGCTTCTCATTTTGGATTATATTGGATGTAGTATAGTGGGGGGGGGGGCAACCATAAGCTGTGTCGATGTGTATGGGTGCACCGTGTTTGATTATCTTCACTTAGTTGATGAGTTTGAGTCTTTGAAAATCGGACGGCTTTTGCCATTTCATATTTATGAGATAAACCCACCAAAGACCCCCTTTAATCGATGTGCTACAACCCTTGACGAAGCATCCCCGGCTTGGGGATGTCGCGAACGAGATTCAAATGTTGGTCTGATGTATCGTCCGATTTTTAATGGACGGTTTAAATAAAATATGATTTGACCCTTAATTAACCACCGGATCGTGCGGTTTTTTCCATAAGGGAAGGTAACCCAAAAAGTTCCATTTGAATTTATCTCATTGCTCTAACAAAATGATCATATCTCTAACCGTAAGCCCAAATTCTTCCATTCAAGTTAACAACTTCTTTTTTTACTAGTTCTAAAATTGGCAGCTAAAAAAAGGGGTTTAAAAGGGTTTTAAATTATAGCTTCTTCATTTACATATGATCATGGCCTATTTATGTACGCGTAGGTGAATGGGTATCGAAGTGATGTATGTCAGTCATACAATTTTTTAGTTGACACGTATCGTGTTGGTTCATGACCAGTAGTCCAGAGGCAACATTTGCACAAAAAGGAAGTTGTTCAGAAGGTAATTGCTTCCGTGAATTTACTGAATGTTTGGGAACGAGAGGTTATTCTTTTGGAAGAGATTCCTTCAGCTGTACGAAAACCCCTCTAAATGTGTTGTCTGTGGAGGATCTCCATGCATAGACACTTGTTTTTTTTCTTGGAATCAAAATTGGGGTAGTGTATTCCCCAGGTGTTGTATGTAATGGTTGACGATTAAAGTTAAGGAAGGGGGGTTATATTAAATGTGATTTGAGTGGTCATTTTATTCTTGCCCTCTTTGAGAAATTTCTACTTTATTACTAGTTGGATACTTTGTTTCAACTATAAGATCAGCAGTATCGGACCCGTAGAATATAAAGAATGATAGATCGTTTTCCTAATTGATCGGGGAAAAAATTTTAAAGAAATTATCCTATCTTAGAAAAGTTAGGAAAAAATCCCCCTCTAAAGTGATCCTTGTCGAACCCCATAATATTTGAGATTGTTAGGGTAGAATGGTACTGAGCACTAGATCCCTTAAATACATATCCCATGTCTCTTGGTCGAGTAACTATTATATATGTTCATATTAAATATCTATGCCAGATTCGCAGTGGAGACTAATGATTTGCATAAGGTTATATCTATCATTTGACTATGATGAAACTTTTTTGTATTATCAACGAATATTTGTTCTTATCATGGGGATAAACATCCCGGATGCATAAACGGTTTTTATGGTGGGTCAATGATTGACTATGTAGAAGCATTATTTATGTACAAATCAGGTATTAGCTCCCATCGATAGACTGTACATAGAGGTTTAGGTTTCGACGTCTCCGAACGTGTAGGGGCAATCTTAGACATTTTATTTTCTTCATTTTTTTTTTTTTTTTTTAGCTTTTGTTTTTTTTTTTTTTTTAATTTAATATTTTTTAAAATTTTTTTAAATAAGTACAATATAGGATCCTGAGAGAGGTGAGATGAAAAGATACTACTTAATTCTCTATATCCGAATCGCTCTTAAATTGGTTGCCTTTTCTTACAGAGAGAGTATGCCTCAACATTATCCGTGTTGGGTTGTGTGATTTTTTTCTAAAATGTTATGTTGTTATGTGCTTTCTTGTGTTAATACGAAATGATAAAAGTTGAATTATAACAATTTCGCTTGATGGTTAGAAACACATAAGTTCCAACTCCTCGCCATTAGCAAGCTCCATTCTCGAATCTCGACCTGTCATCTACATCACCGGATGTGGATACTAACGTACGGAAGTTGGGAGCCAATGTGTGCTTGACACGTCATAATTAAGGAGGACAATTTGTATTACAAATCAGCTCTTGATTTGATGTTTGATGGTAAGACATGGTTTCCAGGTTGTAATCCATAAAGCATGATAGTCTAATACAGTAATGTAAGACTAAAGTAATGTGGCACTTTAGTCTTATCTCCCCTCTTCTGACAGCTTTAAAATGTTAGCATATTGTACAAACCGTGCTGTGGTATGAAAATGTTAATTTTTCCTTAAACTAGTCTATCCTATTTTAGACTTTTAGTTTCACAAACGTTAGGCAAAGGCCGGCGTTGGTGTCTTCAAGAGAAGCAATCTAACCTCCTACGAATGATGAAAGTACCTTATCTTTCTTCGATCTCAATCTCCACTGTTATATATTCACCCATAAATTAAGGTCGATAGTCATCTGACATTTCGCAGGTGCAAGCTATCAGTCATCACGATGGGATTGTTCGTAGTTATGAAGACTTGGGTATGGGGTCAAGGTGTATTTGGTAGCTTGATTTTATAATACATCGTATGAGGTTCGCTTTACTTATTTAAGCGTCTTCCGCCTTATATGTAAATGTATGATACATTTTGATTCATTTGGATTTCTCTTCCACTGAGATACCTTATTATGGATACCACTCCACAAAAAGGGAAATGAATTAAGCCTTCAAGCAGTTTCAAGCAGTCATTCCAAGGTAACGGTTATATATTATCTGAAAAATATGTGCATGATGGTTTAGTTAAGGTCATCAAACTAGGTGATGATACAACTACAGCTTATGTTAAGAAGGTAGAAGTACTTGGTGATCTAGGATTTGTGGAACCACCAAATGCCTAACACTGGATCAATGGTTTTTAGAAGGTGAGAAAGATGTATGTAAAATACTTAGAATAGGAGGGAATACCTCATTCTTCAAGAGCTTAGGTGGACAGGTCAAATTATTGATACAATAGCTTTTCAAAATAAAATTATGCCTGATCAGGAAGAAGCTCAATAAGCTTCTCCCTTAATACTCATTATAAACTTTACATCCAACATGCCTGGGTATTTCTTATATTTGTTGATCTACTTCAAGTGCTTATCTCTAACAATATCACATAAATAGCTATTTAAACCATAAAAATATTGTGTATAGATCGAATTTCTCAGGGAGGAACAAGCTAGAACGCCCCACCTTCCGTAAAGGAGATATGGAGAATAACGGTCCAAGGATCATGTTTCTTAGGGTTGAACCATGAATCAAATGAGTGATAAATAAAAAAATAAGAAGAACATTTCAAATATATACTGAACGCAACCTCAAAATAATAACAACGGAAGTCTTTAATTTAATAATTAAAAGTCTCCAATATCATCCACAACCAATTAAATCCTTTAAGAGAATTATTACATTCATAATTTAAAATATAAAACAAATAATAAAATATAGCATCAACTGAAATAGTAAATATTCTACACGTTCCCATCAAGCTTTTGGTTCTCGCCACTAACTAGTAGGGAGTGCTCTCCATCGGAAAATGATTTGGGTAAGTTTCGGGAGAAACTTAGAAAAAAACCCATACAATATCCACAAATTTGAAAACATCGGCATAAAACAATAACACATGCAATAATATCTTAAAATCAAATATGCAACATTTATGATAGTTTACAAGGTCCAGTTATTCTCAGTCATGTCCATTTAATTAAATCATTTACTTTATTCCTCAGGTTCCCCACACACTCCGTGGCTTGTAAATATGTCATCCCACACGCTATGTGGCCAATATATATCTTGATACCTGAGTGGCAATTAAAAACTAAGGTCCCTTAGATGCTCCACACTCTCTGTGGCTTGTTATTCTTCATCCCACACGTTTTGTGGCTACTGCATATCTTGACATCCAAGTACCCGAACATTACATATTTAATTAATTCACTTTACTTTGTTCTCCAAGTGCCATACATGCTCTGTGGCTTGTACATATGTCATCCCACACGTTCTGTGGCCAATGCATATCTTAACACCTAAGTGGCAATTAGAAGTCAAGGTCCCTTAGATGCCCCACATGCTCTGTGATTTGTTCATACGTCATCCCACACGCTCTGTGGACAATGCGTATCTTGACATCCAAGTCGATCATTAAACAAAAAGGGGGTGACTCCAAGGATAGGAGATGTAACTTGCACCATACGCTCTGTGGGCTGAATCCATGGAATGTCTCACACGTTCTGTGGTCAACACTTGAACCCATGGTCCATACAACCTATATCCCTCCTTGGCCCCAAAATTTCAAGTGTCAAATGTTATGGATCTCATTCATTATTTTCATTATTTAAATGCACATATGATGGCCAAATAACTAAGTGCATACATTTTACCACATGCAATAACACATAATTTTAAGAACTAAGCATATCATTTCTTATTTGTAATTTAAAGCATTCACATCAGCCCATGCACACACATCATGTATTGGAGTATTTAAACAGCATTATATTAACACTTAAAATAATAAGAAAATTATGTAATCAACCTCTACGCATCAAATACTACACATGATTATGTAAGTAGTCCCTAATTGTCACACCCCAATTCCAGTAGACCCAATTTACCATTAGAAATACCGACGGTGTGAGTAAGACACATACTTGTCTAACAAATCTACCAGAATCTCTGATAATAGTACCTTAACATTTTCACAATTTCACATCATAAACCAACATAAGCAGCGGAATCAGAGTATAGTAACAGAATCATAAATAAAATGGAGAAAAGTCTAATGATAATATATTAGCGATAACCGAGTTATTCTGTTACATTCATCCATGATGTATAATATAATCTCAAAAACAATGTACAATCCATAGTTATACCCAAGAGTATCAAAATATGTACAATCTCACGGTGCGACGCAAGCCCAGTGGCTACAAGCACGCGATCATGCTCCCCTTTTGGCATCCACCCGTCACACCATACCGACCGAAGATTTGGGTCACACCATTGGCACCACGTACTGCATCATCATCAAAAAAGGGTATGCATGGGGTGAGTTTTCCAACCCTCGTGAGGGGGGTCAAGCACATCCAAACATGACAATAGCAATAATAATTTATGATGCATGATTGCAAAAATTAAAAACATAGTCCATGATGCTCATGATGCAGTTCATTTATTTATTGTCTACCTAACAATACAAACTAAGTCTGGTAAATGCTACTACGGCGTATTAGGCTGTATCCTTCGTTTCAGAACAAACATCGACTATGTAAGGATACAATCCCTAGCCATGAATAGAAGCCTGTCAGTCCCCTTATGCTTCCATGGGTCACCCAGCAAATCCCTGATAACTCCTCCTGGTAGTTATGGCACTGGTAACACATCGGTCATGTGGGACAGGTTCCCACCTCCAGCTACAATCACATCGTACCGCGGGTGTCACACTTCGAAAAGGACATACCACAATGGGTTATCCAACACCTCAACCCCTGTTAGCAAGGGTGCGTAGCATAGGGAGTGATATCTAACCATATATATTACATGCCTTCATAATGATACAGTTAGTATGGATTACACGATACCGGAGAGACCTCGGCCACAAAGTGTAATCCATCTCCAAATACAGTCCCAGTGTACATAATACCAGAGAGACCTTGGTCACAAAGTATAACCCACGACCGTTTACCTAATCTAGCATGCAAATAGTAGTTGAGTATGGACTATGCAACACAGGCAAGACCTCGGCTATGAAGCTCATCCATTTCCAAATGCAGTCCCAGGGTACACGATACCAGCGAGACCTTAGCCACAAAGTATAACCCGCAACTACAACTAACTCTAATGCTCATAATCAATGCATGAATGCAACATACATATGGCAATGACCCTTTCGGTATCACCTCGGCCATACCAAATTCCGTCTCATAAACACAACCAAACACATGGCGATCACAGTACCTGTACCACCTCGGCCACACTGGATCCCGTCATACATTTCTATACAATTCATATCAAAATCGTAAATGGCAATTATTACATATCATCATTGCATTCGTGCAATTACAATTAAACATATAATTCTAAGCATGTAAGCAATTTAATAATAATAAACATTCCAAAAATAATCACAGTCCATCCCTCACCTATTTTAAGATTGGGTGTGTTTGGGTTCAAGTACAACCATTGATCGATCAATTCAATTCTGACTTCAGGGCACATGCATGTCACTATCCTAGACACAAAGGGAGGGGCACGTACGAGTCAAGAATATCAGGTGGGACCCACACGGGTCACCCCCAAAGGGTACAGACACTATTCCTAAGTGACAGCGCTATCACCAAAAAACAGGGCATTTCCACCAGAAATATTAGTCGTATTTCCGGTAGAGGTGACAGAGAGCATATAAGGCTCTATGTCCATCGAAAATATGCCACCAGAAATAGACCCAATGGATCTGGTGGGCTGTTTCTGGTGGAGATTCAGGGTAGTCTAACTATTTTGGGGTTTTTCGACTTAGGACCGATCGCAAAGATTTGTTTCATAGAGTTTGTATGAGATGTTCCTAGCATCATTCTAAGACAAAAAAATTTCAATTCCACTCAGTCATTTAGGAGATACGTCGATCGAATGATCGATACTCTAGTTGGTCTTTTGGTATTACATGTTGTCGGAGCTCACCGGGCTTGGTTCAAGCTCGGCAACAATACCGAGAGGGTAGAACACTCATCCTACAATCTTGACATGGTCTATACATCAAGATTCCATTCATACCTAGCTTTGTTTAGGTCAAAATGAAGAGAGAGTGGTATGGGAGGTTGTACTTACCTCTGGTAACGATTCAGGCAACAAGGCGGCAGCCAGCACCAAGGTAAGCCTCCAACCTTCTTCTTCCTTCCTTTCCTCTTTCTCTCCTCTCCTATGTTGGGCACAAGGGAAATGAAGAAATGAGTCCTCATTTCCCAACTTATAACTTAAGTGGGCCTTAGGGTTTATTTAGTTTGGACCACTTTTGAACTAATTAGGTCAAAATGAAATTCGAGGCACGAGGACTCACACATTTCGATCCATAAAGTGCTCACATCACGAGGAAGGTGTGGCAGATGATTTGGGATCATCCGGAGTCATTTACGATGTGAGTGGCAGGAACCACGTGCATCGAAACCTCGACAGCAGCCTGTCAACCCATCGGAAACAGGCACCGGATTCAGGCCTAGGCTGCTTCCGGTGGCTAAGGCAGCTTGCTGTCTTGACAGCTTGTTGTCCTGTGGTTGGTCTTGAATGGGTGATTGCCCTTAGACATGCTCAAGGCCTTTCGACAATTATGATGCATGCCGAAAATTAAGTGTGGGGAGTCGGGTCACTTATCGTCTGGGATCAGAAGGTATGAATCCCCTCCAGTTAGATAGGCACGCGATGCACGAACATGTGGGGTCATCTTTATCCCTTCGACAATGTGCAGCCACAAGCAAAAATCCAGTCATACTTTCGATCTCCGATCCAAGGCCTGTAACAACAGTTCAAATTAGACCGGATTAGGGCACGGGTGTAACACTAATTCATATACTCATAATGGAATGAACCAAGACAATACAAAAAAAATACTAAATCATCCTCTCAATTTCTAGTTAATGATAAGATAGATTAATCAAGTCAAGAACCTAATTTAACCTCCAAAATTATGGAATTAAATTAATGTCTAATTAAATTGAAATGGAACATCAAATTAGCCCCTATTATTATAAAGCTGAAATGGGATCGATTTAATCAAGTGAATGTACTAAAACAACCCCTATAAATCATAAATTAGAATATAAAATTTTTTATTAAATGGAACACTAAATAGTCCTTAATCCTCAAAATCATAGTAATATATGCTTGATTCAAATAGGAATGCTAACAGCCCTTAAACCATTAACCGAAATAATACATAACATTGAAATATTTAGGAAGAAATAGATTTAATTAACTTATAGTACTAACAGCCTCTGAAATCATCACCAAAACAGTCATATCATTTATCATTTTGAATGGAATGAAAATGATTAATTAGTAGTATTAACACCCCCTAAAATCATCATTAAAATAGTACCTAACATGGATCAATTTGAATGGAATAGAAGTGATTGATTAATAGCACCAACATCCCCTAAAATTATCACTAAAACAATACAGAACGTGGATCACATAAAAGGGAATAGAAATGATTGATTAATAGTACTAATAGTCCCTAAAATCATCATTAAAACAATACCAAACATGGATCACATAGAAAAGAATAGAAGTGATTGATTAATAATACGAAAAACCACTAAAATCATCACTAAAACAATACCTAACATGGATCACATAGAATGGAATAGAAGTGATTGATTAATAGTACTAATAACTCATAAAATCATCATTAAAACATTAAATAATATGGATTATTATATTATATAATCCATCAATAATAGCACTTAACAGCCCCTTAAAATCGAATTCAAAATAGCTTAGTATAGATCAAGAGTGAGTACTAATCAGCCTCCTAAAATTAATTTATAGTATAGCATGCAATATATATATATATATATATATATATAAAGTCTTAAAAGAAAAGATCAACAAACATAGGTACACCAAAAAGATATTATCATGCAAATATACAAGAGAGATAAAGTGTAGAAAAAATACATACGATTGGCCACTACAAGGCTGCAAAATCCTAAGTATTTCTTTGAGATTTAAAAGGGTAAAAAAAAAAAAATACATGTAGAGAGAGTATGATGGATCTACTCACCGGCTAACAATGCAGCTAGGTTCATCCCTTAGATAAGGATCTTCGAGCTCTTCCTATGAGGGTAAACCGATAGTGGATATAGCTAGGTTATAAGGCCTTCTTCTCATTATTCTTCCTCTTCTTTTTCAATGGATATATGTTGCAAAAAAGCTGTAGCTAGTCCCTTTTCTCCTTCTCTTTTCTCTCTTCCTCTCTTTTCTTCTCTCTTTTGCCTTTTCCTCTCTTTTCTTCAAAATAGTAAAAATAATGATTGATAATAGCTAGCTAAGTTTTGGAGAAAGAATACTAATCAACCTATAACCTTCCCTAATTAGATGTGTAAATCAAGGGATAGGATTGATGAGAGTTTGGGTGATCAAATCACCACCCTTCAAAAATATCATAAATTCATCATATGAGTTATGACTTTATCCTCTTTCCAATCACTCACCTACTTACCTAAACAACTCATCAATTTGTCTCCAATCTAATATCTCATTCTCAATCATCAATTTATCTCCAATCAAATTATCTCATTTTCAATTACTCACATACTTACCTAAATAAGTCTTCAATTTGTCACCAATCAAATATGATAGGTAATCCAATTATTAGGATGAAGATAATATCTAGGAATAATTATCACAAAAAAAAAAAAAAATACATATATATACACATTTATAATCATACATAGGATATAAGAAAGATACAATTTGGTACCTTTAACGAAAGAAAAAAATTACATACATACATACATTCATATATATATATATATATATAGGTTAAGGTAACATTCAAGAGGTAAATGAAATAAATTTAGATGAAATACCAGGGGCATTATACAAGCACACTTGGAAAGCGCAGTACAACGGAGAGTTGTATGTTGCATTCGAGAAGGATGAATCGTTCTATATTAAATTAAGTGTTCCATTTATTGTTTAAAGTTCTTATTGGATTCTCATTTTTGTTTCTCGGGTGTTGCTCGATGCACTTAATGGTGAGAAATTGAGGCTTTGGTGGTTATATTGTCCACTCTAGATTGACTCTCACTTTCACCGTGTAGACACCAAATTTTATCCCCCCCCTCGGCAATGATGAATTACGGGTAATGAGGAGACATATATTTTCTCTTTTGGAAAGAAGTTGAATTTTCGGCATAAATCCAAACTATCCCAGAACTTGTGATTGGTCAAAATTTAAATGATATGGTGAAGGTGACCGGAAGTGGTCATTAATACCTTTTGCTAGAAAATGACAATCAAGCCTAGCAGGTGCTCGATTCCTATATCATTAAAAAATATTCGGAAACACGATCTCATTGATATCCTGTATGAAAAAAATGAAAACCCAGGTGTGCCGTAATGCCTACTTAAACTTTGAACCAATTAAACTATAAAGAACCAAACCCTGAAACAAACTAGACCAAACCCTGAACTAGACAAAACCTAAACCAGAACAAACCCTGAACCTAACCAAACCAAACCCAACCCTGAACCAGACCAAACCCTGAACCAAACCAGAACCAAACCATAAAGCGAACCAAACCAGACCGAACCCTAAACCAGACCAAACTCTAAACCAGACCAAACCCTGAACCAAACCAAACCCTAAACCAGACCAAACCAAACCAGACCAAACAAAAACCCTAACCAAACAAAAACCCTAAACCCTAATTTAAACCCTAAGCCCTAATTTAAACCTTAAACCCTAATCAAAACCCTAAACCCTAATTTAAACCAAACCCTAAACCCAACTAGAACCCAAACCTAAACCCGAACCCAAAACTTAAAATTAAACCCTTAATCAAACCTTAATTCAAACCAAAATCAAACTTTAATTAAACCAAAATCAAACCTTAATCAAATTTTAATCAAACTTTAAATCAAACCTTAACCCCAAATTAAACCAAAATCAAACCTTAACCGGACCATTCCCTATCCAAACCAAAACTTACCGACTCTTATTGACGTGATAAGAACTCCACCAAAGGCTACTATCGCCTAGGCTAGGGAGTAGCCCCCCAGTCTAGGGGAGTATCTGGAGGTGTAAGAGGTTATCACAGGGTATTTCAAAGCCTCACAGGGTACCACGTGCTAGTTCAAAGCTTTACAGAGTGACACGTACCTATTTTCACTACACAACAGAGTGACACAGGGATGGTTTGTGTAAGGACTTACAAATCCGTGTAAGCCTTTACATGGATCTTTGGGGTCTTACACGGATTTGGCCCCCCTTTACACAGTATTGGGTGTTTTTACACCCCTGCCCCTCCTCCTCTCCTATAAATAGTGACCCCTGGTCCTTTGTATTTAGTAAACTTAAAAAAAAACGATCGAAAACAATAGAAAAATCCTAACATTTTTCCCAAAAAGAGAGGAAGAGAGAGAGAGAGAGAGAGAGAGAGAGAAAAAAAATGAAGAATCCTAAGCCATGAAATTGTTGTTTCATTGTGGAAGCCAGGTTGTGCCGGTTGTCCATATGGGAGTTAGTATTGTGTTCAAATTCTTTTTATTTAAATTCAATACTTTTATTATGGCGCGGAAGCCCTGCCCAAAATTCTTGAGCGTATTTTAACCCTAGAAATACAGTGCGGAAGCTCTGCCCAAAATTCTTGAGCATATTCCAACCCTAGAAATACGACGCGGAAGCTCTGCCCAAAATTCTTAAGCTGATTCCAAACCTAGAAATATAGCGCGGAAGCTCTTCCTAAAATTTCTGAGCTGATTTAAACCCTAGAATTACGGCACGGAAGCTTTTCCTAAAATTCTTGAGCTGATTCCAACTCTAGAAAAACGACGCGAAAGCTCTGCCCAAAATTCTCGAGCTGATTCCAACCCTAGAAATATGGCGTGAAAGCTTTGCCCAAAATTCCTGAGCTGATTTCAACCCTAGAAATATGACTCAGAAGCCCTGCCCAAATTTTCAGAGTCGATTCTAATTCTTTCCTGAGCTGAATAGTATGGAAGCCCTATTCAGATTCCCAGAAACCAGAATTCATAGTCACACCCTAGCAAAAAATCCTTGTCAACTTTCTTACCCAGGTGCCAGAAGTTTTTAATTTCTTTAAGAAAGAGAGAAAAAAAAATTGAATCGTTGCCCCTGAGTCGAGGAAAATTATCAGAAAATTCACCATTTTCATCGATTATTATCATGTGAATATTATATTGTAATTTCATTTGCCTTATTTTTGTATATATTTGTTTTACATGTTTATTGCATAAAATAAGGATTTATTGTTGCAGTTTTATGTATTAATTTTAGCATTTGTCCATTAAATGTAGTTTGTTTCATCATTTTATATGTTATCACATGTATTCCTCACATAAAATAACGATCATGATTTTCTAGTCATAGAGCATAGCACGTGTATGTAGGTAAGATAATTGTATTTCTTATTATTTTATGTAAATTTTATTATTTCATGTGGAATTCTTTCAAGCAAGTTTATGTATATAAGTTTGCATTATTTCATTATGAAACTTACGTGTTAGCGAGGTATTAAAATTCGGGGAGAATATTGAAACCCAAGCTTACGGTAGAGGGAAAATTACGGGTGAGGTGGGTGCCTAACACCTTCCCACGCTCATAACCTGACACGGACCCCTATCTATGGAATAGACTAAAGTATGAAGTCAAATTAGGAGGTTCCTTCCTTTCGCAGGACACCAACCCCCTATTCGAGCTCGATTCCTTAATCGAAATTGGGCTCCACCATAGGGTTCTAGGCCTTGAATCCTAGATAGCGACCCCAAAAATCATGCTTTCTGCATCCCCCCAATAGTCGTCAGATCATGCTTTGGAGGCCATTCAATCTGAGGCAGGCCAGAGGTGAGAAGGAAGGATAGAGCGAAAAAGAGAGAAAAAGAGTAAAAAAGTATTTTCCCTTACAATGGTGACTCCACTAGAGATTGTCAAACTTTCTATACCAGAAACTTACAATGAACGTTAGAATTTTCTCCGCCTCAGCATCATTGTGTGCAAACGTCTTTGTACATTGCTTGCTAACTGCATCATACATCATGTTCGAAGTGAAATCAGTTGACGAGGGTACTCCCTATTGTGCCCACACCCTCGAGGAGGTCAGTGCACGATATGCTAAGTACTCTGAGATCAAATGATGCCCACTTCCTACATAAAGTGCTCAAGTAAAATTTGGGTTTGGGGAGGATGGTCATCGATAGTTCGAAACCCTGAGGGTGATAGAACATATCGGGTCATTCTGAGATTAACTAATGGCCACTTTCTACACTACACTTGGGCACACACTCACTCACGGATACACATATCCCTGTGATCAGCCGACTGAACCCATGTAATGTCATAGACAATCACTGACAAAGTCATACCCCATGATACAGTATCATCTGGTATATCAAAGGAACCATGTACCCATGATTCACTTTTAATGATAGGTATATCGATTTGTCAAGGGTAACCTTGTTCTGTCCTACAGCCTTACCCATTGCATCACATCATATAGGAACTAGACCATTAAAAAATTTAAAGAATCCCCAATCTTATCGGTTAAGTGCCACAAATTGACTCAGTAATTGTTTGCGGTTTAAGTTAGAACCCTTCTAGCTTGTTTCATTTAGGGTGAGATTTTTCCTGTATATGTTGAAACCTGATGTGTTCTTTGACAATTGAGAATTGGGAGATGCAACTATATCAGTTTTGGTTCCTAACCATTCTGTGGGGTGTTTCCCCTTCACCACATTATATTACCCGTGTTCTAGGCGATAATGTTCCATAAAACCAATCCCAGAGTCAGGAATAATTAGGTATTTCCATGCTACAGGGAGAAACAAAATACCTATGTGAAATCAGTTACAAGTTTGTTCTTGCATGGACCAACTTGTTTGTTTTCCCACACCATAATTTGTGTTTAAATTGGGCCCTAAAAAAAAAAGGGGGTGTGTGAATACCAACTGAAAATTGGGCCAAAGTTAGACACTTATTATTGAGGGGGAATAAATTTGTGTGTGCATCACAAAAAAAATAATAAAATAATAAAAATAAAAAAAATAATAAAAATAAAAAAAATAAAAAAATAAAAACTAAAATTTAAATTTCTTGGTTTAGGTCAGGCACGATTCCGCTTCAAAAAAATTCTCCGCTATCTGTGTGGATCCGTCAAGATAATCATTTGATCCGAATCAGCCCTGAGAAATCCTTACCAACAGTGGAACTTATAGTTCAACTCACGCCACCAAGTTCACCTAGCTCAGCATCATCTGAACAGTCGACAAATATGGATCCGACTAGTGGAAGTCAACCAGATGCCCAAGAGAAAAGGTGAGTGGATATGATGCAGTTAGAGTTGGAAGAGTTGTGTCATTTATTCACCCAATTTACCAATGCCAAGCAGCCTCAGCAACAAACTGAACCTATTTTAATCCCAGGAGAATAGGATTGGACCAAGATGGGGTCCAATGCACCTGTACCATCGAGGGCCGTGGTGAAGATGATGAAGAAATCCGACCAGATCTTCAACGAACCCCTAAAACTGAAAGGGAAAGAAAGACAAGGAACAATTAGGAAGACTTGAAAAATTCTGCGAAGGGAAGGCCATAGATGATCAAGCCACGAAATTTATGAGATGATCCTCTTTCCCGGGGCTCACATTTCGGAGAAATTTAAAGTGGAACAACGATATGTTTGATGGCAAGGGTGACTCGAGGGCACACTTGAAGGTCTTCATTAATATTTCCAGATTATGGGGATTTACTAAAGAACAAATGGGGCAAGCATTTTTGCTTACTCTTTCAGGCCCAGCTCTTCGTTGGTTAACTCAGTTGGACCCTTCCCAAACTCAGAATTGGTCAATGATTATAAAAGCATTTACCAAGCAGTACTCTTACAACATTGAACTAGATATAACTCGATGAGAGTTAGAAACTATTTGACAAGCTCCAGGTGAGGGTTTCACGGAGTTTCTCTTAAGGTTTCGAGATGAGGTAGGTATGATGACATCTTGACCTCACGAAAAAGCAAGTTGAAATGATTCTAGATAACTTGGCAAATCCCATTATGATGTGTTATCGATCGGACATTGAGACATTCTCAACGTTGCTAGCAACAGGGAGAAGAGTTGAAAATCGAATCTTTAGAGAAGCGCAACATCGGAACAATCCCTAGGGTTCCTCAGAGCAGAGTAAGAATACAAGGTATAGTAAAGGACGTAATACAGAGATGAATATTGTAACTATCGTAAGTACCAACCAGCAGCCTGGGGTGTATGCAGTAACTCTTAAGCCTGCTCCAGTTGTCATTAAGCCAAGTCTTCCAGCTTAAAAAGGTTCAGTATAGAGGAGGAAATTCTCCGATTTGGGGATGCCCTTATCTGTGTGTTATGAGAAATTGAAGAAAGAAGGCCTCTTGAGTACAATGCCTACCCGTTCAATCAGCGATCCTCCACCTCTTTGGTATAAGGAAAATGAATACTATTCTTTCCATAATCAAAAGGGTCATCTCACCAACCAGTGTATCACCCTGAAGTATGCAGTACAAGATTTGATTGAATCAAGACAGATTGAACTAGAATTGAAGAGCCAGCTAAATGTGACTACCAATCCCCTTCCGAATCATGGAACAATTGAAATGATACAAAGTGATTCAGATGAGAATGATCCTACTCAAAGGATTCAACCCTCACCAAATAGAGGGCGTCTTACTTCTCGAACTTACTGAACTTTCCTCAAAGCCAAGCATTTAGAAGCAAAAGAAGAAGAGAATCAGAAGAGAATTGAAGAAATTCATTCCTAGGAAGATGAAAGTCTCCCACCCTGCAATCTTACACTTCCTCAGATAGGGTCACCTTCATATCACCCAGCATTCTATCTTTCATCACCTTCATGCAAGGATTAAAGTATCGGTATCGGTCACCGTATCGGTCGGTCAAAATTAAGATACGTATTGGAGGGTATCGTATCATATCGTATCGGAGATACGCTAAGATACGCTAAAGATACGCACATAAATGGATAGGGAATACATTTTTATACACTTTTACATAAAAATTAGTTAAAAAAAGCTATATATAACATGTAGAATGCATAAATACTTAAGTAGAGGGTATTGTATTGATAGACAAATATATTGAGTTGAAAATGTTCAAAATGATGAGGTTTGAGTTTCTTACAGTTTTTTCTTTCCTCATTGCCATTGCCACTGTGATGAGTACCGTGAAGAGTATCGTGGTGGTTCAAATCCTTGGCTAGGACCTTTTTCTTCAATAGGAGCAACTACGATGATATTCTGCACTTGCCGAATATAGGCACAATATTTACCCCAATCGAAATATTTATGGTAGTGGGTCTTCCATTCATTGTAGAAAAATTAAATTTTTTTTATAAAATTTGTAGATTAAATGTTTTTAAAGAACATATAAAAAATCAACAAAGTGTGGACCAATATATTTGAGTAGATCTGAGAAATAAAAAAAAAATTGAAACCCTCACTTTTTGGGGAAAAAATGTGGTTTCATTTAAAATCATGTATTTAGTAATTATAAGTTATGACATTATTTTTAAGAGTTGAATGAACTAAATTTTCTAAAAAAAAAAAATTGGGGATTTTTATTTTTTTTTTAAATTAATTGGAATAAAAAAATTAAAATATATTTTTTTAGAAAAATCAAAAATTTCCATGGAAGTTGTAGAACACTTGTTTTTACATAACATACAAAATCTATAAAGCTTTGGTGAGGTGTAAGTGTTTGTTTCAAACAACAAAAATTCACACTTAAGTACCCTATCGTCTTGTCTGATGCGATCGCTCATCTACCGATACCTTCGATCGTCCGATCGTCGATACTCTTGAAAATTTTAGATTTTCAAAGTTGATCGGAAAACCTCAAATTTCCGTCGATACAAACACCCGATCGATTTTATGATACCCGATACAAAAGGGCCCAAAATTCCCAGCATATCGGTTGTATGTCATCCATCGCTGGAAACGTACGCCGGACGATATGCCCATCTTAAAACCATGCCTTCATATCACCTACCATCCACCCCCATCCCCTTTTATCCCCCAAACCTCATCCATCATCTTCCTACCCCCCCATGCTCCATCACCTTCATATCACCTAGCATCATAGGCCATTATCTTTCTATCACCCATATGCTCCATCACCCATATCCCCCCCACATCCTCTATCACCTTCAACACCCAATCATACCTCCCATCATCTTCCTATCACCCCACCTCCATCATCTTCATATCACCTAGCATCCATCCTTCATCACCTTCATATCACCTACCATCACCTTCATATCACCCTTTACCTTCCATCACCTTCCTATCACCGCATCCATCCTCCATCTCCATCTTACCATTTAACACTAGACTATTTTTCCCAACTCGAGAAGGATTAGCATCACTAGTTATTGTTTCCCCTCTTTGGCCATTTCACCCAGAACCTTCTACTTCCAATTCCTATAATCCTTTCCTTCTCCCCCCCGGAAATTTCCATGACAAGTTTAGAAGAGGGAACCAAATCGTGTTTAGAGGTAGATTGGCCAAATAGAACTTTTGGACGATATATTAATGGATGTAGATACCCCCATTCACTCCTATCCCGGCTGCACTCCTCACGGATTGGTGAATCTTATAGATAGGGAAGGAGTCCCAAACCTTACAACTCTCATTGTACCAACGATAAAGATGTCATTCCTAACATGATCGGGAATGGTGGCATTGACTATTAAAAATGATCTCATATGAAATACAAACCCTA
>CM040964.1:29962370-30205917 GCA_022985045.1 Macadamia tetraphylla
CCTAGCTTGCTTTTTGGGAAGTGGTTCAGTGAAGATATCTATCTGCGCACTGCTTGCTCCACTTGAACCCTCTGATCCTTCAACATCTGCTTCATTCATAACACTTGTGTACAACTTGATGTTGTCGCTATGTACTTGGCCTCTGTAATGGAAAGTGACACTGAGTTCTTGTTTCTAACTGTACCAAGTTACCAAAATATTTCCCAAATAGAATTCACATCCATTTGTGGTCTTCCCTGCCATCCACATAAGCACCTACCACACTATTATGACTAACAATTGCAGACTTCACATACATCTAGTAGATCTTGAAATCACTGTACACCTCCAAAGCCAAGAACATTTTGATAGCCTCAAGTCTTGCAACTTGAGAAACAGGTATTCTCAAAACAATACCCTTAACCTGAGCACTTCAGCTTGAGAACTCTCCCCTAACTGGAATATCTCTTTGCTTAATTGGTGTTCCTCCACTACATGTAAGAACACTCTCTTTAGCTTCAGTACCAAAAAACTGCAATATTTCTCTCTAGAGTGATCTCTCCCACTATGGGATATAAGCATCTATAGGAGTGCCCATACACATCTTTCTAATCCTACAAATGTGAGAGATCAAACTACATAGGAGTTTCCGTATGCATCTTCCTTGTCCTATAAGTAAAAACTCAATTGCTCAACTGACCGCACGTGCACTCAACATTGATTATCAAGACAAGTGTTATCTCAAGTGAATATACACCATCAACAACCAACTGCAGTACACAAACTGCTTGTCATATATCTCTGCATCTGCACAAAACAACATATCACTCCCTTTGTCATTAGTGCTGAAGCATCTGACTCTGTCCAAGTCAGACAATCACCATAATCATTGAAGAACTCCACTTTGACAACTGCCATAGAGAAAGATACCAACTGAACCTCTGATGCATACAAAAGTTGATTGTTGGCTGCCATACTTACAGCTGCATACGTCTGACCATCACTGACATCCCAACTACTTTGTTCTCTAATTGTCACTGAACTATACATCTGATGATTGCTCCATAAAAATGCAAATACTCAAGGAAACTGCACTGTGTGTCAACTGATGCCTCTAATCCAAGCACTACTGTAGGAACTCCGCTGCCATTATTTGAGTCCTGCTAGGGGCACTAATAAATCTCTAGTGAGTTTCCGGCTCCTATGCACTTAGTGCATCTAGTGCGTGGGAGGTGTGCCCACTCCCATACCCAACTTGGGTGGTAATGGAGTAGTAAGTACAGCTATACACACCTCTGTGTCTCTCTCTCCAAACAGGTTGACCTATTGCCTTAGTCTTTTGCATCTGCTTCTCACCAGAAGCTCTCTTGCTCTGTCTATCTTTCTGCTCAATCACTTCCAACTGTTTTTGACTCTGTTTGTGCCTCTGTCCTTCCAAACCAGCTGACTCATCTGTTGACTGCTGAACTAAAGGTCTGCTCTTTTTGACACCGTCTAGCACAACTCTATTGGCCATCTATCTATTCTGCCTAACTGGTGCTTTGATACCCAGAGTTTTAACTTACTTAAAAACAGATGGGACCCACACAATCCTATTTAGAATCTTAATTCCATATACTGCCTTAAATCCTTAAAGAAGCCTATTACATTGTTAAACCCAAAAATAAAAGGCCTAGGCCCATAGAATTGAACCATAGCCAACATAAAGTATTGGGGACTCTTACCTACATCAGTAGAGTCCCATAACACTTCTTTCAATAAGGGTAAATTCTATTATTTTATATATGGTACTCAAAATGCATACGATACGATGACAGTTCTTGAGAATTATAGAATGGCAAGTCACTTTCAAATTATTTTGAAAACTTTTGTTTACCCTACTTAAAAGATACCAATGGAACGGATAAACGGGCAATACCTATGAAAAATTGACTTCATTTTTGTTTTCACTTTTGAAACGAACCCGACAATGGAATCTAAATCAGTAGCAGGTGTACTAATCGAGCTAAACGTGGCGCTTGATATTTTAGGCGCTAGTTCAATGCTATCCCTAATGCTTTGCCGTCTCCCTCCAGTCGGGGGCTAAACCCTGGGAGTGAGAGAGATTGAATGAGCTGGCAGGCGATGGTAGATTCAACCTTTATTGGCGATGGTCTATTCCGTCTCTTCTCGAACAGCTAAATGAAAGACTTCCTCAGTCTCCCCCTGACCTATGATAGGCAATACTCTACTCTGATCTTCTGGGCTCTTTCTTCGGCTTTCGAGTAGTAGGGTGTTTCGACATCAAGAGGAATCTGGATTTGAGCTACCTTTTCTTTCTGCTGATTTACAATCAGCCTGCAGTCGAGTTGCTCTACGACCAATCTCTCTCGGCGGTCGAGCTGCTCTACGACCAGTCTCTCTCGGTGGTTGAGCTGCTCTACGACCAGTCTCTCGGTGGTCGAGCTGCTCTACGACCAGTCTCTCGGTGGTCGAGCTGCTCTACGACCAGTCTTTCCCAGTGGTCGAGCTGCTCTAGGTCGTGGTCGATGATACGGTTGAAAAGACCAACGAGCGAGATGGTTTTTAATAGTACGTCACTACCTGTCAGTGCCTTATGAGTTCTAACGTCCTACAATCGTACCGACGTTTACTAAAACCTACGGCAAGTGCTCCGATAAGGGTGGTTGTAGATCAGTAGCAAGAAAAGCTGATCGTAGACCACCCTATATAAACGGGATAACGTGCCCCCGCATTTTGACTTTTGGCACTTGGATAGAGGTATTTTTAATTCCAGGTACTTTTATTCTCTTCTATTGCGGTTTAGATAATAGTTAGGCATTGGGGGTTTTATCTAAAGGGGACCTCATCTTGATCGGCCTTAGACAGGGGTCAGAGAGGAGGAGACTTAAGATCCCTTTCATAAGAGCATTGGTGGTTTGGAAGAGGAAGAGCTGAACTACTTAAACCATTTCCCAAATACTGCTAATTCCATTGGGTTATTAGTCATCCAATACAAGATTGTTGGGTTCTTAAAGATCAGATCCAAAAGTTATTAAATGATGGTGTCATTGAAATAGAACCTCCTAAGCAACCTGTGGTCATCTCAATCCGGTATGCAGTAGGAGATCTTTTTTGCCCGATAGATGAGATCTCGCCAAGCATAGCCAAAGCTTGCGCTCGTGGCAGAAAGACTTGTAAGTCTTTCACCGAGTAGTTGGGCTTATCAATAAAGTCCACCTGCTGGCTTTTGGTTGTTTAACTAAGGAACGCTGCATTGCGGTTTACCTGTTTACCAAGTGGTTCTTTAGGGCGAAGAAGAAAATGGGTTGGCTTAATGTCGCTCTTTATCTAAATGCTTCCTCCGTCAGTCTGATGAGGACTTATGGAGGGGCATTCGAACAACATGAGCCGCTCAAGTCTAACATTGGCATGTGACACTCAACTTCCTTAGAAAGGCCTTCGAAAGGAGACCCGGGAAAGAAAGAGCTATGCTATACGACTACATGAGGGGAAAGCAGTCGTAGAAGCTTTGCCCCTTGCTTTACAGAGATTGTTATGAACTCACTAAATGACGTCATTCTCCCGGAACGCTAGCTAAGCTAATTGTATCCTACTTAAAAGAACTTCTGGGAATAAGTCAAAAGGCAATCAAGAGAAAGTTAAAAGTTCTTAATACACCTATAGAGGTGTCATTTAGATGGAGTGAGTGTGTGTGTGTGTGTGCGTGTGAGCTTACAGCGATCTCTACGCCCAAGATATATTTATATGTACACTATTTAAACCTATTTTATCTATGAAGTTTGTTCTACTTGTATTTTACATGCTTTTCTGTTCAAACCTTGTTTTAGAATGTTCTTTGTTTTGATATGGACATTACAGGTTTTTTGGTATTAGAAAAATGTGAGTGACAAAAGTAGGCCATGCAGCAATTTACATGTTCTGCTCCTGGATTTTATTTATTTATTTATTTCATTTTTTTTCTGGGGGTATTAGAAAATATTAAGTGATAAAATATTAGATCTGCTCGTGCACATTTTAACTCTTTTTCACCCCTATTTTTCTGTCTTTTAACTAGTCTACTTATAATCCAAATTAAGAATATTCTAAAACAAAGAAAATTCCAAAAGATTCTAAAACAAAGACTGGAGTCTTCTCTATCCACTTAATTTGAAGCCCCAGCTGTATGAGATGTGTTTCAGATAAAATTGCATGCATTTTGGTGCTTTCATGTGGGTTCTTCTGGATTGCATGATATTGAGTTCTGATTATTCACTTTTGGTGATTACACTTATCATAGGAATTTATGGTTCTGATCTTGTAATGTTTGAAAGGAAAAATTTTTCGTTCTTCCACGTAAATTTGAAGGTAAAAATACCAATTCAGGCCAGCTGTAGTGATGCAGTTGTGGTTAACTGTTGAATGGGCACAGACATGAGTTGAGGGGCTTGAGTCAGGGAGCTTGTAATATGTGAATCAGGGACTCATCCAAACATGAGCACTGAAATATTTTGTGAATTTGATATCATATACATGGAAAAGAGCATGCACAAACTAATATTGATGTTTATAATCACCACTCCAACAAAAGTTCATGTTTCAAAAGATTAAACTCATCTGAATGCTATATTTAGTCAAGACGAACATAACACAATAAATGTGAAAAAGAAACCCAGAAGCATCTTACCAGAGATTATGGACCCTTGGAATCCAACTGGAATACTTTGTCAATTTACTATGCAATTCTGCCATTTCTGATATTAATCTAAATATATGTTCCACCTTGGGGAAATTTTGTGCTGGTGATTTTAATCTATAGTTAAGTTCCTCTTGGTGAAAATCTACCTCTTTGAGCAAGACAGGACTTGTTTATGATTTCATCTGTTTCTAATTTTATTTGCCTTTTTCTTTTTTCCATGGGGGTGGGAAGCTAAAACATTTGGCTGTAGTAATTTTCGGTCCAAATTTGGTAATAAATGGATTTCTAATCCTTTTTTCTCATGTACTAGTGTTGTTGGAGACTCGTGTGTTGCAATGAATGAATGGGTCCAAAACCCAACTGCCCATACGGCTCTGGATGATATTCTCCCCTGTGTGGACAATGCAACGGCAAATGCAACCTTGACACAAACCAAGCAAGTTACTTTCCAATTGGTCAATTTGGTGGACCAGGTCATTGCAAATGTCTCAAACAGAAACTTCCCTCCAAACTTTACACCTTTATATTACAATCAATCTGGTCCCTTGATGCCTCTCCTCTGCAACCCATTTTTCCCCAACTTGATGGATAGGCAATGTGTAGCTGGTGAAGTGGAATTCAACAATGCAACACAGGTACTGAGCTAACACCTACGACCTATACTCCAAACAAAGCCATGGTGGAACAAACTACTAAATCATATTGTTTCATGCAGGTTTGGAGGAACTATGTCTGTGAGGTATCAGCAAATGGGACTTGTACAACAGTGGGCCGCATGACCCCCAGCATGTATAACCAAATGGCAGCTGCAGTGAATGTGAGCTATGGGCTGTATCGCTATGCTCCATTTCTAGTTCAGCTGGAAGATTGCACCTTTGTGCGAGATACATTCACAGAGATCAATATGGACTATTGCCCTGGACTACGGCGATACAGTAAATGGGTCTATGTAGGATTGGTGATGGTGTCGGCCGCAGTGATGCTATCTTTGATCTTTTGGGTACTCTATGCTCGAGAGAGGCGACACCGTGTATACACCAAACAGTACGATGCAGCTTATGGTGCAGAACCTAAGGCCCATGACAGAAAATTCTAGTTTAGGTAATCTCTTTCAAGTCAGTTATGAGTTTTCTTCATACAACAATATCAATTTCAGCCTATGTGTATACATGGTGGTTGGTGACATTTGTGCATATTTTGTGAAATTTCTCCCTGGGTTTGGTGTGTTTGTGTTACATGTACTTATATTTGTTTTAAAAGGGGCATATTTTGCTCCTTGTGGTCCATTATATACTTCACTTTCTCCCTGCCTTTATTGCATTTATGCATTTATGCATTTTTTCTCCATTGGTCCCTAAGAATCATCCTATATAAACCAAGAAGACAATGGAGTTGAGAAGGGAATTGCATTCATCTTCCCTTCATTTCTCTTCACCGTCTTCTATACTATAAAGGAGGAGATTACCTCTGATGGCTACAGCTATTTGATCCAATTAAGAAATTTTCAAAGTTGCATTCTAGCACGTTTTGGCCTTCTATGCACAATGAGCACTTCTCAACTACTACAACACTTCTAAAGGTCAGCTACTGAAGCATCAAGCCTCCATTATCTTGGAAGAATAGTTTATGTATAGCAGCTCAGCAAGACGTGGAAGGTAGGAATTTGCACACTCATAGATTCATTGCTGGTCTTTTCTTTCTTCTTGGCTGAGTCAACTTTACTACCTTTCCAGTTAAAGTTTCTATGGGGGTCCCTATATTATTGTGATAACCACTATGGAGAAGATTCAATCAGGTGGGCGGCTATCTCTCTCTCTTCTTTTAAATTGGGGGCCCACCCTTGTTTTATGACTGGCTGCTGTTCCTGCGGTCTAACGTTGTGGGACCGACATGGTGTGTCTGTCACAATGCTAGCACACCTCAAGCATATTATTTATAGTACCAATTTAATAAAGGGCACATGATCAGACAAAATATCATTTGTTTCTAGTCCTAGATTAAATGAGTTTCAGAAAAGAAAAAAAATAAAGGGTGGTGGAAGGGGAACCCTGGGCTTGGATACTCTTATTTGTTTTAGACTTGAGAAATCTGGAGTTGCTAGGATGACAATCTGAGGGGTATTGGACATTTGCTAACCACTCCTCACATGTATTATCAATTGGAGTCATGGATTAGATGGATTTCTAGTCTGGTGGTTATGCCTTTATTTTTATCTTCAAGCAAAAAATTTATTGAAGCCTCCTACCATGAAGCCAAAATCTGGGTCTGTATCTAAATCGGGCCAACATTCGACGCGATCGTTCCAAATTTGACCTGGACCGGCATGTTTTCATTTTATGCCCCAAGGGGAGAGCAGTTAGGCAAGAATGCAAAACAGAAAATGCTCCACTCCCAGTTCAACCAGACTTGGCCAAATTGATTGAAGGGGATTGATGATATCACAGAATTAGAGTTGTTGATCCTTTTTAAGAGCTGTTCCATTCAATCCTCATCAGGCAAGGTTAAACCCTAATAAAATGCTGCGTGGTTGGTTAAGTGACAAAATAAACCTCTTCAATTCTTTTGAAAAATGAAATTTCTTAAAAAAAAATTGATCACTGAATATATAAGAAATGGGAGGAGGGTGTTCTCTGTGGGAGAGGGGTAGCCTCCACTAGCATCCCTCATGGTCTCCCTCTATTTTGCTTATATATATCATTTTACATGGGGGATGCGAGAGAGATTATGGTAGAGGCTACGTTCCTCCCACAAAACGTTATTCCATATAAGAGAAAATGTCAATACATGGAAAATATGATTGAAACTGGCATCAAAATTTAGCACGTGATCAATTTATACAAATTCGCCATATAACTCTTTCTTTCGCATGTTACAATATATAGACCATCAAATGGATTCCTTCTTTGACAAAATTCTCATCCATTGAATTGTGACTTGTGAGAACTCAAGTCCCCATGATTTTTTTTTTTCTCTTTTAGGAAGAGGTTTGATTTATGAAATTAGGTTTCTTAATGATTTGGGGAATTAGGCTGAGGAGATGATACTATGCAGTATAATTCAGATTTCACGTAACAATAGTAATTTATAATTTTTCAAGCACTTAAAAGAGAATTATCAAGATTTTTAAAATAAATAAATAAATAAAGAATTATCAAGAAAATATACTACTTGTATCAAGTTCGTTACTCATCAATTATACTACCCACTTGAGTTTAGAGATTGTTCACTCCTTATAAGTATAATACTTGAATCCAATTTGAATTCCTGTAATGTAGAAGGCGTCTGACGTATATCCAACGTTTATGGCCGTTGAATACACATTAAACATCCTGTTACGCGACAAAAGAATTCAATCCTATCTAATGATTGAGACACTGTTGGTGGTGGGCCCTCTTCAATCCAAACCATCATCATCAACTCAACTTTGATAATGCTTTTGGCCTAATTCCCATTAAGAGTCTGAGTGTCCCTAGTGGGCCTTACATGTGAGGGAGGAATATCGACACATCATCACCAGTCACGCACAATTATCCTAAGGGTTTTCATATAAGATTTTACATAAATCTAACTTACTGAACACGTGCCAGTTGCCCAATTTGCAATTAAACTAATCACTTCTAATCAACCGCCCTCGCCCGGTAACCCCTCCCCCTGTACAAGAAGACAACCTGCAACTAGAAGAGAGAGAGGTGGGCATGGGTTTTTGACGTGTTCGAGTTGGGTAAGATTGTGACGTCCAAATTCAAAGTTTGTGTCAGAGAGATCCATGAAAGGGCCCACATGTGTTTGGCTCCATCCCACGTGTTACCAGATATGAGAGAGAGAGAGAGAGAGAGAGAGAGAGAGATTCTGTTTAGTGAGGTTATGTAAGCACTAGTTTTAAAATTCTAAAGTGAGATAAAAACCAAAGGACAGGGGACCGCCGCCTGACTCAGCCCCACGTTTTGCCGTTGGAAATAAACCGAAAGAAGGATTTGAATATATTCCTACCGAACACTTGGATCTCTATTTTGAGTACAACAATTACTTTCTCTTTTGTCCATTTCCAATATTCTGTTTTTTATACCCTTAAAAGAAGGAATTCAATTTTTATTTTTATTTTTATATATAGAATGAGAATGGTTTTTCTGGTCTGAGCATATTCTAGATATTGATATTATATGACGAAAGTGGAAATTTTGGAGACACATAACATGAAATTAAGGTCTTTTGCTCATTCAGTCAGAGTTGAGCACATGGCAAAACAAATTTAATAATAATAATAAAAAATGTTTTAATGGATAAATCACGGTTAAAACTTAAAATTAATGGATGGACGTCTTCTAAATTTTATGGATAAGTAAACCTTAAAATATCTCATTTACATGTTAAAGTCTTAGTCTAATTAAAATTGATCATGCAGTAAAATAAAGCATGAAAAAAAAGATTCAAGATTAATAAATGAGTGCATGAATATATATGAAAATAGATGTGAGAGTAATTATTGAATTTGAGCTGAGGATTGACAATTCGTCTTTTATATCATTTCCAAGATATTCCATAATTGAAATTGTGCATCATTCTTCTAATTGGTAGAACAACTATGCCACTGGCCCAACTATCAATTTTGTTTGTAAATTGCTGGATACAAAAATATTCACCTTGCACAAAAGTGTACATCACTCATGATTGAGTTTAGTTTAAAAAAATTGACATGTCAATCCATTCTATTTCATAGAGATCGAGAGATTGAAATTGTCATTCCACTTGTTAATAACAAAAATATTTTCCTAAATTTTTTTAGTTCAGATCGTTAGCTTTTGCCTAAATGAATATAATAGAAAATTACACATCTCAAAAAAAAATTTTTTTTTTTTTGGTGATTAATAGTAGATATAAAAGATTAAGTTACCCTTCACCTAGGGGCATAAGGTTCAAAAACATAAAATGGGGATCCAGAGCGAGTCCAACTGATTTCCATTCAGATTGGCATAGAATATCAAGCCGATTAATTAGGAATTAGCCGAATCGATCCTAGTCAGACCTAAACTTAGTTTTTGATCTGATTCGATCATTTGATTTTGATTGTGAATTTTTGAATCCTTGACTTAGGAAGGTTAAGGAGAAAATCTCTCCACCACCGATGATGTCATACTATGTTTGGTCTTTAAATTCATCATTAATTCCCACCCCCTATTGATTTAATCCAAAATTAAAGTTTGATAATGATCATTAATTCTCATCCCCTATTGATTCAATCCAAAATTAGAGTCTGATAATGTGGATGAAGAGATTCTTTCTTCACCACATATAAAGAGAAACCAGGTCATACTACTAAGTGCTAATTACCCAAAAACCCAATGACTCACTGGGTCCACTCGCAAGAACATAATTATTAAGTGATAATATTTAAAAGTTGGGGTATCAATGAACTTTGCACCAAGAGGAGGTAGTTATAAAAACACGCAACTTCCCTGTCCATCATTGGAGTTGTTAACCAAATCCAGCCCCAACATTAAAAAACCAGAGAGAAGAGAAGAGGAGAAGAGGAGAAGAGGAGAAGAGGTTGAACATCCATGGCATCAAGAAGCCCAGCTCCCAATAACTCAAAATTTCATATTAATGGAGCAACTCGATCCTGCCTCTGCTCTCCAACGACACATCCTGGCTCCTTCCGCTGTACTCTACATCGCAATACCCAAAGGAAGCTCTCAAACCGAGGAGGATCTGCTGTCCATCATCATCATAATCATGTCCAGTCGAGTTCTGCAAATCGATCGGAATCGTGGAAGATGATTGCTAAGGCTAATCTACTTAAGGCTTTCCTTCTTCAAATCATCAAACCTTCCAATCATAATCCTCAAAGGAGAAGGAATTTCCAGCCCAACAAGCCTACCAGATTCTGTTTGATGAATAACATCAATACCAATAATGACAGATACGGTATCTTTGTTTCTTGATCATGGAGGAGCCCTTCAATCTTACTCTTCTTCTTTTTCTTCAAGTTCTATGTTTTCTTTTCCTATTCTGTGGGAGAGAGAATGCTATCTAGTCATGTGGCTACTACCCCAGTCTGGAGGCCAATGAGAACGTGCATCGAGGCATCCAACGTGGCCTAGAGTGGTCATTTTGAGCATACAACCATAAAAAAGAATGCTGCCTAGATGTGTGGCTTCCTTCCTCTGACACAAGGCACGGGAATTCATTGCATATCTCTCGTAAAATAAAAAATCTCATCAATCACGTTGAGGTTGCTTTGGATACTCTCATTGATCTCGTACTGATGGCGCCTGGACTAGGCAGTGATTTCTTACCCTTCTTTTGATTGTAAATATGAGGATTCCAATATGAAGTTTCCGATGTGGGTATTATGGAAATGGAAGAGGGAACGTATTTTAGATCTACCTCCTTCTATTCTTCTTCTTATTCTTCTTATCATCCATAATTTCCATTTTTATTTGTTTTTGGGTATGGGTTTGATGAGTAACAAAACGTCCCATGGAAATTCAAATTAATGTCTAGGATTTTTAATGTTGGGGGCGATGGGATGGGATCATTGAGTGATCTTTTATGTATTTGATGAATATGGTGTGGGAAATACAAATATGTGATTATGTATATGTGTATTGTATAAGTCTAAGAAAGATGGTTAATTTATAAAATATTTATTCCTACTTGTGGATTTTAAGAATATTTGAGTTTTTAATAATTTGTAAGAAGAAGGCTGGGGATAACAAATGGAGATGATTTTTTTTTTCTTATAATAAAATAACCCATTTGGTTGGGATAAGACTGAATATTAAGTTGATTTTATTTATGTCCATATTCTTTGTTAGGCGTGGGTGAAAAAATATCTGATATTTTAATATGTATTTAGGGGAAATATTTACTATGGGAAACGAGACCTCTGCATGTGTGTAAACGCCAATGAAAAAGTGTGCAAAATCATCAGGCAAGGGTCATAATTTGTATTCAATTGGAGCGGGGGATCATTTGCCTCCACTACCATGTGCCCTCCACACTCCCCCGCATAAATCATTTTTCATGCATTTATATGGTTTTTGTTAAAATGATCTATAAGGCATGAATCATGTGCATAACTATCCAAATGTTTAAAAATTTGAAAATGCAATCTGACATGAACTCAACTAAGCAGAAAGAAGAAAGCTCAAACAAAATTAATAGGTAAAAAAACAATAGATTGATAGGGACTTTCAAATTAAATAGCAACTATTAATCAAACAAGTCATCATAACAAATCTGAAGTCTAGTCAAGAACCAAATATATTACCAAAAAAAAACCAAATAGACTCACTTAATCATTTTCTTTTCCCTCTTATTCTAAGACTAAGGTTATGTTTAGATGTCAAGAAAAAAATAAAAAAGGTAACAAATGAATCCATCATTATGTCATCATGATTTTTGTCTTATTATGTTTTTTCTTCTAATATATTCTCTGCCGAAGCAACTGAACATTAATGTTTGATAGTTATTACTAAACAATGGGTGTGAACATTAATGAATTTTCAATTAATAATTGGCTGTTTCCAGTAAACAAAGTTGTTTGGTTCACTTGTACTAACTCAATGCTGCTGTATAATGAATTTTTGTATCTCCACATATTTTGTTAATCATTAGCTTAATGTAGATTCTACAATGCAGGCTTGTTTATGAAGATGAAAGCTTTATTGTTTGATTATATAAATTAAAAATAAAAGCTAACAGATTTTAAATTGTCCACTTGGATACTGAACAGAAAATATTGTCTAAATTCGTGTGGAGTGGGAGATTGGTGTAGCATTCAAGTGGTTTTTGGTTGTGCCATGGATATGCATCAAATTCAGTTATTGGAAAGGAATGTGAAGTTATACAATCTTCTTTGAATCTACTCCTATTTAAATAAAAATAAAATAAATAAATAAATAAATGAGGGGTGATTTTCTTCTTAGAATCTCATGTTGATGTTATTGAAGTTTCCTAGAGGAGACTCACTTAGAGGTTTTTCTAGCTTAGCCCCCCTTTTATTTCTTGTAAATTTCATTATGTTTCTAGGGATATCATGTTAATTGATTCTCAAGCCTTTTTCATTCTCATAAAAAAAAAAAAAAGTTAATTGATTCCTTATCTAGGAAGGCACTACCTATGTCATATATGAAAATATGGCCTAATTCTACTCTGTACCTTGTCAATTACGAGCTTGGCAAATTCATCTGAATAAATCAAATTTCTACCAAAGAAAGAAGAAAGGAGAAAATAAACGGTGGAAAAAACACATCATTCTATATTGAATAATATTTTTAATATTTTTAAAAATATAAAAATAATTTCGCTCGAAGTGGGATATAAAACGAAAATGGTTTAATTTATATAAAAATCTTATTGTTATCTAAAACATTTGCAATATATGATGAATTACAAATTTATTGTAGGAAAAAGATTCCCATGACACCAGTGTATTATTTCACTCACATAGTTTTTTTCTGTTATATTGTCTCTCCTGCCCTGATCATGTGAGTCTAGTAGTTTCATTGGTGTTTAAACTATATGCATATGTTGTTTTTATCTCTCTACAGTCATACATTCAACTTCCAAGCTTGCATCCCCACTTGTTAAATTAAAGATTTTGAATAACAGTGAAAATAATCTTTAATTTGTAGAAAAAAAATTTTGTGAGGAGTTTTCTGTCCAGAAGCACGACTCCTGCACTAGCATGAGTGTCAATGAGAACGTCCGTCCAAACATCATTAATGAGAAGCCTGTACAAACATCATTAAGGGTGTGATTTTTATCTTTCATAAGAACCGACCAATATATCGAGAAGGCCCTGTCTGGGTGCAAGAGCCATGCTCCCAGACAGGCTACTTTTTCCAAAATGAAATTTAAAATGTTACATCCTATTGAACAACTAAGGGGGTGTTTGGTTTGGTAAATCTTTGGGATGACATTCTTTAGAATGATAATTCTTAATTTTTGTAGTTGTTTGGTTCCACTAAGATGACCCTCATAAGTGAGCACCCTACTTCCCATGAATGACCATATTACAAAGGATGTGTTCCAAATCCGAGTTTACCTCAACACTTAAACTCAGATTTGAGCAACCTTTTACCACCTAGTATAAAAGAAGAAAGCGGAAAGAAGTTCTCTACGGAAACCAATATCTCAACCCGCGAGAAACATGTACTAGCTTCAAGACAACCAAACGATTTTTCAGAAAGAAACATAATTCAGAAGAATGTCTATCAAAAGATTGACATTCATATCCGATACATACACCATTTGATTTACCAAACCAAACACCCCCTAAGAAAACACAAAAGCAGCTCCCAAAACACAAAAGCAGCTCCCAACGTGGCCGGAAACAATTGCAGGACAAGAGTACTTTGTTCATCCAAGTCCCACATGGAAATAAAAAAGGGGATATACAAAGAACTGACTCCCAACTTGTCAAATATCTTTATTCATGACTTCCATGATCAAATCTTGCATTCAATTATGGCTACACTGCACAAAGTATAATTGTATAACCAAAATAGGCCATGGTGAGCCATGTAAGAATGGGAAATTTAGGTCCTACATTCTAGGTCCTTACATTCCCCCACCATGTGCATAACTATAAAGATTCAATACAAAGTAGTTTTTCTCCATGCGAGAAGACAAAATCAATCTTTGCTTTGACCACAACCTAATCTGCTAATCATCAATACAAAATAATGGCCTTGGCCAAGGTCCAACCAGAAAACAAAGGATATCTTCCAACCATCTCTAATAACTTTCAAATCTCTCTAATAAAGGGACTCTTCCATATTTATGAAGATCTTTTGGACGCGCTTTAGAGAACATGTTAAGATTATAATTCAAAAATAATGTATCTAATGCAGCATTTGGTATCTATTCTCGGAATATATATATTCTAGGTCAATAATAAATTCTCAAAAATCATACTAAATATATGCAGCCTTTAGTCTTCCAGCCATGATGTTAAACATCTAAACCCATCACACAATTTATTGAAAGTATATTTGTCATCTCATCTTCCTCAATTTCAACATTTTGTGAGTCCTGGCCTGGCACCCTACCTCTTCAAATTTCAACTTCAAATTGTGTTTAAAGATAATGAATAATAAGCTATACTTTGAAAGCATATGAAATTGTATTGTGGATATTTTGAAATTAAGGTTGCATTTGGTATGATTTAGTATGCATAATTGACTTAGAGTGCATACCAAATGTAACATGAGACTCCGTTCCATTAAACAAGGAGAACAAGTAGAATATATGGGCATTGAATTCGCCGAAATATCCACAATACATGAAAGTATATTTTTTCATATTAAGATAAATTTGATATAATAAGAACAATAATTTTATATTTTAATTAAAATATACATTATAACCTATGATTGAGGTGTTTAAAATCCGCCACTATAGTTGGTGATACACAATTAAATGTTTAAACCACTGCTATGGGTCTATGGCAATGGATAAAAGCTCCGTCGTAGGTCAGTTTTCTTTTAGTAGTTGGATCAAAACATTTTTAGAAATGTTTAGTAAAGTAACATTAATAAATAATATTATTTTTCAAAAATAATTTGCAAACAATTTATAAAATTGTTATCGGATCCAAATTTTTGTCTAATTATACACAAATATTTTATTTTCTCAAAATTTCACAACAATGTAGTGGAATTCATATATGGTTTTCTCTCGTTCATGATCAAGCACTATGAATTCAATACACTGTTATAGAGGGAGACATCAAACATTGGTGTGCCAAAATCTATGATGCATCACTATAATAACATGGACCTCTCGGATCAAGAGATCCATTTAATCCTACTAACCAAAATCTTGTTACTTGTTAGTTGAAAATGACACAATCAAAGACTCTCATGTGATCTTATTCAATGCATACACTATATATGCATTCACATTTGTGTCTTGGAATCGTCATTCCTAGGAACACATATATAACGTGACAACCATATGAATAAAATGTTCAATTATATCCCTAGTTGAGATTCTCATCAATAATCACACATAATGAATAAATTAAATATTAGATAAAAATAAGGATTTGATAGACACTTTTCCAACATGATATTCTCTATAGAACAATTTGTTCTTGTTCTGTGAGAGAACCATAATTTTTATACAAAAAAAATATATGGTTATCAACTATAGGGTTGTCTTTTAACTCTTTTTTTTTTTTTGGGTGGGGGTGGGGTGGGGTGGAATATCCTTCCAACCAATCACTTCTTCAGTCGTGTACTCATGTAAACATCACTTGTGATACAAATCAGAAAGGAAAAAATACTAGAAATATTCTTATAAATGTTAACAAACACTCCTTTAATCTTTCAATGATTTTTTTTTTTTTGAAAAAGAAAAGGGTGCTCCATGATTGTGATCATAGCCCTAAGACATGTCCCTGTACGGCAAACGAGACTTCGCAAGACCAATAGGTGATAGTAAGACATGCCGAGACTCGAACCCACAACCAGCCGACTCAAGCGATGATGGTTGAGGGCACTAAGCTAGCAACCCCATTGGTTTAATCTTCCAATGACAGAGAAAGAAATAAGAACAGATGCATCTTATCCTGTCATGAGATGCATGTCTGTGAACACTGAACAGTATGCAATTCTAGTGTTAAGGACAAGATACTTGTCAACTGGTCTCCCTCAACAGCTCACAAGACCCGTCCATGTCATCACGAGGACCCCATTAAGTGCCAAAAGTGTCTTATGTTGATGACTTTTGGCTTGACAACAAGGTAAGTTCCTTGCCCTTTTTGCCTATCCAACGCTGATATGACTGGACCTGGCCTACCCGAGCCTTATATAATGAATAAGACATTGCAAGGCAATAAGATAAGAATGACCAAGTGGACACAGTGTAGAGAAACTCAAAATGAAACCACTAGAGAAGATGCATGCAACTGCCATCTTTATCTACTAGCTAGTTGATATAGATGTAAAAATCAATAAAAATAACAGCTAGATGGAATGAATAATTATCACATAAATCCTTATTTTTCCAAAATTTATAAGGTATAACCAACATAATGAACAATGAATTATTTCTATAGTAAATCTTTACATTGAGAATATGCACTTAATATATTAAATCATTTTTGAATTGGAGGTAAATCCCTCTTCATTGGGTTTTGATTTAATTTAAAAGCAGTTTTGTAGAAGTTTTTATCCTACTAAGATAAGATTAATGGATTTATACAAAATGTTGCTATTGATGCTTAGAACTAGACAAGACTTGGGCGGTTGAGTTTGGTTGATTCTATTGATTTGAACTTAATTTTTTTTTTGTAATTATTTTTATGTAAAACTAAATATTCATATTAATCACTCAAAAATATTTTCAACCACAACGTTGTAGACAAAAATGAATCTTGGACAATGACTGATAATGCATATAACTATGAACATGTAGCTAATCAGAACCATTGGATAGAGCACTTTTTTCTTTTTCTTTTCTTTTTTTTTTTTTTTTTTTTACATTAGATTGGAATTACATGAGCAATATTTACAGGACTGTAAGATTACAGTCCACTATTGGACTATAGGACTATAGGACTAAATAGTGGAGAAGTACAGAACTTGAAGAAGCCACGAGTGATCCTGAGATTTAGAGAGGGAGCGGCCAAGCTGTGGGAAACCACTAAAGAGGAGATCCCCAACCAAGAGAGAGCGGCGATTCCTTACATCAATCACTGGAGTTGCACCATCCATTCATCGCTTGGGAGACATAGCTTTTTTTTTTATTTAGAGAAAATTGCATTGTCACCCCCTAAACTTTCAATGCTACTCCATGGATTTTTTGAAACATCAAAGACACCCCTAAAAATTCAAATAATTTTAAATCAGTCCCTACTGTTAGCAGACCCTATTAAGTGATAGAATGTTTGTTAGTTTTTTTTTTCCAAAATGCCCAAAACACCCCCCGGCTGTTGTGAGTGGATAATATTACTCTCCCTTTCCCTTCTTCTTCTAAACTCATACTATCTCAGTCATATGACTAAGAGATACCCAAACCGAGAAGACAAACTGGCAACTACCTTGAGCACCGCTCCCCTCCGATGTACAATCGTGAGCACCTCTCCCCTCCGGCGAGCGACCGTGAAAACTTTCACAAACGCAGAGTACTGTTCCTTGTTATTCTTCATGTACAATTTATATTTAATTTGTGTCTTGGATGCTAATTTCAGAAAGAAGCCACTCATAGTATCTCCCTCTCTCTCACTTGACTCTAAATAAGTCTTTCCATTTCTGTTACTCGTGTTTCTTCTCATCGTTTTTGTCTCTCCATTTTTCTTTTTCTTTTTCCCTTTGTCTTTATCATATATTAGTTGCAACAGATGCTTCCATAGTTGTAGCTTCAACTGTTCACAGAGAGGATGCCTAAGTATATATATATATATATATATATATATATATTTGGGATCATCTTGTAGATCATTTTAGCTAAGATAATAGGACTGAAATGTCCCTCAAAACCTAATTCTACTTGCGTATCGTACGAGAGGCCATTTTTATCTCAGCTATGTATCAATCCGAGAAGGCGAGAAGCCAAGAATGCTGTAATAGTAGAACTTGAAGGAGAGAGAGAGAGAGAGAGAGAGAGAGAGAGAGAGAGAGAGAGTTTGTGTGCAAGAATGTGAATATGTAGTACTACTATCTATCGCCCCATCCCAGAGCTGACTGATTTCATTCATCAGCATTCAAAGAGAGAAAAAGCTCAAGAAAACTAATTCTCTTCCCCAACCCCACCCCACCCCCCACACACACACACACACACTTTGCAACCATTATTTCTGAACTACATCTGAGGCCCATACCAATATCGACCAAACTAGCATTTACAAGTAATCACAAATTAATCAAACATCTAGCCTTCCAATAGTTGCCATTGGATGGCTTCACAACCTAAGTTCACAGATGTCAAGGCATCACCTAGGTGTTATCTCTGGTCCAGTCCCTCTCTAACGCCTTGGAAGTGATATGGGTCCAGTTGTCAAGGCAGCACCTAGGTGTTACCTTGAGGGGTGCTCATGATCGTATGTCGGAGGGGAGAGGTGCTCACGATCGTACGTTGGAGGGGAGTAGGGCTCAAGGTAGTTGCAGGTTTGTCTTCTCGGTTTGGTTATCTCTTAGTCAAATGAATGAGATAGTGTGAGTTTAGAAGAAGGGAAAGGGAGAGTAATATTATCCACTCACAATAGTAGGGGGTATTTTGGGAAAAACAAACAGACATTCTATAACTTAACAGAGTCTGCTAACGGCAGGGACTGATTTGAAATTGTTTGAATTTTCAAGGGGTGTCTTTGGTGTTTTGAAAATTTCAAGGGGTGGAATTGAATAAAAACCAAAGTTCAAGGGGTGATAATGTAATTTTTTCTTTTATTTATTTATTTATGGTCAAAATAACCAAGACATGACATCTTGTCACAAAGTCCTTCTGGACAAAAGATTCACTAAGTTTTTTCTTGAGGGCCATGTAAGTTTCCATGTGATAGATAGGACCCTTTGTAATGCTTGTTTCAATTTTTTAATTTTTTATTTTTATTATATATATATGTATATATAAATAAAGGTGAGACTGAAATTGTGTGTATATTTTTTTTAGGGATAAAGTTTGCTATCTGCCAAAGGCTCTTACGTCATAGACACAATGATTGTGGAATGACCATTGTACCCCTTTGTAAGTACGCACTTCTATATCTAGGATTAGAAGCCTCTCGAGGACAAAAAAACACTTGCATATTTTTTCTCAAGCAGATATAGTTATAATTGCCACATAAAAAGTTAATACTAGTTTAATCTATTTGATATATTTTTCATGTCATGATCTGACTTCATTTCTTCATGTAAGCAAAACCATGGCATTGATTAGAGCATCAACAAAATCAGAAAATGACAAAATTTCTTATATCGTGTCGGCCGATTTACAAGCTAGCAAGTCCTCCATTAGGTAAGTTGCCTTTAAATCATTGTGTGTGTGATTTGGTTTTACATTACGAATACAGTGATTCCCACATTATATATATATATATATATATATATATATATATATATTATATACTTAAAGATGACGATGGCTTATTGCGTTTGTATAGAAATAGGTAGATTTGATTTGATTTGATTTGATAAAGATGGGACTGAGTTGGAACCCACTATAGAATAAGTATGTCAATTTGTAACGGAAACTGAACCGATCTATTTACATCGAAATCGTAAAACAGTTTAGTAAATGGTGCGATTATGGTTTTAAGTTTTAGGCCGATTAGCTAAATGAGTCGAGTCGGTTTTAACCGAAATCCGTTGGTTTTAAATCGAATTGAAACAGTTTAGACCGAACCATTTAAACCGTTTAAACCGATTCGATTAATCCATATAACAATTAAATAAAGTAGGGGCAAAATCGGTATATCACTTCCAAAAAGATAATCCTAAGTAAAAGTGATTGGAATGAAATGGATTTGAGACACAAAACTAAACCGCCAAACTCGAAGGGTAGAAGCCGAAGCTGCAACTCACAAGTTCTTCAGTTCTTGGATTTGAGACGTCTCGTGTTCCCTACTTCTTTTTTTATGGTTTGAACCCCTAGTTTTCTCAATCAGTTACGTACAATTAATCTATTAGTTACAACATAACCAAACAGTCTTCATTTAATTCTTTCCATCTTCTTTCTTCTTCTCTCAAATTCTAATCTAAGGATATGATGATTCATTCATCTCTTTCATTTGCACGACCTTGAGAATTAGGAACTTGGGTTAATGGGTTTATAAAGGAATGCTCGGGGAGATGAAAATGATCCTGGGTTATAAATCGAGTGACATTGGAGAATGGAAAGTGGAAGCGCACAATTAATCTAATCACCTCTTCCCATCGCTCTCTGTTACACCTTCAACATTTATAAGGGAATGCTCGGGAGACCAAACGTATTCTAGTTTTGTTAATGGAATTTAGTTTTCATAATGGGAACTGAAAGGCCTGGTAATTTTCATTTACTATGTTATTATGTTATCACAGATGGGGTGTTTTGGTTAAACCACATGTCATTTTAATATTTTATGTTGTAGAAGACTGGATTTGGATGTTGTATGATATTAGTTCTATATGTTTGAGAATGGTCACACAAAGAAATAGCACTAGATTATCAAATTAAGACATATCATCGTCAATATAAAATCTCTTATTTGTGATTCCCAATTATTTTTGGATAAGCTTATGATCTTTAGTTTAGAGATGGTTGCAAGTTATAGCAAACCGATTGTGAACCGTCTTACAAACCGTATGGAATAAACCGAAACCAAAATGGTTTAAAACCATGAAACCGAACATGTTTAGAAACCGAAACCGTTTACTAAATTGTCACAGTTTCAGAAAGTGGAACCGTTTAGTAAATGGTGCGATTATGATTTTAGTCAAATAAATATGAACCAAACCGATCTATACCGTTTAAACCGAAACCGAACCAATTAACACCCTTACTATATAATGACATGGTTCACTTGCTTTCCACTTCAGCAGCAAAGTCTGGAACTTTGAATATCTTCCTGATTGGGACTCATTTGGAGGTCATGCTTTCCAAACAATAAAGTTGTAAATCTTTGTATATTATTTCAGAATCTGCTTATGTGCGAGTGTGAGCTCACCTTCTTTATTTTCTTTCCTAGTTCCAACCTACTTTCTTATGCTTATGTCAATAGCTTGTGAACGAACAAGATATAATCCTGATCCATTTTGGGAGTCAGCCAGTTAATTTTGGATAAGGATACTATAAAATATATATAATACTTAAGATCAACAATTGTATATATTAAAAAGAAAGAATGAGCAAGGCCAAAGCCATATAAGAAAGAACAAGAGGCAAAATACAAAATTACTCAATACTCCACCTTCGTCATTGCCATCAACAAAGGAGGGAGCCAAGACAGGATCATCACAAAAAGACCAAGAGGACCAAAGACATTACGAAAACTGAAATCTCGATTTCCCAGTTTCGTTCCACTCTATATCATTTGTAACAAAACTTGGCTGGACATGCTAAACTGTTGAGAGCTTGTTTGCCGCTGCATATTTTGCAAGGCCATCTACAACCGCATTTACTTCTCTTTAACAATGCCTAATATCCCATTAGATACTATCCAAATAGCTCCTAAGTAGAAGCCACTTTTGATGAAAGGACCATGGTATAGTTCTTCTGTTGATACAACAAACCACACCACACAAATCACATTCCACCTCAATCTATGATAACTCTAGCTGCTTCGCTAACTTAATAGCTTCAAGGAAACCAGCAAATTCAGTGTCAAAGTTAGATGAAATTCCTTCAAAGGAGGAGAACTAGCACAAAGGAACTCCCCAATGATTTCAAAATATATCCCCCAGCACCAGAAAGACCTGGGTTCCCTAACGAACAACCATCTATATTGATTTTATAGCATCACATGGGAGGATGAACCTAGAAAATCTCTTTAATATCCTTGGGCACAGGGGGAGGCTCTTACCAGATGCATTGATGTAGAGAGATAAGATCCTCAGGAACTTGATCTTTATCGGGGCACAAAGAGACAAATCATGCAAATCATTGAACACTGCTTTGATGACCAAGCCTGGATCCTTGCAACAGTTGTCATTTCGTTGATGGTTTTTCTCCAGCCAGATCTGGTAGAAAATATTAATCAATGAGGCATTCCAAACGATTATAGGGGAAGAGTTTGATTTTCTTTTTCCACCATGAGAATAGTTCTTGGATGGAAAGAAAACCATGCTAGGGAAGATAAAAAACTTTCAAAAAATCTGATCAAATCATAGTCAAGAAATGAAAGTTTAGAAAAATATGTGGGACCAACTCAGATTCAGCATGGCACATAGAGCATCTAGACAATAAAGGCACTGCCCGAGCCATAACTTTCTCGTCCGTAGGTAACTTTCCATGAGAGAGATGCCGTCGAAAAATAGAAACACGAGGGGATAATCCTTTACTCCATATAACATTATACGAAGGAATAGGCTGAGCCTTAGCAAGAAGTTCCTCCCAAGCCGGTGGAACAGAGAAGGTAACTGATTAGGTAAGGGACAAAATTCGGGTATCAGGTTGCACCACTAATGGAAGGGGAAACTCCTTTATCTGGGAACAAATAAGCCTAAGTGATGGATCATGTATGCTAGAGAGGTCCCATTCTCCATCTCGAATGAAGTCCACCACCTTAGCTACCATTGATGATCCAGGCTGGATCTGAATCATGTTTGAGATAGAGCTATCAGAGAGCCATCGATCTGTCCAAAATTGATAGACATTACATCCCCAATGATCCACCTCTCCTTTGTACTAGCAAACTCCTAGATCTTCTTTATCCCAGGCCAAACTGAAGAGCAGATGTGACAGCGTTGGAGACCCTGATTGAGTTACAAAAAGCCCTCTTAAGAAAGAAGCAACAATCGAGCCATCAGTTGTAATGAACCAAGCCAACTTTGCAAGCATTAATAGATTAACATCTCTCATACATCTAACACCCAAACCTCCTTCCGATCTAGGCTTGCAAACATCATTCCATTTAATTGTTATAGCTCTAGAAGATTCAGAGTCCCCACTCTAAATAAAATTCCTCATCCATTGTTTCATGAGAACAATGGAAGAGGAGGGCCACAGATAAATAGCAAAGTTGTGAATGGGGATACTCCCCAAAACTAATTTAACTAGCTCAATTCCACCCGCCATGGATAGCATTCTATCTTTCCACCCTACCAACCTTGCCTTGAATTTATCAACTAAAAGGCAAAATGAAATCTTTCTTTACTCTACCTCTGATGATTTCCACCCCCAGTTATTTTGTGGGAAACTTACATTTAGGGATGCTAATGATATCTTTTATTCTTATCTTCCTATAGGTAGGGATCTTCCCGAATAAACCTTGCTTTTCTCCATGCTGATGACCTACCCTAACTACATCTATACATATTCAAGAAGCTCTTGAGATGTCGAAGCCCTCTAAGCTCTACAATAGTGAAGATAAAAATGTCATTATCGTAAAGCAGATGATAAGGGTAAAAATTTCTCGAACCTGGACCTGGTAAGGCGCGGATTTTATTTTCTAGCGTGAGAAGCCTAAGATAGCGGCATAGGACCTCCTCGGTGATGATGAAAAGGATGGGAGAGAGGGATCCCTTAACGTAATTTTCATTCCACCCTAAAGAAACCCATTGGGCCACCATTAATAAGAATTGATAGCTTAGTAGAAAGTAAAATCTGGTGAAGCCGATCAATAAGGAGCTGAAAGAATCCAAATTTATGTATGACATAAAAAAGGAAGATGCAATCTAACGTGTCATATGCCTTTTGAATATTGAGCTTTAGCGTTATACCACCCCCAAAAGCCTTAGAGTGCATAAGATTTTTCAACTCAGAGGCCATACAAATATTGGAAGAAATAATTTTGCCCCTTTGAAATGCACCATGTTCCTTAGATATTAGTCTAGGAAGAAGGTTAGATAAACGCATGGGAAGGATATTAGGAATAACTTAAAAAAAGGTTACCAAGGCATATAAGGCGAAACAGGGTAACTCTGCAGGCACCATCAACCTTAGAGATCAAGGTGAGGAAGTTGGAGTTCACCCCTAGTGATCACTCCCTTCAGGAAATTTTTTTTCACTCCCAAACAAACCTCAAAGCCCATAATGGTTTAACCTGATCAGTAGAAAGACCCCAGGAGGCCATCTAGCCTAGGGGAGCTGATGGGATCCAAATCGAAGACCACTTCTTTGACGCTATTTGGCGAGGGGGCTCCATTAAATCCCTATTCTCCTCCATTGTAATAATAGTGGGAATGCAGCCCAAAATATCCATTGAACTAACCATATAATCCCTTTTGTGGAAGTCCTCTAAGTGGGAATGTACGAATTATCCAATGTTCATAGGAGAAGAGAGCACTCTACCATTCCTATCTTGAATCTCCTTAATCTAATTTTTTGCCCGTCTATGCTTAGTAAAAAGGTGGAAAATTTTGGTATCATGGTCACCAAGTTCAAGCCACTTCAAGTGAGATTTTCAGCACACACCTTTTTTTGAAGAAGAAGAGCTGAATCATGAACTTTTTTAGCAGCAAGCTCTGATGCAAAAGAGGACTCATCAATCCTGTTGACCTCGATCATATCTAGAACCTTATAAAGTTCTCTTTTGGTTCTTTCCACTTCCATATCCGCATTGGGAAAAGCCGTCTTGGCCCAAGTCTTCAAGCTCAAATTTAACCATTTTAATTTAGCAGCCACCACAAAAATTGGTGTTCCATTAATTGGAACATCCCATGAAGATCGAACCACACTATAAAAATCCTGATGATCGGACTAGAACCTCTGCATCCGAAAAGGAACATTAGTGGGGTGAGAAGGTCTGAGGTAAGGGACCCTCTATCTCCCATATTATTTATTATTGTTGAGGAGGTGTTGTGCCGCGGCTTGAAGCTTCTTCTGACTGAGAATAAATTCGGTCATTATCTGCTCTAAAATGTGTCGCAACTCAACTCATCTTCTTTATGCCAATGAATATCTCTTTTTACTACAGCTGAGTTGAGAGGGGTGAGAAATCTTATGAGGTTTCTAGTGCTGTATTAGAGTTATCTAGGGCAGGTGATTAGTATGGAGAAAAGTATGGTCTTCTTTGGTAAGGTCTCTAATCGCAAGAAGAGCAATTTGAAAGATGTTATTGATATTCCTGAGTGTAAATTCCTTATTAGATACCTAGGGGTGGATATCTTCAAGGGACGAGTGAGGGAGTTTATCATGCCTTTAATGGACACGTTCAAAGCCAAGCCTGGGTGGAAAGGCATGATGCTGTCCTTGGTTGGCCGGTCGAGCTTGTTAAGTCGGTGACATGTAGTATCCCTATTCACAATTTTGCTATATACCTCTGGCCTTATTCTTCTATTTCTCTCATGGACTGTGGGTCAAGAATTTTATTTGGAGTGAAGATTTGGATTCTCCTCATGCCATTATTGTCACACCCCGTTCACACTGAACCGGAGCGGTGACCGAGTTAACACCGGTTAACCCAAACCTGCCAGGATCATCGAATCGATTCCACCACAACATACACACACTAACATCAATTCATCGGATCGGGAAGACTAAGTTTTACCTGTAAATAATTCCCCTATACTTGATACCCAAACGATGATACCATAATTATATACATTTGGGCCCGAAGGCATGATATATATACACAAAAAGAATAAAGTTCAAATATCAAGTATATACAAGAAATCATCAAAATCATCAGAGTATACAGCTCGGCTCGGTCTCGAGTGGGCTCGGCTCGCCTCGAAGCTGTCTCGACAGCTCTCCACGCGATCTCGCCGTGCTCAAACTCCTCGAGGTCCACCAGTCCTCCTCGAAACTCATTGTGGGACCCACCCCATGCTCCTCGGATGCATGACACGCAAAATCATCTAAAAGGGGTGCACATGTGGAATGAGCTCACTAGCTCGAGTAAGTAAAAGGTGGACCACACACACAGTCCACACATCACAACACATCATATGCACTACATGCCATGCAAGTCATTTTAAATCACATACACCTAATCAACATTACTAAGTCTTTGGTTTTAGTGCTACTACAACCACAGGTCGCGTATACTCAGTGCAGAGCCGAACTCCCTCCCATGATCGCCCATAGGGCTGTTGGAGAAGGCCCACCGTGAGTACTCGGAAAAATAAAGACAATGCCGTCCACCGCTCTCAGAAATGTAAATAAATTAAATGGCAGTCTTGACTCGACAATTTAAAAGCGATCGATTGGCCCTCTTGAAATACCACGGGTTGCCGTGTCCTACATGACTCAGGGCGTAATGCCCTAACCGCACAGATGTCCGACAACCGACCCTGCTTCCCCAAATGGCAACCCAACACCTCAACCCCTGTTGGGAAGGGTCGTATAGCAGGGATGGTGAGAATCCTAATACCGCATGCTCCTATATGCAGTACGACTGCATAGTGCCTCCGTGTCCCATACCACGGGCCACCAATGCATTCGTTTCCAAGCCGACCACGGCATCTAGTCTATCAATGCATTATGCGACATGATGTCCACATTCAACATATAATATCTCATTCAATTTGCAATTGAAAAGTAAACATAGCATGAATGCACATCAATGTGAGGAATGACTAATCTATATAGCATATTCATGATGACATGACTAGATTAGATATAGTTATATGAATGCCAAACAAATGCCTTGAAACAAGGCCAAACGTCCTCTCTCCACTTACTTGTAGCGTATAAGGAGTCCCTTCATGCGGGTGAGATCCGGAGCGATTCGGGTAGGATTTGGTGAACCTAACATAATTGAGAGGGGTTAGTACTTCACCATTTTAGAATCAAAATTAATGAAATCCGACGTCAAAATCGTGTTTAGAGCGTCGAAGAAGGTCCCACGTCCGATTTGGGCTCGATCGGACCTAAAAATCACATTCGCCACTCGGGTGGGTCACTCGGTGGGTTGTCTACCCACGGTCCTACCCCGGTTTGGGACAGGGACCCCGTCCTACCGCCGGTTTGGCAGGGACCCCTGGTCCTCTCGGTGGGTGTCTCGGTGGGTTGTCTACCCACGGTCCTACCCGTTTTGGCGAAAAACCCGTTTCTTCTCAACTTCCTCCATTCCTTGGGGACCCAAATGGGGCTTTTCTCAACCCATTCTTCACACCTTTAAAGTCCTATAGGATGGTTCTAGCTTAGATCTAAGTTAGATTCAAGTGAGGGGAACCATCTTACCTTCTTTGCTCAAGAATGACTTCAAACCCTCCAAATCACTTCCAACTCACAATGCTCCTTCTACCTTGTCAATATCTCTTCAAATCCTTCAAGATCAACACATAAACCATCTATTAAACCTTAGATCCATCATTTCAAAGGGTGTTTACAAGATCTTAAGAAATCATACTCGAATCAAGGGTTTAAAGCGTGGGTATGGTTAATGTTCATGAAACCCAGCTTTTCTTACCTCCAACTGTAGATCTCGAGTTGAAGATTACTCTTCCACACGGAATGGCAAGATCGAGCTTGGCGCCGCTGAAATCCTTCCTTTCTTCTTCTTCCTTTCTTCTTCCCTTTCTTTTTCTCTCTCCTCTTTACTTTTCTCGCCAAACGTACGAGGGTAATAAATGGAAAGAAAAGAAGTCATAAAGCTTTATATACTATTCCTACTTAAGTGAATAGTGATGGATGGGTCACTCAGGTGGGTGGGTGTACCCACCTGACATACCCATCCGAGAGTCAAAACTTGGGATTTTGACCGGGCTCGGACCTCGGCTCAAACCCCACTCGAGCATACATTGTAGCCTCGTATATATCTTAAAATACAGATATAATACTGTTATCCGTACATAGCCTTATGGTAGGTGCAGTACAGTTTGGGCACTCCGTCTCTTCGGCCGCTCGGACTTGTCGGGCCAGCCGGTGTTTAAGGTCACCCGTACCATCATAGCCCATAAGGAACCCGCTCTAACATCCTCTGGCTCGGTTCCTACATGGTTAAACCGGTTCAACCACGAAATCAGACCGGGTTTAAGAAGCGGGATATTACATTACCCCCCCCTTCTGAAAAATTTCGTCCTCGAAATTGCGTACCTGGTTGATCAAAAAGATGAGGGTACTTGGCTCGCATTTCTTCTTCTACCTCCCAAGATGCCTCTTCAAGTGAATGATCAGCCCATCGCACCTTTACATAGGAAATGGAGCGGTTACGAAGGGTTTTCACCTTATGGTCCAAAATTTCAATTTGGTCTCTGTATAGGTCATATCGACTTCTAGGTACCACGGTTCCACGGGTAGTACATGAGATGGGTCATGCCCTACTTCTTGACATGGATATATGGAATACATTGTGAACATTTCCAGCGAAGGTGGCGAGCAAGCATGTAGGCTCTTGAGCCAACCTGGGACAAGATCTCAAATGGTCCCATGTATCTTGGGCTCAACTTCCCCTTTCTGTGAAACCTTTGCAAACCTTTAGTAGGAGAGATCTTGAGAAATACCTTTTCTCCTGGCTGAAATTCAATCTCCTTCCTGCGGGTGTCTGCATAGCTCTTTTGACGGGACTGAGCTGCCTTAATCCGTTCTCTAATAACGTCGACCTTGTCACAAGTCATTTGGATCATCTCAGGTCCTAACATTCGACGTTCACCTACCTCATCCCAATACAAAGGAGTTCTGCATTTTCTGCCATATAACGCCTCATATGGAGCCATCCCAATTGTAGCTTGGTAACTATTATTATATGCAAACTCCATAAGAGGTATATATTCTTCCCAGCTGCCACTCATCTCCATTGCACATGCCCTGAGCATGTCCTCTAATATCTGTATGGTTCGCTCCATGACCCGTCTGCTGGGTGAAAAGTACTCAAGTTCGATTCGATCCCAAGGCCTGTTGTAAGCTTTTCCAAAATCTGGAAGTGAACCTTGGGTCCCTATCTGAAACAATGCTCACTGGCACTCCATGTAAACGCACTATGTTATCCATGTAAAGTTGTGCTAGTTTGGGCATGGAGAACTTGGTCTTGATAGGAATGAAATGAGCAGTCTTGGTAAGCCGATCCACAATCACCCATATCGCATCTATTCCCTTAGGTGTACACGGTAGTCCGGTGCGAAGTCCATTGTAATCCTTTCCCACTTCCATTACTGCTGGGAGTGGTGAAGGGTACCATAAGGTCGATGCCTCTCGACTTTCACCTTCGGCAGTAAGACAAGTCGCCACATACAAAGCTATGGTGAGTTTCATGCTTGGCCACCAGTAACTTTGTTTGAGGTCTTTGTACATTTGGTACTTCCTGGATGAAGTGAGTACTCGAGCGTGTGCTTCTCTCACGATTTTATCCTATATCAAATCATCGGTACACACAATCTGTCTCGAAACATCAATGCCCCATCACGGCTAAAGTAAAACTGGTCGTTCATTGTTTGGTCTTGAACCTTAATTACGATTCAGCAATTCGGGATCCAAAGGTTGCTTCAGATCACCTCTTGCCTAATTGCGGATGCACCGAGAGCCGATAAAGATACCGTCAACCATTTAAGGTTTTTCGGGTTTAGGTTCAAGCTCTAGGGTTGCCTCTTCATACAAGAGGGTCTCTTCCATTAGCATCGCCTCTTGCACAAGTGGTGAGCTTTCGCTAACATGAAAGCGACACGATCGTGTCTTCCGACTCAATGCATCGCCACTACATTAGCCTTGCGGGATGATCTTGAATATCGCATCATAATCCTTCATGAGTTCAAGCCATCTTCTCTGCTCATATTCAAATCCTTACGGGTGAAGAAGTATTTCAGAGCTCTTGTGGTCCCTGTATATCTCACACTTCTCCCATACAAATAGTGTCGCCGGATCTTAAGGGCAAAAATGTGCCGCTAGTTCCAAGTCATGAGTGGGGTAATTCTTCTCATATTCCTTTAGTTGTCGGGATGCATATGCTATTACCTTCGCGTTGCATGAGAACACAACCCAACCCAACTTTGGAAGCATCGGTATAGACCGTCATCCCCAGTGCCTTGAGAATAGTCGACGAGGGCCACCAACTTTTCTTTCAATTCCGAAGCTCTTCTCACACTCTTACGCTGATCAATTTCACACCCTTTTTTGTCAACTTGGTCATTGGTCTGAGATCCGAGCAAAATTCTCGATGAAACGCCGGTAGTATCCAGCCAAACCGGAAGCTTCTAATTTATAACATTCTTGGGACTTTCCCATTCCCTCGCTTTTACCTTAGCGAGATCCACTTCGATTCGCTTTAGACACTCGTGCCCGGAATCCAACTTGTTCAAGCGAATTCACACTTGTGTACTTGGCAAACAACTGTTGATCTCTCAACCTCTGTAACACCATTCTCAAGTGTTGAGTGTGCTCCTCTTCGGTCTTGGAGTAGATCAAGATATCGTCGATAAAAACAATTACCCATTTGTCGAGCACATCCTGGAATACTCGATTCATTAGATCCATAAATGCTGCCGGCGCATTGGTTAACCCGAAGGACAACACTAGGAACTCATAATGGCCGTATCGAGTCCTAAATGCTGTTTTGGGTATATCACTACTCTTTATCTTGAGCTGATAATAGCCGGACCGAAGGTCTATCTTTGAAAATACTCTGGCTCCCTGCAACTGATCAAATAAATCATCGATGCGTGGCAATGGATACCGGTTCTTAATGGTTAGCTTATTCAACTCCCGGTAATCTATGCACATACGCAGACTACCATCCTTCTTCTTGACAAACAACACCGGGGCACCCCAAGGTGAAACACTTGGGCGAATAAACCCCTTTTCCAATAGCTCCATGCTGCATCCGCAACTCCTTCAATTCAGCTGGTGCCATCCTATATGGAGCCTTTGATACTGGAGCTGCTCCAGGAATCAAGTCTATGGCAAACTCCAACTCTCTGTCAGGTGGTAAATGCATCAGATCATCTGGGAAAACATCGGAAAACTCTTTAACCACCTTTACTTCTTCTAAAGGTGTAACTCTTGCATCAACATCGAGTTCCGAGGCTATGTAACCCGACATCCACTTTCTAGTAACTTTACCGCTTGAAGGCGGAGATCGAACCTTCCTCTCCCTTTTCATGGTATCGCTCGGTACACCACTCTTTCCCCTTTGTCATCTGTTACCTTAATCAGCCTTTCCGCACAGATCACATTAGCTCGATGAGCCGACAACCAATCCATACCCAATATAGCATCAAAATTCTGCATATTGAATTTAATAAGTTGTGCATCAAAGTTCTTTCCACTAATCTCCACTGGGCACGGTCCATACACTTCCTTCAACTGTGCAATTTTACCAGTAGGCATACTAACAATCATTCCCTGGTCTAGGATCCTGGGTGACATCCCAAGCTTCCCTACAAATCTCTTAGATCGACGAATGAGTAGCTCTGAATCAAATAAAACATAGGCTGGTATGCCGATATGGGTAGGATACATAATATAATAAGGTATATAATTTCAGCGAGTCATCAATATTAATCATAATGAACTTCTTAATTTAAAATGTACACTACAACTACGTATAGCCTCGACTTCCTCGGATAAGGCATACATCCTTCCCTGCGTTGATTGCCTCGAGGTAAGGGAGGTCGATGCAGAGAGGTGACTAGAGGGCAAGGCTGGTCGGGCCCGACAATCTTCGCATAATGTCCATAGGAATGACAGTTGAAACAACGAATCGAGGCGTAAATGCGAGGCGGGCCCTCGCACTTGACCGTTGCGGATGGAGGTCGAGGTGGCCTTGAAGTATGGGTGCCACACTAGCGTTCGGCGAAGGAAGTAGAACCGAACCACCAACGGCCTAGGAGGGTAGCGGATGGCCTATAGGGCTGCCTATACATAGGCCGAACGTATGACCAGGTATGCCTTGGAGGAATTTCCCCATCGAAAATGGATTTGATCTCTTCCAGTCCGGGAGTGAGGATTTCACCCTTTGCTTATCTTCCATTGTTTTGGCCTTACATCAATCTGGCCATATTCGGTCAAATCAAGACTTCAAGCAGACCCAATCGATGCTTTTAGGCCTTTTAGGAACCTTTGCCTTCTCTTCATTTGTTCGCATATGCCTTGGGGCAAAATGGAACAAACTCTCGAACTGCTGTTGGTATTCAAGGACAGTCTTACCTCCTTGAGTTAAGGCCATGAACTCGGTCTCCTTCCGATCTCTGAAACTGCGCGGATAATGGTTATCCAAGAACAATTCCTTAAACTGCTCCCAAGTAGGTTCTGGATGAGCAGCCATCAATATGGGCTTGGAGGCTTGCCACCAAGAGTTTGCCTCTTTCTTGAGTTGCAACCCAGCACAAATGAGCTTCTGGGCATCCGTGCACTCAAGCACCTCAAATATCTTCTCCAATTCTTGGATCCATTGATCCGGTTCTAGAGGATCACTCCCCACCTTAGAGAATACCGGTGGTAAGTTCCTCTTGAAAGACTCCACAACCCTTGACGTGTTGCTCGTCGCCGGGAAGTTAGGAGCATAGACGGGATAGTAGGAGTATGGAGGAGGCATCCCCTGCTGAGGAATACCGAATGGTGGGATTGGAGGTGTACCCACCACTTGTGGTCCGTTCCCGACCCCTGGTGGGTCTCTGGAGTGAGTACGGGAGGTTGACCGGTTGAGAGAAATCAAGCATTCTTTGGATGGCGTCATAAATGCTTCTTGCTTTGAAGCATTTGTTGTTGGAAAGCTTGTTGAGGCTGCTGAATTATTGTAGCAACATCTCCGGTGTGATAACCGGTGGAGGTCGGAGTGCGATCAGTGGGTCCCCATGTGCCCCACCGACCAAGGGTCTCGGAGGTAGTGGAGGTGAGGTATGCCCCGAGCGGGACCCTCTAGGATTTTGTGGTCGACCGACCAGCGAGGACCCATGAGGTACCTCGGGCATTACTACGGATCTAGTACGTACCATCGTGTCCCTGCACTGGAACATATCACACACCATATTGGTTAAACACCATAGGCGATTTGGGCACACAATCATATGCCATTATATGAGGTGTTGTAGTGTATGATAGCTTGTAATTAATCATAGCTCAATTCCAAGATACAGGCAAAGTTCACAACATACATGCTAATGGTCCCACTTGACCGTAGCATATTAATCATAGGATTAATATCCACCATAAAACCAATGAATTCATAATAGGAGAAGAGAATGGAAAAGACAAAAGAAGGAAAATTTCAAAGTTTTCAAAATTTTCCCTTCTGTCCAAACCGGTGGGATGAACCGGGGTGGGACCCGGTCCCAGCCAAACGGCGGGTGTCACCGGCGGGTAGGGACCCGCCGGTCTTGCCCGAGATTAAGACGCGAACAGGGCCAAAAAGGCCCTGTTTTGTCAGTCACTCTCCCTCTCTCCCTTCTCTTACTTCCTTTTCCTCTTGGACGATTTTGGGAGGTTACCCGGCGCTTCCACTCGCGAGTCTACTCACCCACTCGACGCTTTAGAGAAGATTCAACTCGTCATCATCCAAGTAAGTTCTTCTTCTTCTTCGTTTTCCAGAATTTCAAATTGGGTGAATTACTTGAATAGGATTTACTTTTTAGGCTTTCTTTCTCTATTTTTCACCATAGTAAAGTATTATCATGTGTTTGTGATGATTCCACTGTGCTCATTTGTATTTTATAGGAATCATCTCACTTTATTTGGAGAAAAACCCAAATTGATGCCCTAGGTTCCCAAATTTGGGGTTTCTTTAATCCTTACTGTTTTGCTCAAATTGACGACTCCTTTGTAATGCATTCCGCTTGTTTTACGCTAGATATGAGTTAGATTTCATTGAATCATCTATTATGCTTGAACACCCCATGTATTTCCCATGAAAATTCCTATTTTTGTCTTGGTTTCCTAAATTTTCATCCCAAACTTGTATTCTTCTAATTCCATAATCTATTTGGGGTATGCTCTTGCATTTTTCAACATCTTACTACTGTGGCATTTCATTCATACCCTAGAGTTCAAGCCTTTACTTCCCTATGAATGGGTTGGTGCATCGAAACCAAACCCTTCCATGATATTTATACTCATTCTCTCCTTTGCTGTCATTTTACTGTTTTGGCACCTTTCCATGCGTTGTCATCTACCATGTTTCATGTCATAAGTTTTCCATCATTCCTAGATCGTTGCCGTTCCCATTTTGCAGGAATTGGGTTTTGGATTTCCCCTTCTTTAATGCTGCTGTCTTTTCTTACTGTACTAACCCAACTTTCTTACTTATTGTCAGGATGTCTTCACGCACCGGCAGAGGGCCATCTTCCTCTGGCGTTCGACGCAAGACCACCGCCTCTAAGCGGAAAAGTGCGGAGACCAGCACTTCAGCTCATCGCACAGGGAGACCTGCACCTGCTCAGTCTGACCCTTCAGACTATGATGAGGAGCACTTCACTAGTGCAGAGGCCGCAGCCAACTGGCCTAACTTCCTGAAGGGGCCAGTGTTGATGGAAAAGACCGTGGTAGTCGAAGACTTCCACAAGGCCAGGCTTCAGGAGAGGTTCTCAGCATTGGGCTGGGACACTACTCTTCAGGTGGACCGACCGTGCTACGAGCAGCTCGTCCGTCGGTTTTATTGCAACCTCGCGGTGTCGTATCAGTATGGGGAATTCACTATCAGTAGCCTGGTGAAGGGAGTGGATATCCAGCTGACGGTAGACACACTGCCGATTCGGGCATATCGGCGGGGACACCGATACTAGTCCCCGGAGTAGACCTCGGGGACCGTTCATGAGCATGGAGACACGGACTTCATCTCGAGACCATCTGCGGCAGCAGATCGCCTGAGTCGAGACATCTTTCTTCCCGAGGTCCGTCTCTTCGCCGGTTGATCGATTCAACTGCTCCCGAAGGAGGTCATCGGAACGGTAGGTTTCATGGCGGCCTTCATAGCATTTTGTATTTTCACACGGCCGGAGGCGGGAGCACTTGTGCCTGCCTATATCATCCTCGAGCGATGGAGCACCATGCTTCCCACCCGGAGGACGGAGGATTCCCCTCGGCGGGGTCCTCACCGGATCTTGAGTTCTTGAGGTGGATCGGCGGAGAGGAGGGAAGACTCCGGCCGATAGGTTCGATCGGAGCAACCTCTTGAAGATGGGTCTCCATACCCTCATGGATTCACCTCCTAGATTGGGAGCTCGGAGAGGTAGGGGTAGGAGGGCTGCCCCTGTAGAGGATGTCCCCATGGAGGAGGAGTCCAGTGAGGAGGATGAGGACTACGTTCCTCAAGACGAGGAGGATCTGCTGGGTGGTGGCATCCCGAGAGGCGCCTCGAGTCGAGAGGCCGGGTCCTAGTTCTTCGGGCTGCAGCCCCACCATATGGAGCCCCACCACACAGGAGTGGTGACTCGACTATGAGGACGGGACGCCTCCATGCGGGCCTTGCAGGATGGCGAGTTCGAATCTGAGGCGGCTAGGCGAGATTGCCTCAGGCGAGACCACCTTGGAGGATTCCTTCCAGTAAGGTGGTCGAGGACTTGGACACCAGGGCCATCGCTATCTCAGCAGACTATGGCCGGCTTCGGAGGGAGGTACGGTTGGTGAACACGAGGTTCGATTACTACGATCACCACTTCAACGTCAACTCCAGGCCTCCGGCGAACGTGGTGATCATCGACGACGATGACGACGACCAGTGAGGGATTGGCTCGCCCACACTAGCTGTTTATCCATTTTCTCTCTTTTTTGTAGGCATTGTGTATTAATTTATCTCATTCCTTGTAATTGCAATGTAACTTGATTTCATTTATGGAATGAAATATCTTTGGGTAATGGATTGTTGTGGTGTTTTCATATGTGGAATACCTGTGTGGTTTTGTGGCGATGTGATTTTTCTATTTGTGCCCTTGGTTATATTATTATCTGTTGTTTATCAGGTTTTGTGTAAATTTTTTTTTTTGGAAATCCCACTTTACGCCGTTATGCTGTCGAAATTTCGTCAACAAAGTACTTTATAGGTTATAGTACCCACCTAATTACCCTTTATCTACACTCACGCATGCCATGAATGCCACTTATAATATAACTCCATTTTTATACTTTCTTTCTTTGACTTTTAGTCTTTAAGCTTTTATCTTTACCCAACCCCATTTTCCTATTATAAAGTCTACGGGATTCTAATGGTATCTTTGTGAGTGGAGCGAGCATCACGCTCGATACCACCGTTTGTCACACCGTTCTCTGAGACGGAGCGGTGACCGAGTTAACACCGTTAACCCAAACTGCCGGGATCATCGAATCTGTATTCCACCACAAATCACACACTAACATCAATTCATCGATCGGGGAAGACTAAGTTTTACTAAATAATTCCCCTATACTTGATACCCAAACGATGATACCATAATTATATACATTTGGGCGAAGGCATGATATATATACACAAAAAGAATAAAGTTCAAATATCAAGTATATACAGGAAATCATCAAAATCATCAGAGTACACAGCTCGGCTCGGTCTCGAGGCTGGAGCTCAGCTCGGCCTCAGAACTGCTGTCTCATGACACAGCTCTCACTGCAGATCTGCCGTGCTCAAACTCCTCGAGGGTCCACCAGTCCTCCTCGGGAAACTCATGTGGGACCCACCCCATGCTCCTCGGATGCATGACGCAAAATCATCTAAAAATGGGGTGCACCGTGGAATGAGCTCACTAGCTCGATAAGTAGAGAGGTGGACCACACACACAGTCCACACATCACAACACATCATATGCACTACATGCCATGCAAGTCATTTTAAATCACATACACCTAATCAACATTACTAAGTCTTTGGTTTTAGTGCTACTACAACCACGGCTTGCGTATCTCAGTGCAGCCGTGAACTCCCTCCCGATCGCCCATAGGGCTGTTGGAGAAGGCCCACCGTGAGTACTCGGAAAAATAAAGACAATGCCGTCCCCCGCTCTCAAGAAATGTAAATAAATTAAATGGCAGTCTTGACTCGCAATTTAAAAGCGATCGATTGGCCCTCTTGAAATACCACCGGGTTGCCGATGTCCTACATGACTCAGGGCGTAATGCCTAACCGCCACAGTGTCCGACAACGCGACCTGCTTCCCCCCAAAAGGCAACCCAACACCTCAACCCCCTTGGGAAGGGTCGTAGCGGATGGTGAGAATCCTAATACCGCATGCTCCTATATGCGATCTGTCGATAGTGCCTCCGTGTCCCATACCACGGGCCACCAATGCATTCGTTCCAAGCCGACCACGGCATCTAGTCTATCAATGCATTATGCGACATGATGTCCACATTCAACATATAACATCTCATTCAATTTGCAATTGAAAAGTAAACATAGCATGAATGCACATCAATGTGAGGAATGACTAATCTATATAGCATATTCATGATGACATGACTAGATTAGATATAGTTATATGAATGCCAAACAAATGCCTTGAAACAAGGCCAACGTCCTCTCTCCACTTACTTGTAGCGTATAAGGAGTCCCTTCGATGCGGTGAGATCCGAGCGATTCGGGTAGGATTTGGTGAACCTAACATAATTGAGAGGGGGTTTGTACTTCACCATTTTAGAATCAAAATTAATGAAATCCGACGTCAAAATCGTGTTTAGAGCGTCGAAAGAAGGTCCCACGTCCGATTTGGGCTCGATCGGACCTAAAAATCACATTCTGGCCACTCGGGTGGGTCACTCAGGTGGGTTGTCTACCCACCGGTCCTACCGCGGTTTGGGACCGGCGGGTATGGACTCCCGTAGGACCGCCGGTCCTACCGTCGGTTTGGCCAGGGGCCCCTGGTCCTCTCGGTGGGTGTCTCGGTGGGTTGTCTACCCACGGTCCTACCCGGTTTTGGCGGAAAAACCCCAGTTTCTTCTCAACTTCCTCCATTCCTTGGGGACCCAAATGGGGCTTTTCTCAACCCATTCTTCACACCTTTAAAGTCCTATAGGATGGTTCTAGCTTAGATCTAAGTTAGATTCAAGTGAGAGGAACCATCTTACCTTCTTTGCTCAAGAATGACTTCAAACCCTCCAAAAACACTTCCAACTCACAATGCTCCTTCTACCTTGTCAATATCTCTTCAAATCCTTCAAGATCAACACATAAACCATCTATTAAACCTTAGATCCATCATTTCAAAGGGTGTTTACAAGATCTTAAGAAATCATACTCGAATCAAGGGTTTAAAGCGTGGGTATGGTTAATGTTCATGAAACCCAGCTTTTCTTACCTCCAACTGTAGATCTCGAGTTGAAGATTACTCTTCCGGCACCGGAATGGCAAGATCGAGCTTCGGCGCCGCTGAAATCCTTCCTTTCTTCTTCCCTTTCTTTTTCTCTCTCCTCTTTACTTTTCTCGCCAAACGTACGAGGGTAATAAATGGAAAGAAAAGAAGTCATAAAGCTTTATATACTATTCCTACTTAAGTGAATAGTGATGGATGGGTCACTCAGGTGGGTGGGTGTACCCACCTGACATACCCATCCGAGAGTCAAAACTTGGGATTTTGACCGGGCTCGGACCTCGGCTCAAACCCCACTCCAGGCATACATTGTAGCCTACGTATATATCTTAAAATATAGATATAATACCTGTTTATCCGTACATAGCCTTATGGTAGGTGCACGTACACGGTTTGGGCACTCCCGTCTCTTCTGGCACTGGCTCGGACTTGTCGGGCCAGCCGGTGTTTAAGGTCACCCGTGCCATCATAGCCCATAAGGAACCCGCTCTAACATCCTCTGGCTCGGTTCCTACATGGTTAAACCGGTTCAACCACGAAATCAGACCGGGTTTAAGAAGCGGGATATTACAATTATAGTTAAATGAAAAGATGTCTATAAGCCAAAATTTGAAGGTGGGTTGGGTATTAAATGACTCAGAGATGTTAATCTTTCTATACTTGCAAAGTTAGCTTGGTTCATTGAGAATGAAGACCTGAGTGTGGTTGTCTTCTTATGTGGTCATCTTCTTAATCATGTGGGTACTCCAAAATCGTCCTACATTTGCTCTTCTATTTTACCTGGCATAAAGAAGATTTGGGAGTATGTTAGTTCAAAAGAAAGGTGGATCATTGGAGATGGGTCATCTATCTTCTTCTAGATGGACAAATGGCTCACAAATAGTACAATCTCTAAGATTATTCAAGTTCTTTCGGTGTCTCGATGGTAGCTAAGGTCACAAACTTTATTTGGGAGGGGGAATGGGCGCTCCCTGCAGTTCAAGATCATTCCTTAAATCCCTTTTGTTCTCAGATCAAAAAATTCCACTTTCCAGCAGTCTCTCTCTCTCTCTCTCTCTCTCTCTCTCTCTCTCTCTCATATGCTTGTGTGGTCTTTAACCCAATCGGGTTGCTTTTATATTGTTTTGGCTTGGGAGGGGATCCGCTTTAAAGCTCAGGAAGTTCCCTAGTATAATGTTATTTGGGGTAAGGGCCTATCTCCTAGAGCCTCCACCTTCGGTTGGCGTGTGGCGCATAGTGATCTCCCTACGGACGAGTAGGTTATGGCTCGAACGGTCCCTTTGGTTTCCAGATGTTCTCTATGCCATGCTGAGTCTGAATTCCTCTCTCATATTTTCCTCAATTGCAGTTTCATGACTATGGTTTGGTTAGGGTTCTTGAAAATTTTTATCTGCACTGGTGTTGTTTCCCTTCTGTCCAGCAGCTATTCTCTTAGTGGAAACAAAAATCAAAATTTTCTCCTTTAAAAGGGATCTAGAATTTTATACCAAATTTGGCTGGAAAGGAACAAAAGATGGTATGATAACAGCTACAAGGTTCCTCACTTGGTTGTGAAGGTTGTTTTGAACGATTTGCATGATCTATCTTTTATTGCTCCAATTGCAATTAGGTCTTTACGAGATCTCATGCTCTCTGCATCGCTATGCTTAGAGAGAATTGGCCCTCGCTCACAAAGTATCAAGAACTTTCTGGTCATGGCCTTCTATGGGATGTTACAAGATAAACATTGACAGCTGTTCCTTTTTGTAATCTAGGCCTCTCTGGTGCGGGATATTATTCAAAATCATATGGGAACTCCTTTGTGCTATTTTTCGTCATTTGAAGCAATTAATACAAATTTTAGTGCAGAGTTCGCTGGGTTCTTTGAAGCTATAAAATTAGCTAAGCACCTTAACCTTCAATGGTTTGAGGTGGAATGTGATTCCCGTGTAGTTGTTTAGTGTATTCATAACGGGACTATTCCATGGTGTTTCAGCCAAAAAAGGCTTTTCTTTATAAGCTATTTCCAAATCAGTATTGCTTCAGGGAAGTTAATATGGTCGCAGATGATTTGCCAAGCATGTAGCGATTAACATGTGCTCCTCCTTTGGGAACCTCAACCAAGTTTTTCTAATGAAGATATAGAGTGGGATGCAATAGACGAAGCCAAGGTTTAGATTTTCATAGTTTCTTTGGTCCTTTGGACAATTGTATGTGTGCTGCCTTGGCTCCCTTTTCTACTGATGACAATACCAAAGACGGATTAGGGAGCTGAGTTTGTTCTACTTTTGGTTACGGTCCTTTCTTTTGTATTTAGCTTCGGCCATGTTTCTTCTCTCATTCATCAATACATTCCTTGCTAACCTTTAGTTAAAAAAAAATAGCTTAGCTAAGGGAAGTCATGCAAAAGATATCGAAGGAGTAGAAATAACAAAAAAAAAAAATTGAGGAAACATTGGAGACAGTCTTCGTCCAGGCAAAGGAATGGGCATGCCTACCGTTGCATGAGCATAGCAACAATAACAACCGACATGCATTGGAAGTCAAAGTACTCTTCTCCCAAAATAAGCATCCACATCATTTGCTATGTTGATGCTCCACTTAATATTCTTATTAGCGAATAGCCGGACTTGATCTTCTTGGAAAATACTCTACCCACAGTCGTGGGCTCGCCAAATAGTTTTTTTATTCATCCATAATAATAATAATAATAATAATAATTTGTCAGCCCATTAACCCTCCATGATAGTCTCTGATGTCATTGATAGAACTAATTAAATATTCAAACAACATGGATATCATATGAGCATGCAAATTGATACACAAACAAGTATTTTAGAAATATCCAAATCCATGATAAGAGAATATTGATTATACAAATGTTCTCCTCTCTGTGGTGGCCATTGGTCTTGCCTACCTTGTTCACATTTCTGAACTTTATGGTTATCATACATCTAATGTTTCAATGTTAACAATATATAGAGTGAGGGAGGGACCAAGACTACATGGAAATAAAAGATCTCATTTCCCATTAAAAGTTGTTAGAACCAAGTCACATATGGATAATATTCATACCAATTAAGGTGTATCGAATAAAATCCAATAACTCATTATGAGATGACTTTTCAGTATTAGGCTTAATAGACTTCAACTGTAGTCTACACTTGACTAACCTCGGTTTTGCAAACCGTAGATAAAGACTATGCTAGCCCACTAAAAATGAAAACCTTACAAAATCACCCCAATGTATAAGCCCAACCAAATTTAATAGTGAGGATTAAGACATACTTAGATTTTCTTTTTCTGTTGCTTCTTTTCTTACTAATTTATTTTGGTCTACGTTTTGAGGCTGGTTCTAATTTTGAGTTTTGAAAGATCTTTTTTTTTTTTTTTTCAGTAGGAGTTCTGCAAGATTGCAACCATAGTTTTGTCAAGGCTCATAATTGTTGAGATCTAGCCCATTACATTGCTTTGGTTTTGATACTAAGGGCCCGTTTGATAACGTTTCTGTTGTTTCTGTTTCAAGAAACGAGAATGTAAATTTCCCCTTTTAGGAACGAAATGTAATTTTGGGTGTTTGATAAGAAAGCCAACTGAAACACTACTTAAGGTTAAGCTGAATAAAGTTCATGAAACGCTTCGAAAGCCAATGAAACACCTCCATCTTTGAAGCTTTTTCAAGAGGAGCTCCAACAATGGCGGTCGGACGAGAGGTTTCATGGTAACGATAGGAGGTAAAGGTTCTTCTCTTTCTTCGTCATCGGTCTTCGCCATTGCCAATGGTCTCTCCGTAAGAATTGATTCGCTCACTGATAAGCTAACTAAGAAACACTCCCTCTCTACGGTTTCTCTGAACAACTCGGAATCGAGATTTCTAACCCTAGAAGAATCCGAGCTGCTCTTGTTGTCCTCTTGAACAAGCTCGCTCTATCCAACGCTAGTATTAGTGACTTTCTTCCGATTCGATTGTAGAAACCCTAAATGTTGGATTTAACCCGAAAGCTTGGACTTTGGTTCGATTGCATTTGGATTCCTTGTTTGCATTGAATTTGAGGAAGCCGAGGAGGTTGGGGTGAGGGATGGAGAGTGGCGTGTTGGAAAACTCTTCTACCGCTTTGGTTGGCATTTCGCTTTTGGATCACTCCTCTTCGCTTTTGTCTCATCGTTATTGATGCAGAGCTTCACTAAGAATGGTAGTGATGCCAAACTCCGTCTTCAATATCGATTTTTTGTGCCCCATTTTTGTTTCGAAAAACGAGCGAAACAAGTAAAAATTGTTTCGTCATTCATGTTTTTTGAAGCATAAATTGTTATAAATTTCAATTTATGTTTCAAGAAACAAGTGGAACGGAACACTTTTACCAAACGGTATTTATGCCGTTTCTTTGTTTCTGAGAACAAGAAAACACAGAAACACGTTTCTGGTTACGTTATCAAACGGGCCCTAATAGTCTAGCAGCAGTTCACAACTTTAAAAAGTTACTTTAATGGAGTTGCAGAGAGAGATCATAGCAGCAGGAAGAGTTGCCATAAAGCTTTAACTGGAGAAGCCTGAAACAAGCAACTAGAAGAAAATCATTTGATGGCTCAGATTAAACTCATGCCAAGTGTACGATTAATTTTAAAGACATAAAATAACTTAACAATACTACCGCTCTACCACCGGCCCTATAGCAATATCCAATCTGATTAATATCCCATCCATTTAAATTACCATACACTATACACTTTACACATATAAATATTTGAAATTATATGTAATATAATATATGTAGGGAAAATTTGTTTGTAACCGAGGTGGTTACAACAAATGATTGTAACATTTTATTTTTGTTTTTATAATTTTATTAATCTCTTCTTTAGTAGGTGGCTTCTTTATTGTGATTTTCTACCTTCATTCTGCCCCTCTCCCTTCCTCTTCAACTCTAACTCCAGTTACACCCTCCCCTCAACCCACGCTCCCTCACCCCTCACCCCCTCCCCACTCTCCAAACCCTACCCCCTCACATTTCCCAATTTGGAATGTGTCAATCACATTCACATCTTAATCAAATTGTGTAAAAAATAAATAAAATAAAAGAAAAAAAAATAAAAATAATATATTCAAAAGATAAAAACACTATGTGGACCAATCTAGAATTTTGGTTGAATTCAAACCAATTTGAAATATGCCAATCACATATTGGGAAAGAGGTCTAATCGAACCTAATTTAGTTGAAGATTTGACAGAAACATCAATTTGTTGGACACGTATGATAGAGGCACGATACCTACAAGAAAGAGAGAACAAAAAACAACTATGGAGAGATCTATTTAAGAGATGTATGCTAGGCACACCCCCCCACCCCACCCCACCCCACCCCACCCCACCCCAAAAAAAAAAATCTCTTTCCCAATTACATTTATGCACTTGTCCACCATTCATTACTATTTTTTTTTTACTAACAATGGGTATCCAAGACTTGGCTTGACTAGTCCCGACGGGCCCATTTGACCTTACAATCGCATGAATCGAATCATAACAATTGAACAAAACACTAATGATAATAATGAATTATGAAACTCATTTAAAGGCTAATTAGAAACAAGAATCTTGAGAGAGAAGAAGAGTATAACAAAAGATAAGTCATTTTAGGATAGTAGTAATGAAATCAAGAAGAAGGGTGAACGATGTGACTAAAACAATGATATCCTTCATGGGCGTCAAAATAAGGGTTTAATTTAATTTAATAAATATTTAACTATCCATATCAATAAGGTGAACAATGAACACGAATCCTTCAATGGTCTGGTTTCATGTCACTTGGCAATATGTGTTGGTTGGTGCACGTTGCTCTGATTCTTTGGATGAGGCTGAGCTGAAAGATTCCAAAATCTTTCTTGAAATTTGAAACTTTACAACTCTTACCAGGGTCACAGGTGGCCTTACATTTTGCAACGTCCCAATTAAGGGACCATTATTATATGTTGATTATATGATGAAAAGTAACTTTTGAAGCCAATGCTAGAGGATTTTTATATAGACTGAAACGAGTATGTAATGATTGGTGTAATATAGGGGAGGTATAGAGCAATTTGGAGGAATTGAGTCACATACTTATTGAAAGCAGTACGACAACATGGCCCTAGAACACACACTTATTGAAAACACTACAATAACATGGCCTTAGAACATAGTCCCTCTTTTTATTGATATTCATAATTTTGTATCTATACCAATCTACATGCTCAGGCCTACAAACGAAGTAGTTATACTCATGCACTTGTTGCTACTAATATCATTACTAAACTCTCATACATAGACATCACTAATTTGAACATTGATGTACTTAGCCATATATAATTATTGAATTTTCTTTCTTCTAATAAAAATAAAATAAAATTAAGGGACCATTTGTCAAGGAATAGCAAAATTTACCAATTTTTTTTATAGGAAACTGATAAAGAAGTAAACTCTGCTAGATAAAGGCTGACCCAGTCTCATCACTTTCATGATTATAATAAATATTTAGAGAGAGAGAGAGAGAGAGAGAGAGAGAGAGAGAGAGATGGTTGAAAAGTCTTGTTAAGTACCTAAAACTCAACCTAATTCTTTCATTAAATTAGAAATCAACAAAACCAATGATGGTTAAATGCTCTTAAAGTCTTTTCCTAGTAGGGTTGCAACCCACGCCAAGTTGAGCAGGATTTTTTAACACCCAGCGGCCCAGCCCAACTCGAGGTCCCTTAGCCTAACCTAGGCTCAGGTCAGTCCTAGGTTGGGCTGAGATATTACAGCCAAGGCCCAGCCCAGCTCGGCCCTCTTTTGGCAGTCCCTACCTTTTTTTTTACCAAATAAATGATATCATTTATGAAAATATATTAGGTATTTATATATACGCGGCTGAACTGGGTCAGGCTCAAGTCAATGCTCATCTCAGGCATGGTGTAACTCAATGCCGGGGCCTCAAAATCTCAACCTTAGCCCAATCTGTGGGCGACCCTATTGGGCTTCGGGTGGGTTCGGGCTGGTGGGGATAAACTTACACTCCTATTTCGTAGTGGGATATGAAATTGATCTTTATCGATTATGAAACATTTGCATTTTTTTCGTGGGTTGGTAAAGAATGATTTTTTTTTTTTTTGGTGCAAGTAAAGAATGATGAAACTCACAGTTAATGCAATTACAAGGACATAATTAGAACATGAAAAACACTAGCCTTGGTTCATCCATGTGCTCATGAACAAGTGTTTTGTACACCTATTTCAAATGGGCTCTTAAGAGACCATGAAGGAAAATTAATGTACATCACTCACTTCCATAACAATGTGCGGTTTTACTGAGGGAAGGGAAGGTCTTTAAAACTTAAAGGTACTCTGCAAGAAGATTGAAACCAAATGGGCCCTTGAGGATGAATTAGATTTAAGAATTTGATTTTTAATAAGGATCGAGTTTTAATACACCTACTTTTTTTTTTGGTAGAAAGTTTTAATACACCTATATGGGTGTTTTAAATGCATTCAGGAGATATTTTGGGAAAGCATTAATACACTATAGGGTTTGTGAACCTTAAAATGAAATGTTGATTCTCACCATTTGCTGAAGAAAAAATTTATCCCTAAAAATTTTAATCTAAATTTCCACCATAACATAAAGTCACAAAAATTCTAAAGAACGGGCCGAAATGACTAACTTTTTTGTAGGTTTGGGGGGGTGTCAATGAAATAGCCAACTTTACGTGTATGGAGCGATTCAAAGGAATTGAATAAGAAACTGGCCGACTTTACATGTATGGAGCGATTCAGAGGAATTGAATCACGTACTTATTGATAGTAGTACATCATCATGGCCTTTGAGCGTAGTTCCTCTTTTTCTCAACATTCAAAATTTTGTGTCTATATCAGCTTTCATGCTTAGACCTACGAACAAAGTAATCCTAGTGATGTGAAATTTTGCAGACAAGATCATTACCAAATTCTCATACATAGATATAATTAATCTGAACATTGACATACTTAGTTTCTTATATTCTTTATGATTTTTTTTTTGTTCTGGTCCAAAAAAACTTTATATATACGCAACCCTAGTGACTCAAACTAATGTACATCACTCACTTCCATAACAATGTGCGGTTACTGGGAAGGAAAGGGAAGGGAAGGTCTTTAAAACTTAAACGTACTCTATAAGAAGATTGAAACCAAATGGCCCCTTGAGGATGAGTTAGATTTAAGAATTTGATTTTTAATAAGGATCGGGTTTCAATACACCTACATGGGTGTTTTAAATGCATTTAGGTGATGCTAGGATGATATTTTGGGAAAGCATTAATACACTATAGGGGTTTGTGATGAAATGTTGAATCTCACCATTTGCTGAAGAAAAACTTTATCCTTTAAAAATTATTAATCTAAATTTCCACCATAACATAAAGTCACAAAAATTCTACAGAACGGGCTGAAATGGCCAACTTTTTTTGTGGGTGGGGTGGGGGGGGGGTGTCAAAGAAATAGCCAAATTTACATGTATGGAGCGATTCAAAGGAATTGAATCACGCACTTATTGACAGTGTACATCATCATGGCCTTCAAGCGCAGTTCCTCTTTTTCTCGACATTCACAATTTTGTGTTTATACCAGTTTTTATGCTTAGACCTATGAACAAAGTAATCCTTCTTATGCGAATTTTTGTAGACAAGATCATTACCAAACTCTCATACATAGCTATAATTAATCTGGACATTGACATACTTAGTTACTTATATTTTTTACGATTTTTTTTTTCTTCTTGTATACGCAACCCTAGTGACTCAAACTAAAGTCTAATTCTATGGTGAAAAAGCACTGACGCTAGTTCACCTTAAGAACTCTTGATTAGAAAATAAAAGTCTATCTATGCACAGCTAAGAAAATACAAAGCAACCCCAAAGACATTGGAAGAAATAGTTGCAGCACAAGAGGACTTAAGACTCCCTACTTGTCTCCTTTCATCAATGACTTCCTTAATTTGGCCAACATTGACATTCAATTATGGTTAATATTGCACAAATGATCTGCATGAAAATGATCAAAGGTAGAGAGCGGGTTAGGTCCTCGTATGAGAACCATTCTTATATAGGGATTGATCCACGCACTCAAGAAAAAATCGTATGATAAATTTCATTTGTGTGAATCAAACCTTACAAGAACCAGATCTACACTCCCCAAGGTAAGCCCCACGAGAATGAGAATTAGTTCAGGGTCCTACATTGTAAGTCCACGCATGTGCATGAATTTTCCTATTATTGAACATAGGAACCACCCATGAGGCCATGACTATAAATATTTAATAAAAATAATGGCGTTAGGCAGGGGCCTTGTAGGAAAAGAAACGATAACATTCATTCAAAAGAATATCATGGACAGCCTATGACCTCCTGGCACCTTTCCATTAAGTATGGATAAAAAAAAGTCCATTAAGTATGGATTAAAAAAAGAAACTAAAAAGCCTTTTCTCTAGGCTATCAAAGCCAGGTTTCGATCCTGGGACCTGTGGGTTATGGGCCCACCACGCTTCCGCTGCGCCACTTTGATTGTCGATGTATGAATTATAATTTATTTATTTTAATAGAAAACTAATCTTGAAAAGGGTATTTAAGCCCTTTAGAAAGAGAAATATTGAAACCCAACTTTGGAAAAGAAACAAGCCATCCGATAAGCAATTTACATAAACAAAAACACAAATCATTGGAGGACTTGAGAGAAAAATGAACCAAAACAATAAATTTTTGAACATAAAAAGATAATGGGATCAAACTCCAAACCCACAAACTTGAGAAGTTATGCAAAATCAGATTATGCACATTCACAGAATCTCCCCACTTATAATTGTCCTTTTTTTGGTAAAAAAAAGCTGTAGGACTCAGGAATTCATATTGCCAAAGTCCTAATCCCTCGTATTTTCTTGTTAAAAATCCATATCTTTTTTTTTTTGGTAAATAAAAATCCAAGTTAATAGAGGCTACAAAGAAGTGAAATGGGTGATCACTTTCACATATGAGAGAGAGAGAGAGAGAGAGAGAGAGAGAGTTTGTGTGCCATTTCATTGATAGAAATTAAATTATGAAAGATTCTTGTCATATCCATAGTAGGAGAAATAAAAAGAAGTGGTGTGCCATTTCATTGAAAGAAATTAAATTAAGGAAGATTCTAGTCATATTCATAGTTCTAAATCTCAGAAATTTCACATGTTTTGACCCAACCCGAGACAAATAAGGTATGATCATAATTTCGGACATTTTGGTCCATGCATTATTTAGACTATCTAATTTGTTAAGTCTACAAATAATGAGGTGGTCCTTCACTCCTTCTCATTAGACTTCTTGACTGAGGCAGTTCTTGGATCCATTTGGAGAAGAAAACAGTCATATTTTTCATCGGTTTTATTCAATTCCTCTTATTAGTGACTCGGTTTAACTTTTAATTGACTTCTTTCGTTCGTATGAAACTTGAAAATGTCTTATATTGAACTTGAAGAAGCAAAACAGGAAAAAGAAAATGAAACCTCCATCCTTAACCTCAAAGGTTAGCTTACTTTGTAGAAACCAACATCCTATATATATATATATATATATATATATATATTTAAGAGGTTACAAGTAACTTTCTTGAAGTTCACCTACAAAATAATAGGGAGAAGGAATGTTATCTAGTCATGTGGTCACTCTGTCAGCATCTGGGTCAGTGAGAGTCCGTGCACAGGCATCCATGTAGAGGGGCAAGAGCGTCTTTCCATGACATTCCACGCCAAAATATATTTACAATTTGTTGAAGGAGGTGGTCCAAGAGGTGGGGATAGAGAATGTTCTCCAAGTGGTGATGAACAATGGTAATAACTTCAAGAAGGGGCGAGAGAGACTGAAGAACAACAACATGTACTGCCCATAACCATGAGAATTTTCAGCTTCTTAGTGAAAATCACAAACTTGAAAACTTTGTTCAAGACATCTAATATCGTTGAGGACAACTGAAACAACCATCGGCGACTGTGACACATTGTTAGCAAGATAACAAGTAAGAGCTTGAGAATTTCATTCAGTTGAACCCGATGAATCCAAGCAACTGGAACCATTTTCAAACCGTCCTATTTTTTTTCCTCCCTTGATAATTGTGGATCAGTTCTTGTCCTTTAACTTTCCTCTTCTCAGATGATTCTTTCATTCCTAACTCTGTTATACTTCTACTAACACTCTTATACTATCCTATGCACTATCATTGGTGTGATGTGGGAGATTCCTCTTACACTGGCATCATGGGTAACCCTCTTCCTACTTTTTATTTATGTGGGAATCGGGTCTATTATACACTGAATCTTCGGTTTCAACATATAGTTTAGACTATTTCACTTTGTTGTCAATTATCATTGTAATAACCCATCCTAATTTAATTTGAACTATGACTATGTTGGACCCTTGTAGGAATGACACCACCGTTTCTCACTCACAGTGGTGAGATGGGATCTAAGAGGACCATGAGTTGCAAAGGCAACGGGAGAATTACCTTGCACATAGGGTTCGTGCAGTTTATTTTACCTTTCCTTATGTAGTTGTTATTGGGCTTTTATCCATCATAGGGCTTAACAACCCAGTGGTTGAGATATAACTTGCAATAACCGGGAATGTTACACTTGTGCCTTCTCAAATTTGAGCTTTTAATAACAGGTGATGCACCGGATATATAGTGTCAACGTCAGTGATCTGTGGATGACAACAATCTACTGCTTAGTTGGACAGGATGACCCTCATGCCAATGCCGGTGTTGCTAATCAAACTGGAGAGGTTTTAGACCTCCAAAACTTGGTAGTAAGTATCCTAACCTTGCTACTTTACTCTACTTAAACATGGTACATAGGTATACCCTAGTTAGTGTGCACAAACTCTTATGGGAACCCCCTCCCCAATTGGGTATAGAGACCAAAGAAGTTCAGTCAAAACTGGTGCAATAAGGTCCACCGGTTGATTAACCTACCGATGGGTGGTGATCTACCATTTAATCAACCTACCGGTGGGTGGTAATCTACCGGTTAGACTTACCAGTGGATCTGTACTATCAGAATTGGGTTATTTAGTGCGGGACCCAACATATCGTAGTCACACTTTTTTATATGTTGCCCTATGTATGGACTATCAATCCTAGCGTCCGATTAATAACTTATGGAGTCAAAGTGCTGGGTCCACTTGGTCCAATAAATTGATTAATGGGTTTGGATATTGGGCTTATCCAAGGCAAACAAGCTTTAGTTGTTTTGGCCTATATATATAGTGTGACACCCGAGAATACGACAAGTATCATACCCACTTAGGAGATCGGTGAGGTGTCCCATTAAGAATATGACAAGTACCAGGGGGTTTGGGAGATTGGTAAGGGTATATAAACTTTAGTCCCACATCGCTTATGAAGAGATTGTTGGACTAATTAATAACATCTAGCTTCCTTAACATTGCACAACGCGTTTTAAAGCCTTGAGGCCCATGGGCCAAAGATGACAATATTGTGCAAGATTAATGGAACACGCTGACAATATATAGAATGATGGTAGGCACCAACCCTACATGAAAATAAAAGATCTTCTCTTCCAATAAAAGATGTTAGAATCAAGCTTATGCACATATACAAATTATTCATACAATTAATATGTGTCAAATAAAATTCAATAATACATTATGATGTCACTTTTCAGGATTAGACTTAATAGACTCACCCCAATAGTTGTCAACACTTTACTAACCCGAGTTTTTGAGAATTTAAATAAATATTATGCTAGCCCACCAAGTAAGGATATTGTGCCAATCACATTTTAATCAATTTGTATATAAAAATCCCTCTTTCAAAAAATAATTGCACTGCATTTTAATCAATGTGGACCAATCTAAAATTCGGGTTGAATATAAACCAATCACTCGGGTCTTAATCAAAGAATTGACAGAAACATTAATTAATTCTTTGGACCTGAATGATAGACACACGATACCTACCAGAAATAAAGAACTATTGACTAATAATCCCCTCTCCAAATTAGATTTATGCACTTGTTCTGACAATATATAGCATGATGGTAGGCACCAACCCTACATGAAAATAAAAGATCTTCTCTTCCATTAAAAGATGTTAGAATCAAGCCTATGCACATATACAAATTATTCATGCAATTAATATGTATCAAATAAAATTCAATAATATATTATGATGTCACTTTTCAAGATTAGACTTAATAGACTTACCCCAACAGTTGTCAACACTTTACTAACCCGAGTTTTTGAAAATTTAAATAAATATTATGCAAGCCCACCAAGTAAGGATATTGTGCCAATCACATTTTAATCAATTTGTATATAAAAACCCCTCTTTCAAAAAATAATTGTACTGCATTTTAATCAATGTGGACCAATCTAAAATTCGGGTTGAATATAAACCAATCACTCGGGTCTTAATCAAAGAATTGACAGAAACATTAATTAATTCTTTGGACCTGAATGATAGACACATGATAGCTACCAGAAATAAAGAACTATTGACTAATAATCCCCTCTCCAAATTAGATTTATGCACTTGTTCAGTATTCACTCACATGAACACCAATTGAACAAAACACTAATGACAAAAGACAAATTGGGAAACTAATTCCAAAGCTGATTAGAAACAAGAAATTCAAAACAGAAGAGTATATATCAAAAGATAAGGAATTTTAGGGTAACAGTCACTTTCACGATCAATTACAACAACTATTTTGTGTGTGTGTGTGTATGAGAGAGAGAGAGAGAGAGAGAGAGAGAGAGAGAGAGAGAGAGTTAAAGCGACTTGTTAATTACCTAATCTCAACCTAATTCTATCATTAAGTTAGAAATCAACAAAACCAATGACGGTTAAATGTTTTAAAAGTGTTTTCTAAGTGGGAAATGAATTTTTTCCAAGGAAAATAAACTCAATAAAGGAACATCACTAACTTTGAAGATTAGAAATCAACAATAAACCCACTGGACGTCATCATAGTGCAAAGGAATTTGAAATAGATATACATTTAATTCAGATTATTGAAAGAAATTTGAAAAATTATATTATCTTCTTAGGATATGCTTCTATTAGACAAGCAAAATAAGAGGTGGAAGTGTCTATATTTAAGCTTTTTAATTTTCAAAAAATTAAAATAATTTTTTTTAATGGTGTGATAAATAATATTTTTTAGTAATTTCTATAAAAATCTTATATAGTTTTCCAAAAAAAGGTAACAAGTACGTAAATGCATTACAAAATTTATGGTTTATGATACCAATCCTCTATACATTGTCAATTGTTAGTAACTATACTTATTCAATGGGCTTTTCCTAGTCAGTTTAGTATTTCTACTGTGTTGTAGTTTCATTGGTTCTTAACTATCAACATATCGTCTATATCACTCATTTTCATACTTCCATTTACTAATATTGATTTTCCATTTGTCAGAACTAAATATTTGAATAAAGATAAAAATAATCTTTAATTTTTCAAAAATTTATATATATATATATATATATTCTTCTTCTTATTTAAATTTTATTTTTATCTACAAGATTTAGTATATGTTGTTGGGTCACTAAAATTGACACTTCAACAAACTAGAAGGTAAATCACCCCTCCCCTTTTCTACTACAACTATGGGTTTTGAGAATGGGGTTTGAGGATGGCGATCGAGAGCTTGCCCTGGTGGTTAGCATTTCTCTCTGAGGAGATTGCTTCAGGAACTTGGTCAGCTGATCAAGTTTTGTTGTAAAATTTGTTTGAAAATAAGATTCAAAAATACTTTTATTTATTAGTTTAAAACTTGGTTTTCCCTCCAACAAGCTTGTTGAATTTGGAATTACTTTTGAGAAATTTTTTTTTTTTTATGTGAGAAATTTAGTCCAACATTGGAAGTGGAAGAGAATAACAAGAGATTAATAAGTAAGAATGAAATTTTAAAGGTAAGATGTAAGGGTTCCTTAGAAAGGGTATTTCTCCTCACTCATTTCTAGGTTGTTCCGGGGTGCGATGGACATGCAGCGGTGCCCACATCTCGTTACATGTCTTCTAAAATACACTCGAAAGCCATTTTCAATGACAATTTTCAGAAAATCGCTCTTGGAAAGGGTTGAAGGTGGTTTTCACCTTTATAATTAGGAGTCATCCTTGGCCATTCAGAAACAATTCTTAAGTAATATTCTGTCTTTCTCTCTCTCATCTTGATTTCTCTCTTAGAACCCATAAGTTCAGTGTCAATATTTCATATTCCATTGTTCTTTTTGTGAGTATTAAGATAGACAACTTGTAAAGACTCGAAAGGGCTTGCAATAAGGGAGTGCACCTCTAATTCTAGAAACCAATGTTCTTATAACATGGAGACCAATTCGCATTCACCAGTCTGCACCAAGAGCGGTGTCTATGCTCTTAAGGAAATTGCATTATTTGTTTCTTCCTGATGCATATGGAAATTGCACGTTAGTACACCTCAACTTTCATTTTCATCTTCATAGTTGGTTCATCATATAATTCTGAAGGTCTTGCACTTTCCTAAAGACAAATAAGTCATACATATCGTTCATCTCAATAGTCTATTCTTTGTATTTTAGGAGAACAAGTCCTCTTGACGGCATCTAAGTTATAGAATTATTAGTATATTAACTTCCTACTTTTCTACAAGGTTGCCATCCTCTTGGGCACTCATTCTCTCTCCTCTCTTTTCTAATTCACCATAAAAGTATTGATTGGCAGATTGCAAAGATAAGCTAAGAAAACACAAAATAAGCAACCCCAACAATATGGCAGAAATAGTTGTAAGACAAGAGGGCTTTCTTCATGCAAGTGTTCCACCCGGACAAAAAAGAAAAAGTTGGCATACACGTTCTTGACTTCCAATTAGTCTCCTTTCATCAATGACTTCCTTTGGTCAAAATTGAGGTTCAAGTATAGTTACTATTGCACAAATAAGTCTATGAAAATGGGCCAATGTGAACCTTGTGTGAAGTTGAGGTCCTACATTCTAAGTCAGGCTAGGCCTGCAATCCCCACCCATGTGCATAATTTTTCCGAGTGATGAACCACCCATATATGAGTTTATAAAGACCATCAATCGTTGCTTCAACCACAAACCATCAATGCAAACAAATGGCGTTGGGCAGGCCACAGGGGCCACAAGTGAAAAGAAAGGATATCCTCTAAGCATTATTAATTGAGGCTTGAGTTTGGTTGTCAAGAAATTGATAGATAAGAAAATAATTTTTTTTAGAAATTTTTGAATTTTATTGTATCATAATATTAAAATGGCATCATGATGTAATGATACACTTATGTGTGTATCTCTCTCCTCAATTTGAAAAAGAAAAAAAGAAAATCAAAATTTTCTTTTCTTTTCCATCCATTTATTGACAATCAAACTAAGATTAAAGCTCTCATAACGTTTTCTAGAATGTTGGGACTCCGCCGTCCTCCTTTTATTAGTACTTTTTTGTTAGCTGATCAGTCTGGCATATCTTTACCCAAATGTTTGTGTTGTACCTCTTCCTCCATTGGTGAGCATTCTCTAATAAAAAAAATTAAGCTCTTATAAAGGAACTCTTCTACATGAATCCCCATCCCCCCCCCCTTCCCGGCATTAAATGAAGATCCTTAGGACTCGCTTTAGAGAACACGTCGAGGTTACAACTTGGTATCCGTATTGGTGGCCATTTGGTCACCACTGATACCGAAATCAATAAAATATGTTTGCCTGTATCAGGCATAAATTTTTTAAAAAGAAATGCACTTTTTGGCCAATTCTCCCATTCTGTATCAATACTGGATACCGACAATATCGATACATAAAAGGTATAATCGGTTAGACTGGGCCGATTTTGGTCAGGTCTAATCGAGCTTTCTCACTTTAGGACCTTGCGACGGATCTATTTGAGTAATAGTAGGTCCTCATAAATTAACATGGTCTCAGTTATAAACAGTCAGTCCAATATATGTAGGGTTATAAACGGGTTCATACTAAACATGCTACAATTGGGCTACGCAAGTTTGTTCCATAATCATGCCAATGGAGTCATAATAAGACTTTTCGTAATGGATTGCCCATCAATGCAATACAATATCAATTCCACAATGCACACAACCCTGAACCAACAATTTATTTGTTCTATAACGTTAAATATATTATCACCAAATTATGGTATAAGCAAGCGGAATATTATCTACTAGAATGAATGGAAACTAAAATACATGTACCAATTTATTTTTGATACAATCTGTTCGAGAAAAAAACTTTGTAGGATAGATCACAGAATGCACAGTGGACCATGGATTTCCAATTCATAGACATGATAGTGATAGAAGAATATGGAGAGGGAGAGGGTATTTATGGGGTTAGGAGATCAAGAAAATTATACTTCGGAGAAAATAGGGAATTTAAGAGGTAATTGGGGTAAAACAATTGGTTTACAAACTGGCTTTTATGTTGATATTTAAACGTGTCGGGCTAGTTTGGGCGTTCATAGGTTTGGCCCCTTGCACCATGAAGGAAACATTTTAGTAATCAGTTGGTTCAGTAGTCCGGCACATTTTATTAACACATTGGACCGATTTTGATCTTTTACAATTAAGCTCGATCGGCCTGAAATTAACACCCTTAATTATTAATACATATCAGCTAATACGGCGGATATGATACCTTTACCCTTATTTATAACTCTAAAGGTTTACATCTTAGGACTCCGAATACATTAATTTAAATGGAATAGACATGAAGAGGTGAGGAAATTTTTTTTGAAACCCCAACGGCTCCAACACCAACACCAACAGCAACAGCAATAGCAACAACTCCAGCTCCTGCTTTGGGAATTCATTATCAAGCATTCTAGCAGCCATGGTCCCCTCCATTACATTTTCCTTCTCTTTTCTTTCTTTTTCTTTTATTTTTAATGATTCCCTTCATAACTTTTGAATGTTGAAGGTCCTATGAAGAAAAAGAAAGTTCTTAGGCTGGGGCTGTCGACGGTGACTTTATCTTTTAGAAAAAGATCCCAATATTGTCCATTAACGTTCATCTTTTTAGATAATATTTTTTTTAAAAAAATTCTCTTTCTTCCCTAACCATTGTCTTGCACTATCATTGGTGTAATGTGAGAGATTTTTGCTTACATAGGTAGAGTGAGGAGCCCTCTTTCTTAATTATATTTGGGTGGGATTTTAAATCCATTATATATAAGACCTTCTATTTCAACCCATAATTTAGAATCTTTTTACTTTGTTATCAATTGTCATCCACTCATCCGTCATTGCAAAAAAGAAGGAGCATGGAAGTTGCTCTCCTTGACATGAACATATAGAAGATCTAAGGCTTCAGTCTCAGCCTCAGAAAATGAAATCTCAACAATCCACAAAGCTTTCATCCTTTTACTTTTCTACATATAATAAAGATGGGTTCCTACTAGTTATTTAAATGGAGTCCCGTGTAGACTCCGTTCCATTAAACATGGAGGACTAGTTGAAAAAGTGATGGATTTGAATTTGATATCAATCATCTTCAACATAATCAAATCATGAGAGAGAGAGAGAGAGATTTCTTTGTGGAATACCATTTTTCTATTTAAAAGTTGAGGCGGCTTTGCAAAACGTTTACCAAACGTTCATAAGTGGATTATATTTTCTTGGAAACAGATCCTCTAGAGTGCTATTTGTATGCGTACGATGGCCAAGGGTGAATATTCGAATACTAGCAATCGTCTGATGTGCATTGAAAGAACTAACACGCTTCAAAGGATTCAAGAAATGTTTCTCTATAGATTCATGTCAAGGGGTTTTACGGGTCAAATTTCATTATATAGGTTTTTTTTTTTCCTATTATAATTAATCCTTTCTTTAGTTTATAAGAAATTTCTCTAATCGTCCAAGTGACTAAATACAAAATGCTTGGTATATTTTTTCTCATCCTGATTTAATAATCAAAATATTATATATGACAAGTTTTACTGGTCACCTTTTATATTTTTTTATTTTATTTTATCTTTTACTTTTTTATTTATTTTTAGTACTAATTAAGTTCCCCTTTCTTCTTATACAAGCAACGTTTTATGATTATAAATAGTTACCATGGCACAACATTATTGAAAGCAACTAGAGAGCTTGCCCTCTATGTCGCATAATTATTTTGCAAGGAACACAACCCATGCCTCACCAGCTCTATCCTGTCTCAATGCTCCCAACACACCATGTATCATGAAAATAAAGGTTCGAAAATCCATCAATTCATCACCATATATACACTTCCAATTTGTGTAATATGACATTGTAATTTTTTATGTAAATAGTGGCCGTAAACACAAGAAGCATTAACCCAAATTGAAAAGGGTTCTAGTTCAACTGTTTGGTTTTCATTAGGATTGGGGAATCATGGGGTATCAGTCAGCAAGACAGTAAGCCGGAAAGTTTCCTTGACGGCATCTTAGTCGCAGATCTATTAGTATCTTTTCTGATTTCTAAGAAGTTTGTGGCCTTTTTGGGTCCCCATTTTAGCTGCTCTGTTGGTCTCCTTTCCTTGGCTTCTTTGTGCATCTCTTGTATGACTCTAATGGGCCCCTTTGCACTAAAAAATATATACATCATATCTCGCTAGTGAATAGAATGCGACTCTAACGTAATAGAAAAGTCAATTTCACTCTCACAAACCGTCTATACATCATCATCAGGATTCAATAAATGGCAAAAATGACTGTAATGACTTTAGGGTTTCCAGCGAGGCAAGTAGTCCCTTGCCAATTATGGCTACCCAATTCTACCTAACTAGTCCAAATCTAGGAGATATATTATTATTATTATTATTATTATTAGAGACCCACAATGGACTAAGAAAGGACCCACGAAGGACCAGTATGGGTGCCCAAGAGAGCGACACGCTCCTTGAAAGCTAGAAAGATACATAGATGGCTAACAGAGATCTCTTTAGAGGCTGCAACGGGATCCTTAGCACTCTCTACGGAGTAATGCCAACCACCGGAGCAAGCCATGGATTGCAGGCAGAGGAGATAATGCACTTAGAGAAACTAAAAAATGAAAACATTAGCTAAAGAAGATAGCATGGAGATGCCATTTTTTTCTACTGCTTGATATAAAACAAGGGACCAAATTTTGTAAGGCCACGGTAAATGGGAATCATGGCCCATCAACGCGACTCGAGGGGGGTAGGGGGTTCGTGGGTCTCGTCCCTTCAATCTAAGCAATGATGTTCTCTCTCTCTCTCTCTTCACAACACGTAATGATGTTTACTATACCACTACAACAGAGAAGACCTATAACTACAATTTTTATACAATAAAAGTTCTAAACATTATTCCTTTCATGTGGTGAAAGATAATTTATTAAAGAAAACAAAGGATCCAACATTATTTAAGTCAGATAAGATCTATGTTCTGTAAATGTCTCAACAAATAATTGATGTGAGAAGTAAAAGCATATAAAGGACTGACTATCTAATAAATCCTTATCCTACTAAGAAGAGAGAAGGTACATTATCTGTAACGTGGCTAACGCCCCGACCTCATTAACCTTACACAATATTATCATCTTTGGTCCATTGGCCATAAGGCTTTAAAACGTATTGTGCTATGTTAAGAAGGCTAGAGGTTATTAACTAGTCCAGTAATCTCTCCTTAGGTGATGTGGAACTAAAATTTGCACATCCTCATTGATCTCCCAAATCCCCGGTACTTGGGTCTCACAGTCTTCCCCCCTTTCGACACAGCGTCTCTGTTGTGGCCCCACACACTGTCGGGGTCTACTCTAATACCATTTGTAACACCCCGACCCCATTAACCTTGCATAATATTGTCCTTTTTGGCTCGTGGGGCTCAAGGCTTTAAAACGCATTGTGCCATGCTAAGGAGGCTAAAGATCACTAACTAGCCCAGTAATCTCTCCTTAGGTGATGTGGGACTAAAGTTTGCACACTTTATCGATCTCCAAACCCCCTGATATTTATCATATTCTTGGTGGAGACACCTCATCAATCTCCCAGGTGGGTCTGGTACTTGCTGTATTCTTGGGTCTCACATTATTCAACTATAATGGACAGTGATAAATTTTAAATAAAAAAAAATTATAATATTTAAACAAAACAAACCCTAGGAAAATCTTTACATTAAAAATTAAGGATAAAGTATGATCTGATATGAGTGGCCTTAGGGAAACTTAGTCCTAAAAAATATTTACGTAAGAAAACTTAAACCCTAAAATGGAGAATCAGTATGCAAGGCTAGAAACTGTAAAGGGGTAACCTATTCCAGTTTAAGTCGGCTCAACCGGAAAGTTCCATTTTTATCTTCAATACTGTCATGCTAAGTTATCAGAAAAAGGAGAAGGTTATAGGATTAGGAACATTGAAGGCAGGTGAGTCTTTTTTTAGTGTTAAGATGAAATTTAAATTGGCAATAACTCCATTTCAAAAATAAACCATCTCCCAATAGTTTGGATTATTGAGATAGTTGGGAGCTTGAACTCCAATTTTTCAGAGTATTGTCTTTTTATTATTTTTCTCTTTGTGAGAACAATAACTTTCTTAAAGAGCTGTTATTTAGATTAGAGACATTAGTCGTTACATGACTTGACAACCAGGCTTGGGCCCAGCTAAGAGGCCTCAATGTTGGGCTGGGTTTAAAAACCCATTCAACCTGACCTTGTTGCAGTCCTAGTGAAAGCCTAAAATACACCATGTAAACTCTATACTAACATGCGAAATAATTTTAAAAAAATTATTCAAGGAAAATCCAACATGTTCTAGTGTGATTATTATTGAAAAACATTAAAATAATAGATAAATAAAATAAAAAATACCTTTATAAATTTTGCAAAAAACACCCTAATTTCCTAGAATGAACATGTATGCCACAATGTAAATAAATGTAAGATAAAATATATGAAATGGCCAAAAATATGCAAGACTCAGGTAATGTTAAACATACGTAAATAAAGATATCCTAACAATTTGAGATTAAAATGAATTATATAGAATAAGGAGTGTAATGCAAGAATTTAAAATTCATATTTTTACTGTTGATCCTGTTGGTTTATCTAGTGGTCTTAGTATTTTTTGGCTTAACTCAATTCCTTTACATATTATAACTACTGACTCTCGTATTATGAATCGTTATGTTGATGGTTATCATGGCTTCCTTATGTGGTATATTTCTTTTATTTATGGTGATCCTATTAAGGAGAACCGCCCGACAATTTAGGATAAGTTGAAGGATATTAAAGATGCCACCTTAGGTCCTTGGGCTTGTGTAGATGATTTTAATTCCATTCTTGGCTAGCATGAGAAAGAGGGAGTGAATCAAAGGTGTCAAAGAGATATGGATGTCTTCTGATCTATGATGGATTATTGCGACCTCCTTGACCTAAGTTTTAGGGTCCTAAATTTACTTGGAACAATAGAAGGAAAGGTTCTGCGAATATTAGATTGCATCTTAATAGAGCTCTTGCAAATTCAGATTAGAGAAGTGCCTTTGATAATGCAATTGTCTCTATTGAGCCCTCTATTGGCTCTGATCATCTACCTATTTTTTTAGATGCATCCCTCTCCTTGTCTGTAGGTATGCATCCTTTCTACTTTGAAGCTATGTGGTTGAAGCACCCTGATTGTGAGGCTAACTTTACTCCAAGTTGGCATCCTTTGTACACTTCTAACCATATTGCTCCTAGTCTTCGGCGAAGTATTCTAAGGTGTGAGCCTTCCTTCCGTAAATGAAATTGGTTTACTTTTGGGCACATTCAGTCTCGAATAAAAAATCTTCTGGATGCTCTTCTCCACATCCAAAGTCTTCCTTTCTCTAATGCAAAACAGCTTTGAAGAAGAGAGCCTTTTCCTTGAGATGGCTGAAGCCCTTAAAGCTGAAGAAGATCACTAGGCCCAAAAATCTCGGCAACTTTGGTTTTCTTATGGTAATCATAATACAAAGTTCTTTCATGCTTTAACAACGCAGCTCTGCTCTAGGAACCGCATTCTCAAGCTTAAAGCTAGTGAGGTTGTTGGCTTATGAATGAAGGGGAGATCAAGGATGAGATTGTTAGCTATTATGAGAATTTTTAAATCTGAAACAGGGGATCCAGAGTCTATGGATGCTGTGTTGGCTTTGCTCAATCCTTCAGTTTCGGATGTTATAAATGAGAACCTTTCTTGTTTGCCTTCTGATGTGGCTTACCAGATCATTTCTAAGGTTATGGCTAACATATTGAAGGCTACTCTTGATGATATAATTTCTTACCCTCGGTCTTCATTTGTCTATGGTCGATCCATCTCTAAAAATATATTCATGGCTCATGAGATGTTTCATTATATCTGTCAGCAGAAGAAAGGGAATCTAAAAATTGCTACCATTGAGCTTGACATGAGGAAGGCATATGATCATCTTGAACGGGGTTTTATTGAAGGTGTTCTCCAAAGGCTTGGTTTTAGTCCTAAATGGACCCAAATGTGCATGCAGTGTTTGTCTTCAGTCAACTTCAAGGTCTTAATTAATGGTATTCCCCATGGCAACATTGTTCCTTCCCGTGGAATCCGACAAGGTGATCCTATGGTTCCCTATATCTTAATCCAATGTGCCCAAGCCTTGATTCCATTCTTGCAAATGCGGAAAGTGTTGGTGATATCCATGTTATCTAGGTCAAAAGACGTGAGCCGCCTATTAATCATCTTTTATATGCAGATGACTGCCTTCTTTTTTCTAAGGTGGATCTCGTTGAGCTCTCTAATCTAAAGTAGTGTGTGGATCTTTATTGTCGAGCTAGCTGTCAAGCCATCAACTTATCTAAGTCTTCCATATCTTTTAGCTTGAACAATCGTCCGCGTATTCATAGGTGGATGTCCAAATCTTTGAAGATCCCTCATGTTCCATCAAAGCCTTTAGGCCTACCAGTGGATTCGTGCAGAGTAAGAAAGCCTTGTTCCGTGACATTAAAGATCGATTGTCAAGCAGGATCGAAAGGTAGGGGTGTCAAATCGGAACCAAAATCGAAAACCAAATCCAATTCCTGATCGAATACTTTGAACCGAATCAAACTAATTATAATATGGTTACATCCTAGATCTGAAATGAGTGCTTCTAATTTAGTTTGGTTCGGACCTGGATCTATGTCAAGAACCGACGATTCTAATCTAAACCAAACCGAATAACTTGATGTAACTTTTTCCATTTTCTAAAACCTAAACACTTGATGTAGCTTAAATAGAAACCCAACGTAATTAATCATTTAAATGGTCTTACAGAGTTATAGTTATAGTCTAAGTTTAAAATCCTCTTTTGTTGGGGAAGACCAAAAACCTAGTGAATAAGCATTTATATTTTGTCTTTTGCATAGTAGAACCGAATTTAAAACTGGATATTGGAACCAAATAAGAATAGAATACAAAACCTGAATAGGAACCGAAACCATACCAGAACCAGACAAGTTCGGTAGGAGTACCAATTTTCAGAACCGAGATGGGCTCTAGTACGGTTCTAGATCACACTAACACTCTTTGGAACCGAAATCGGAATCAGACCGAATACCTGGTTCCAGACCGATTGACACCCTTATTGAATGGTGAAAAGCCAACTTCTCTGGCAGGGAAACTCTCATTAAGTCGGTGTCCTCTGCTATCCCCACCATTACAGGATCTCATTTTAAGATTCCTACTTCAGTCCATAATGATATCAATAAAACTTCAGCTTTTTTTTTCTGGGATAAAAATGAAAGTGAGCAGTGTATTCATTGGATCTCATGGGATCGCTTATGTAGCTCTAAGGATAAAGGGGGCTTTGGATTTTGTGATTCAAAACTACACAATAAGGCTCTCTTGGCTTCTATATCTTGGAAGTTATGGTCTGATCCTCTCTCTCTCTCTCTGTGGGCCACTTTTATGAAGGCAAATTACTTTCCCCAGTCTTCATTCCTTTATGCGACCCTTAGCTCCTCCCCATCTTGGGGCTGGCTTAGTATTCTTGAAGGAAGGGAGCTCTTCTCTTCATGGCTCTCATGGAAGATTGGCAATCGATCGTCGGTTGGTTAAGATTTGGGAAGACTATTGGGTTCACTCCTAAGTAAATTAGTCGATCCCATCTACCAAGCCTTTGGGTTGTCCTTTGAGTTGGGTTTCTGATCTTATTGACCATCCAAGCCGATGTTGGAATCAAGTGCTTTTGGCTTCTACTTTATCACGGTCGGTGCAAGAGGCTATTGTACGGGTAATGGACACTTATTTGGGGGGGGGCTTGAGGTTTTATTTCCATTTTTTGAAATAAAAGATAAACAAGGGTAATAGCAAATTTGGGGATTAGGAATCATGAAAATTGAGTCCACAGGATTAGGGCCTATGACTTGGTGGGGCCTTCCATGGAATGGGCCCAAATAGACTCGGTTTGGTCTAGAGAATAGGTAAAGTTAGATTATGAAATTTCATAATCTAACTTTTACCCTAATTTCATAATCTAACTTTTACCCTAATCTCTAGACCAAAACGAGTCTATTTCGAGCCCATTCCCATGGAACGGGCCCCACACCCCAAGTCATAGGCCCTAATCCTATGTGGCGACTCCAATTTTCATGATTCCTAATCCCCAAATTTTCCATTACCCCTGTTTATCTTTTATTTCAAAAAATGGAAATAAAACCTCAAGACTCCCACCCCAAAATAGACTCGGTTTGGTCTAGAGATTAGGGTAAAAGTTAAATTATGAAATTGGGAAGGTGTTAGGCACCCACTTCACTCGGTTGAATTAGTTTTCCTATTAGATGCATAAATATGAATATTTTCAAATATATCCTATACCACATTTATGACTAAATATTTACTGTACAACATTATACAAATACTAGATTAAGCTAAAGGTCTACATTATTCCTACTTTGTTAAGAAGTTGTACCTGACCTTGACCCTATTTCGGGGTAAGAGTGTTGGGCCCCTGTTGAAGCGTACGTGATCTTGGTGAAGGCTCCCAACTCAAATGAAAATAATCTTAGCTGCTTGCTCCTCTTCTTTAGAGAATTTAGGTCTTCGATGATACTTAAAAAATCCAGCACACTTCTTGAGAATCTTGAAAGTTTCAGCAGAACTTTTAAGGTGTAAGAGTAAAAGTCAAACCCAACTGGGTAGAATTTTGGCCTTGGATTGAATGTCGGGCTAGGACCTTCTCCTAGGCCAACTTTGATTGGAATGAAGGAATATGCTAAAAATGAAAAAAGTGGGCTAAAGATTGGGTGAAGGAATATACTAAAAATAGCAAGGAAGGCTAATGATTGGGGAATGGAACATTCTCTCGCACTTGGCTCTCTCACAAGAGAATGGGAAGGCAATCATGAGGTAGGTGGGGGCTCACTCCCGTATTCTTTTCACACACTTAAAATGGAAAAGGGGTGTTATTTATAAGCTTTTGGAACCATCAGCATAGATTTTGACAAACTTGCCAAAAACAGGAATCTGCCTATGACACCCTAGTTTCTAAACCCGTAACCGGTCTAATTTTCTGATTGGTTCCATTTGGTCTTGTAGGACCTGAACCCGAGTGAGCCGATTCGAGTACCTTATGGAACATGATGATAAGAGTGACTCTGAACTCGGGTTGACCAGATGAGTTGGAGTCAGTGCCTAGTGAAGTTCGTGTACCCAAGCCGTGCACTTGTACATATCACGAGGCCATGTACACACAATAAAGGTATGTAGCTATATTTTGTACCAAGTACATGTGTTAATTAATTATTGGGAGTGAAATACATGTTGGGGCCAAGCCCTGTCAAAAATCCCAATGTTTGGGCTAAGTATTGGCCTACTGGTGGGTGGTCATAGGTGGGTCGGACCCACCAGTGTGACCTATCACTCTGGTTGTTAGATATTTTGACCCCACTATAAATAGCATATATTACCTTTCTTTCATCTCATTTATTGTTTTACACATGGGTGAGAAAAGTAAAGAAGAGAGAGAAAGATAGAGGTGAGAGGAAGGAAGAAGAAAATGGGGAAGAAGATGATCATTGTCACCGGGATCAGATCTCTTGAATCGGACACCAGATTAATGATCCTCATCTCGAGATCTACAATTTGAGGTGAGTAAAGTCCACATTCCTTAAACCCTCATGAAATCCTAAGTGAAACTTTTCGATTTGGGTAGCAATCCTTTGGATCTTGCTATTATTTCTTGAGAATGTGAATCTAAGGTTTAATAAAGGTCTTACATGTTGTTTATGAAGGATTTAGAGGAAGACTTGCAAGATTTGTGAAGCATTTGTTGATCTCTTGAGCTAAAGATAAGATTTAGGGTTTTGAGGTGATTCTTGAGCAAAGAGGTAAGATCCACGCTTAAGACTTTGGATCGACCTTAGATCTAGGTTGGAATCATGATTTGGAGCCTTAGATTTATGGAAAATGCGATCGAATCGACCCGTGGTGGTTTCCCTAAGGTGGGATGAAGAATGGAAGAGAACATAAAAAATTTCGATTCTAATTGGTGGGTGTCTGGGAATGATTGAACCCACCAATCCAGCACCTGCTTATCCTAAGTAGGTTGCTGGCTCGACTAGCGAGCAAGATCGGTGGGTGACCTGGCCCACCGCTCCTAGCCCTTCGGTCCAATCAAATCTACTAGCTCGACAGGTGAGCAAGATCGATGGGCAACCTACCCGTCGCTCCTGGCCCGTCGGCCCAGGTAGAGTCCCTGGGTTGAGCAGCGAGCAAGGACTGATGGGTGCCTTACCCGCTAGTTGACCCACCAATCCGACTTCTCAGGTCTCGATTGGGTTCAAATTTGTCGGGTACCCTTCTTTAGTGATTCTAAACACATTGGGATCATCATACCTCATTCGATATGACCTTAAAATGGAGACATACTAAACCCAACTCTTTTCATGATAGGTATACTAAAAACTCGCGTAATCGCACATCGGATCTTCCTCGTACCAAGGGTGATCTTCGTACACAATTAAGTAAGTGGGAAGAGGACATTGCATCATGTCATTCTAGTTGTAGACTAGCCATGGCATCATTTTGTTATTGTTGTAGACTAGTCATCCATGCGTCATTTGTATGCATTGATGTGTGTATTATGAAATTCACTTATGACTTGACATGCTGATATCTTTAATTATTAAATGCCTATTCTTGCTTTGTGATAAGGGATGGATGACTTTAAATTATTAAATATGATGCTCTATTAGATTAGATGCCGTAGTCGGCTTGGACACGAATGCATTGGTGGCCCGTGGAATGAGACGTCGTGGTACTATGCAATCGTACCATCTCACATAGGAGCATGTAGTTAGGAATGACATATCTCTATGCTACAACCCTTCCCAATAGAGATTTAGGTGTTGGGTATATCACTGGAAAAGCCCAAGGTTGTGAACCAACGGTGCGGTTAAAAGTACGCCCGACTGATCATTAGGACTATCGATAACTTTGGTGATATAACAAGAGGGCGAATCGATATTTTAATTTAATGTTGATGTGGGTTAGCATTTTACTTTAATGTCACCATCAGTCGATAATTTACTTTAATGTCGCTGTGGGTCAATATTTTACTTTAATGTCGCCGTGTGTCAGTAACCCTATGGGCGATACGGGATGGGGTTTGTGGCTCGTTCCTAGAGTATACGTGCACTGTGGTTACCAGTAGCACATAACCTATGATTTAGAATTGTTGTCTAGGTGGACTAAGATAATAAAATGAACTGCATGCATATAGGTCCATTGTATTGCGCATACTTGTTTAGTCTTTCTTTTCACTTACTAGGCCAGTGAGCTCATTCCACGTGCACACCTTTTTAGATGATCTTGCAGATTATCCGGCTGAAGAGTTAGAGCTGAGACCTACCATGGAATTTTCAATTGAGGACTGGTGGGTCTTTAGAGATCTCGGCCAAGGGGCCGAGTGCCCATGCAATAGCAGTGTTGTGAGTCAGCAACATTGATACCATATTTGGATTTTTTTTATTCTTTTAAATGTTACCCCCTTTTGTACACTACCATGAAGTAAAATTTATTATCCGTAAAATGAAATTATTCAAACTATTTCACAAGCCATTGATAGAGGATGGAAATAATGATATTTTCATTCATAAGAGAAATGTAAAGAAATGAAGAAATACCCCCCAAATTTTCCAAGGATTTGATCATAAAAGGGGTTATGTATATCAAAAGAGAGAAAACCTATGCACACGCAAATGGAGAGATTACCCTACTAATGTGTGTATGCATTGAGGTGAAGAATGGTGTTTGAAGCATACATTTGCAAGATGAGAAGAAAAACCCTAAAATAGAGAAATTAGGGCTAGAAATTGAGATTTCCTCTCTATAATCGATCAATCAAAGCCAATAGCATAAATGAGTCATCACATTGTCAAGAAACAAACATTCCATAGGAGAAAATAAAACAAAAGAGGAGATCTAAGATTCTACCATGAAAGAAAACCGAAAACATGATTCTCAAAGAGAAAATGGAGAAAAGAGAACCTACTTGAGGATTTGAGAGGATGAAGAAGAGTTGGAACGCCGATTTGCTGAGTGAGATCATGAGTTGAAGTGTCGGATAGGATCCCCAAATCGCCTTGCTCTGAGATGGGAAGAAGAAAGAGAGAAAGTGGGAAAAAAAGGGTTTAAAACCCCTTTTTTTTTAAACGGTCTTGGCCAAGACCGGCGGGCTATCGACCAGAGGGCCACCAACCGGAGGGCCCCTATCTAACCTTGCTCGTCGGTCTTACCCATCGATTTGGGTTTTAGGGCCCAAAGTGGCCTGGGTCTGAGTCTTTCGTGTCCCATGCCTAGTGGGCCCCAATTAAACACCAATAGGGGTGTTTCGCTGTGTAGTTAGTCATTGTTGGGAAACCCAACTATGCATTGATAATTAATGTGGGTGTGTTGGTTATGTGGTGTGGTGTATCAATGTAGTCTGTGATATAAAATGCATTTGATTGTAAACATATATACAAATGTTGTGGCACTCAATCAATGCTTACATTTTGGAATAATCCAGGTATAGAACACCATGGTATGCACCAGATCCGGTGGTCGTGCCTATGGTACCTCTTGTGGACGACCACCCATTACTTGTGAACCTAGACCCGTGGGGTAATCCTCACATCCACCACCACAAGTGGATCATAATCCAGAGGAAGTTTAGGATGACCCACCGTGGATGGAATTCCAAGTCCCCCACGTGTCATCACTCCTGGTGATGTGGCGATACTTATACAACAGTTGCCAAGGGCCTTCGAGCAGAAGTTGCTTCAATAGCAACAAACCTTCATGGCTACTATGCAACAATATTGGAACCCTACTCTACAGGGTCAGCCTCCTAGAGGGTTTACTCTTAGGACCCTCCAGTGGGGTCAGGTGTTGGAGTACAACCAGGAGGTACCCCTCCGGTTCCACCATATGGCACTCGCCATTTATGATGCCTCCACCCTATCTGTACTATCCACATTATCATCCACCAGCCACCACTACGGAAAAGGTGGTGGAGTCTTTTAAGATGTATATGCCACCCATCTTTACCAAGGTGGGTAATGACCCGCTGGAGCTAGATCAGTGGATCCAAGAGTTGGAGAAAATATTTGATATTATAGAGTGCACAGAGGCACAAAAGCTTATTCTTAGTGCAAGGTTGCAACTTAGAAATGAAGCTAATTCTTGGTGGAAAGCTTCCAAGTCTATATTGATGGCAACTCACCCTGAGCCTACTTGGGAACAATTCAAAGAATTGTTCTTGTCAAATTACAATCCAAAGAGCTTCAGAGACCGCAAAGAGGCACAGTTTATGGCACTGACCCAAGGAAGTAAAACTGTTCTGGATTATCAGCAATAGTTTGAGAGCTTATTTTATTTTTCTCCTCACCATATGAAGTCGATTGAAGAAAAAGCCCAGAAATTTCTAAAAGGCCTAAAAACATCTATTGGTACAAGCTGGAGGTGTTGGATTTAATTGATTATGCACAAGTTGTGAAAAAAACTAAGACAATGGAAGAGAAGCAAAAGGGAGATCCATCCCTTACACCAGGACTATGGAAGGGGACAAACCTATGTCCTGATTCGGGTAGCCCGAGTAAGAGCTTTCGTGGATCATATTCTTATGGTCCTACCTATAGACAACCATACAGGCCATCGGGTTATCCTTCCTGACCTACTAGTGGAGCGGGCATTACATCTTTCTACCCTAACACTAGTGTGGTGTCTACGGCTCTGAGAACCCTCGTCCTTTAGCTGCACTAGGATCAGACAGAGAGCTCATGCTCTGGTTCTGACATTGCCAAGCTGATGTTTTAATTGTCATTCATATAGGCACTTCGCCAAGGATTGTCGGTACCCAGCAGCGACCCCCTATTCATAGACCTGCATTGACTTAGGGAAACCAGTCTCAAGGAAGGATGCATGCCCTAACAGCTGAAGAGATTGAAGCTAGTACTGAGTAGTAGCAGGTACACTTTAATTAAAAGACTTTGTGATTAAAAGTTTGAGTAACCTGTTATGCTTATATGCAATACAATACTAGGTGTCCTATCTATATCAGGTATACCTACATATGTCTTATTCGATTTCGAGCTTCGCATTCATTTATGTCTAAGAGATTTACTAAGAAGCTTGATGTATCATCTAAGACCTTAGAATACAAGTTAGTAGTTAGCACACCAACGGGGATGGTAGAACATTTGAAAGAAGTATGTGGGCCGTGTTCAGTTGAAATTAATGGAAAAAATTGGATGTCCAGCTTATCAAGTTCAATATGCACAATTTTGACGTCATTCTGGGCATGGATTTGTTGTCCGCTCATCAAGCAAATGTGATATGTGCCGAGAAACAAGTCAAGGTGTTGGATGATAATGGAGAAGAACTTACGTATCAAGCTAAAAGATCAAAGCGACCTAGAAAGACCATCATCTCTACATTGCAGGCGATGAAGTTATTAAAAGATGGATGTCAGGGCTACCTTGCATCAGTACTAGATGTGGATGTGAAGGTTACTCCACTGGATGAATTAGAGGTAGTCAAAGAATTCCTTGATATCTTTCCAGATAATCTAACACAGCTACCACCTGACAGAGAGCTAGAGTTTGCCATTGATTTAATTCCTGGAACTGCCCCAGTGTCTAAAGCTCCGTATAGAATGGGACTAGCCAAATTAAAAGAGCTACAGACACAGTTGCAAGTTTTGTTGAAAAAGGAATTTTTATACCCAAGTGTCTCACCTTGGGGTATACCAGTCTTATTTGTTAAGAAGAAGGATGGTAGTCTGCGTATGTGCATCGATTACCGGGAACTAAACAAGTTGACCATTAAGAACCAGTATCTATTGCCACGCATCGACTACCTATTTGATCAATTGCAAGGTGCTAAAGTATTTTCAAAGATTGATTTTAGATCGGGTTACTACCAACTCAAAATTAAGAGTAGTGACATACCAAAGACAGCTTTTAGAACCTGATATGGTCATTATGAATTCTTAGTGCTATCTTTCGGCTAACCAATACACCGACTGCTTTTATGGATTTAATGAATCATGTATTTCATGATGTCCTCGATAAGTGGGTCATCATTTTCATTAATGACATCTTGATCTGCTCGAAGTCGGAAGAAGAACATATAAGACACTTGAGGATGGTGTTACAAAGATTAAGAGAGCAGTAGTTATATGCCAAATTCAGCAAATGCGAATTTTAGCTCAAGTATATTGGATTCCTAGGACACGTGGTGTCTGAGAATGGGATCGAGGTAGACCTGACAAAGTAAAAGTTGTAGTAGAGTGGGAAGCACCCAAGAATGTAATAGAGATCAGAAGCTTCTTGGACTTGGCAAGCTACTACCGGTGCTTTATTGAAAACTTTTCTCAAATTTTGATGCCGTTGACTAAGTTGACCAAGAAAGGTGAAAAGTTTGAGTGGTCAGAAGAATGTGAAAATAACTTCTAAGAGTTGAATAAACAGTTAGTGTCAGCTCTCTGTATTAACCATTCCAAATGGTACAGTGGGATGACAGTCTATGCTGATGCATCCAAGATAGGGTCGGGTTGTGCTCTCATGCAACACGACAAGGTGGTAGCATATGCATCCAGGAAACTCAAGGAGTATGGGAAGAACTACCCCACTCATGATTTAGAACTGGCAGCAGTCATATTTGCTTTAAAGATCTGGCGTCATTACCTGTATGGGGAAAAGTACGAGATATACAGTGATCACAAAAGCCTTTAGTACTTCTTTACCCAACGAGATTTAAATATGAGGCAAAGAAAATGGCTTGAGCTTATGAGGACTATGATTGTGATATTCTATATCACCCGAGTAAAGCTAATATGGTGGTTGATGCTCTAAGTCAGAAGACTTAGACTGTATCACTTTCGTACTTAGCTGTAAGTCCACAATTGATACAAGAGGTGAGGTTGATGGATGAAATCCTTCTATACGAAGGAGCAACCTTGGAGCTTGAGCATAAACCAGATGATGTTAAACAGTTGACTATATCCTTGTCAGCCTTACAGGTACATCCATCCATTAGACAAGAGGTGATAGCGAAACAATCCTTGGATCCTGAGCTGGAAAGGATCAGGCTGAAAATTCAAGAGCAAATAATGAATGACCCTGACTTCACAATAGCCAATGACGAAGCATTGCTATTTCAGGATGAATTATGTGTGCTAGATGACATGGAGGTATAGGATAAGATTGTGAAGGAATCACACAGTTATGAATATTCACTTCATCTTAGAAGTATAAAGATGTATAAGATCTTAAACAAAGCTATTGGTGGCCAACAATGAAGAACACTATTGCCTTATGTAGCAAAGTATCTCATGTATCAGAAGGTTAAGGCAAATAGGCATCGACCATATGGTACTCTATAGCCACGCCCCGTACTGGAGTGAAAATGGGATAAGATCACCATGGATTTTTTCACAGGGCTACCCGTACACCCAAGGGAATGGATGTAATTTGGGTGGTAGTTGACAGACTTACTAAGATTGCTCATTTTATCCCGATCAGGACCAATTACTCCATGGATAAGTTAGTACCACTTTATATGGATAACATAGTCTGTTTAAATGGAGTACCAATAAGAATTGTGTCAGATAGAGACCCAAGATTCACATATAGATTCTGAAAGAGTCTCTGACAAGCATTGGGGACACAGATGAATTTAAGTACAGATTTTCATCCACAGACCGATGGACAATCAGAACATACCATACAAATACTGGAAGACATGCTTAGGGCCTGTGCAATGGAAATGAGTGGCAGTTGGGAAGAATATATACCTTTTATGGAGTTTGCTTATAATAATAGCTATCAAGCCACAATTGGGATGGCTTCATATGAGGCATTATATGGCAGAAAGTGTAGAACGCCCCTATTTTGGGATGAAATAAGTGATTGACAGATGCTTGGACCAGAAATGATATAGATGACGTGTGACAAGGTCAACGTCATTCGCGAAAGAATTAAAGCAGCCTAATCACACCAAAAGAGCTATGTAGATAACCACAGGAAAGATATCGAATTCCAAGAGAGGGAGAGAGTGTTTCTCAAAATCTCTCCTATTAAAGGGTTGCATAGATTCCACAAGAAGGGCAAGTTAAGTCCAAGGTATATTGGCCCATTTGAGATCTTGGCTCGAGTTGGCTCCGTATCATATATGTTACTCTTTCGCCTTCCCTCAGACAATATTCACAATGTGTTCCAAGTGTCTATGCTGAAGCGGTACATCCATGATCCATCACATATGCTAGTCATAGAATCGGAATGTTTAGAAGTTGATATGAACTATGAAGAGCAGCCCACTGAAATCCTAGATTGGAAAATAAAGACTCTTCGTAGTCGCTCTATCACTTTTGTGAAAGTTTGATGGGCCAATCATTTGCTTGAGGAAGTATCTTGGGAGAAAGAGGATGACATCCAAGCCAAGTATCCTCATCTTTTCAGACAACAAGGTACTACAATTTCAAGGAAAATTTTCAAAAGAGGGGAGGGTAAATGTGATACCCTACTTTCTAAATCTGGTCTAATTTTTGTTGGTTCGGTTTGGTCTTGCAGGACCTGAACCCGAGCAAGCAGATTTGAGTACCTTATGGAACATGATGGCAAGAGTGACTCTAAACTCGGAGTGGTCAGATGAGTTGGAGTTAGTGCCTAGTGAGTCCGCGCACCCACGCCATGTACTTATACGTATCAAGAGGCCATGTATGCACAATAAAATTATGTAGCCATATTTTATACCAAGTACACGTGTTAATCAATTACCGAGAGTGAAATACATATTGGGACCGAGCTCTCAAAAATCCCAATGTTTGGGCTAAGTATTGGCCAACTGGTGGGTGGTCATAGGTGGGTCAGACCCACTAGTGTGACCTACCACTCTGATCATTAGATATTTTGACCCCATAATATATAGCATTTATTACCTCTCTTTCACCTCTTTTATTGTTTTACACGGTGGGTGAGAAAAGTAAAGAAAAGAGAGAAAAAGAAGAAAGAGGAGAGAGGAAGGAAGAAGAAATTTGGGAAGAAGATGATCATTGTGCGTTGCCAGGGTCAGATCTCTTGAATCCGACACCGAATTAATGATTCTCATCTCGAGATCTACGATTTGAGGTGAGTAAAGTCCATATTCCTTAAACCCTCATGAAACCCTAAGTGAAACCCGTCGATTTGGGTAGCAATCCTTTAGATCTTGCTATTATTTCTTGAGAATATGAATCTGGTTTAATAAAGGTCCTACATGTTGTTTATGAAGGTTTTAGAGGAAGGCTCGCAAGATTTGTGAAGCATTTGTTGATCTCTTGAACTAAAGAGAAGATTTGGGGTTTTGAGGTGATTTTTGAGCAGAGAGGTAAGATCCATGCTTAAGACTTTGGATCATCCTTAGATTTAAGTTGGAATCATAATTTGGAGTCTTAGATTTATGGAAAATACAGTCGAATCGACTCGTAGTGGCTTCCTCAAGGTGGGATGAAGAATGGAAGAGAACATCAAAAATCCTGGTTCTGATTGGTGGATGCCTGGGAATGATCGGACCCTCCAATCCAGCGCTCGCCTATCCTTGGTAGGCTACTAGCTTGACCGACGAGCAAGACCAGTGGGTGACCTAGCCCACCACTCTTGGGCCGTCGCTCTAGGTAGAGTCCCTGGGTCGAGTGACGAGCAAGGACTGGTGGGTGCCTTGTCCGTCGGTTGACCCACCAATCCGACTTCTCGAGTCCCAATTGGGCCCAAATTTATTTAGTACCATTCTTTAGTGATTCTAAACATATTGGGATCATCATACCTCATTGGATATGACCCTAAAGTGGAGACGTACTAAACCTAACTCTTTTCATGATAGGTTGTACTAGAAACTCACGTTATCGCACGCCAGATCTTCCTCGTACCAAGGGTGATCTTCATACACAATTAAGTAAGTGGAAAGAGGACATTGCATCATTTCATTCTGGTTATAAACTAGCTATGACATTATTTCATTACTACTGTAGACTAGTCATCCCCGTGCCATTTGCATGCATTGATTGTGCATTATGAAATTCACTTATGACTTGACATGCTGATATCTTTAATTGTTAAATGCCTATTCTTGCTTTGTGATATAAGATGGATGAATTTAAATTATTGAATATGATGCTCTGTTAGACTAGATGTCGTAGTCGACTTGGACACGAATGCATTGGTGGCCCGTGGAATGGGACGCGGTGGCACTATGCAGTCATACTATCTCACATAGGAGCATACAGTTGGGAATGACATATCCCTACGATCCTTCCCAGTAGGGTTTTAGGTGTTGGATATATCACTGGGGGGAAGCCTGAGGTTGTGAATGAACGGTGGCAGTTAGAAGTATGCCCGCTAATCATTATGACTGTCGACAATTTTGGTGATATAACAAGAGGGCCAATCGTACTACTTTTAATTTAATATCGTTGTGGGTAGCATTTTACTTTAATGTCATCGTGGGTCGGCAATTTACTTTAATGTTGTTGTGGGTCAGCATTTTACTTTAATGTCGCCGTGGGTTGGCAATTTACTTTTTCGATACCTACAGCTGGCCTTCTTCGACAACCCTATGGGCGTATTATGGGATGGGATTTGCAGCTCATACCAGGAGAATACGCACTGTGGTTATGATTAACACATGACCTATGACTTAGATCTGTTGTCTAGGTGGACTAAGATAATAAAATGAACTGCATGCATATAAGTTCATTTGTATTGATACTTTTTTGTCTTTATTTTCACTTACTGGGCTAGTGAACTCATCCTACGTGCACACCATTTTTAGATGATCTTGTAGGTTATCCGGTAGAAGAGCTAGAGCTAGGACCCACCGTGGAATTTCCAGTCGAGGACTAGTGGGTCCCTGAAGATCTCAGGTACGGGGCCGAGTGCTCTTGCGATAGCTGTGTTATGGGCCAACAACATTGATACCATATTGGGATTCTTTTTTATTACTTTAAATTTTACCTCTTTTGTACACTAGATGTTTAAATTATATTTCTTATGTATATAACATGCCTACGGGCCCAAATGTAAAGTTATTATGTAATACAATTTGGGTATCAAGAGTATTGGAGTATTTACAAGTACGTATGTGTAAGATTTCCACTAAAATACAAAAATTATTTGACATAGTGTGTGTGTGTGTGTGTGTGTTTGTGTATGCTATGCTATGGTTACTGCATCAGATGATCCTGGCAGGTTTTGGGTTAACGGGAGTTAACTCGGTCACCGATCTAGTTCTGTATGGAACGGAGTGTGACGTTGCCACCCAAAGAAGATGGTATTTCATGGATCTAGAGCTAAATTGGGTTAAAAAATATGGGAAAACTGGTAGGCCTACCAAAAATCTAGCAGGCCCAGGAGGAATTCGAGTCTAGTTTGCTCTGATTTAGGGTTTCTGACTTCCGGGAGTTATTCCAGGAGATCCAGTTGTTAACTTTTTACATGTGATATATCGTCAGAATTGTCTTTCCGAGCACTACCCATTGGTGTGGGTTTTGAGCTCATTTTTCTTCAATAAAATTCAAGATTTACTAGGAAGGATTTTTGCCCTATTACAAGCTAAGTGTGTTTCGGCAGTCCTTATTCATGTCATTCCCGCACCATCAAAGAGTACTTAGAGTTGATTTTTCAATATATTACATGCCAATATCATGTGCCACAAGATCAGGTATGAAAAAAGTTCACAGGTCGGATTAGGGTTTCGTGCCGAAAAAAGTTAAAGTATTGGCTACGAGAAGGAGGTGGCATTGGCATACACTCAAAAGAGTAGCACATAAAAGAAGCAGTATTTCAGACTTAGCGAGGATAGACTTCAAGAAAGTAGGCCATGAGCCACATTTGAAGTACCCAAAAAGGACCACCACCATCAGTAAAATTCCTCTCGAGAAGTATATTATATCCTCGATACAAATGAGAAAGGACCATGGAGGCCAAGTCCACAGGCTGACCATCGCCAGAACCGCCAACTTCAAGAAGACTTTAGAGACTTTCTCTGCTCTTGAACAAGTCATAGAACGACACAGCCACGTGAGCAAGAATGCCATACACTCCTTTCAAGAGACGAGACCAGCTCGCTTCCTATAGTTTGTCATATAGTGAGGGTAGGTACAATGTTTGGAAAAATCCAAACCATGATCAACAAAAGAAATCCTAGTGGCTCCATGGAATTCTTCACTCAGGGGCCTAAGACCCAATAGAGCCCCTATATCTAAAAGAATAGGACTAAGCATACCACAAGGAAAGTGGAAAGTATTGGTAGAGCATGACCAAAAACACAGCAACTTGAAGAAGAGGACGGTTGGGAGGGATGAAACGTTTGGTCAATTGAATAGCATAAAAGATTCTTAATGAATGCCATTCATTAGATTTAACAGTAGTCATCTTCTCAACCTAGTCACTCCAGCCCTCCAAATGATGAGGCCAAAAGCGATGCCAGGACTTGGGCTTAACCTTCGTTTCGACAGGGTCAATCTTACAGAAAAGAAGTGCCTCTTTCCTATGGCAAGGAAATTTGTTTTACCTTGAAAGATGGAGAAAGAAGGTGGGGACCAAGAGAGTAGTAAGATTCAAAGACGGTCACTACCTCGTTTGAACCTACAGAGTATGAAGAGAGGCTCTAATCTGCGCTAATTGATCTTCCAAACGTGGTTCATCAAGTGCAGGAGCAGAAGAACTCATGTTGCTTAAGAATACACAAAGGAAAAAGGTAGCATAAGAAAAATCGAAGGATGAAGAAGATGAATAGTAAGCACTATTCACCTTTTAAAAAGGAGATAAACCCAAAAAATCTTGCTGAAATTGCGCTGGCCAAGGGACACGCAGCAACATAACATAAGCGGAAAAAGAGGCTGATTGACACTCGTACGAAAGGATAATTATCGCTAGAGTTCAAAAGTTTTTGAAAAGGGTGGAGGGATTAAACCGTCAAGAATTCAACTTGGAAGAGATTGTACCTAAATATGTGGTGTAGTTGAAAAGGTCATGAAGGAAGCAAATAGATGGCTACTTAGTTCCAAGTCCTTAGAACCAAATATTGGAGGGTTGTTGGAGACCATGGATCAACATAATCCATACATACTTTCGCAGAGATTGGCGTCGTAAGATGGATTATGAGGGGAAATTTTTGGTACAAAAATTCAAAACACGCACCTGATGACGTGGCAGGGGCAATATTGGGTATAAAAGGAGAACGTGGGCTAACTGTATTGGTCCATCACCCACTTAAAATGTAATGCCAACACACAGAGGTGGTTAAGGTACGCCTATGACAATGGACACTAATGGGACAGGTGTCGACAATACATTGGAGGTATCACTTCATGGGAGAAGTGGGCAAGTGACGTGAGTAATGGAGCGGTTAACTCTTGAAATACATAAGGAGAGAAAGCCAGCCAAGTTGAGGACAATCAATAACAAATCAAACACAACTCAACTACAATGCAACTCTTTTCAATTTATGCTTTTTCTTTCTAGTATTTAGAATTAGAGATGGAGTAGAACTCTTAGGTTCACTTCTTTTGAATTTTCAATCCACAAAGTCTATCCATTAGGCTAATGATTTGTATTCAAAGCCCCTTTTTTGAGGGATATAACACAGTTTATTCTCTCATCCTTTGGTGGTTTTGATCGTTAAAAGTCCCTGGAGCTATCAGGGTAAGAGGAGAGCCCAAGTCGCTCGAGCGAAGTTAGGTTCAAAATTGAATCCGGTCAGGAAGGATTCTGGCACCCCCGTGCACTCATTTATACGGTCAACTGACCATTGCATAGGGAAGGATTTCGTGCCAATAGATACCTAAGTCGTTTCAAGGAAAATAGGACTAAGAGTTTGGAAATAGAAAAGTTGAAGCTAAGTGAAGAGAATTTGACATTTTTCACCAAGGCTATGTTTGAATATATGTAGGATGCTGGAAGAGTAGCCTGGGTTCACACAGTCCCGAGGGCATGCTGGCTATGTGGACCGAATTCACATTGGCAAGGTTGGTGCCGTAACATGTCATTGTAGACCGGGATGCACATAAGAGAGGTTGATGGCATGACAAATCATTATCCCATAACCGAATGTTGCGGCTCTTGTAACCATCACTAATGGAGAGTTCTTGAGATGTCAAGACGTAAAGGGTTGTTAGAAGTCTATCGAGAGAAAGGAAGAGTCTAGCACAAGTCACATACTTGTGTCAACACTTATGTATCTTGATTCTATAACTCAACAGTTTCCATGTAACATTAGACATGTGCCAAGCCTAATTTTGTGCCTCTAGGATTAATCTCTTGCCATGTGGCGATCAATTATTAGAGAATTGATTTTAGGTATATCAAAATATGATAGTTTGTACATTACAAATGAAGTGATTCCTTGGACTGACTTGGAACCAACGTTTCAATGACATGGTTCACTTGCTTTCCACTTCGGCAACAGGTCTGGTACTTCGAATCAATGCCTGATGGGTCTTTATTTGGTGATCTTGCCTGCCAATAATAGAGTTGTAAAATCTTATATATTATTTTGGGAATCTACTTATCAGTGAGTGCGAACTCACTTGATTTGGTCCAAGTTCCAACCCATCTCCAAACCTACTTTAATCTTGTATGCTTATATTATATTATTAGGGTTAGGATTATAAATGAATCGGATATTAACCAAATCTACATCAACAATTTAACCTAGATATGTATACTTTAATATCATATTCGATCAAGATCCAATCTGTTTATAATATATTCAATTAATAATTGGTTGGATATTGGTAAAGTCATATCCAATAGATTAATACCCGATTTTTTTTAAATTACTATATATTAAACATGTATAATGAATTAAATGTAATATAAGATCACATAATTTTGAAAACAAATATATATATATATATATATATATATTTAAATGAAAGGTAAATAAGTAAAAAACAAATATAAGGAGGTGAAACATAGAAATTAAAACATAGGTCATTTTAATCATATATCCAACTACAGGATCCATATAGGATATTTAAACGGATATAAATATGGATTTATTTTTCATATGTAAAAATATATTTTAATTGATAGTGTCAACCAGTTTTGTTGCAGCTAAATGAATCAGCTTCGATTCGGTTTTCAAAATGTAATTAAGCTTGATTCGAATTTTTAGTTAGTTTATTAATTCACAGTCTTATTCAATTTATCAGTTTGGAGCCAACGCTTTTTTTTTTTTTTTTTTTTGAATTCAAATCCAAATTCAAAACAAAAAAAATTACATTCAAAATCCAAATGATATATTTGAAATTCCCCCTTAAAGAGAAGGTGGAGAAACGCCTCCACCAAATGATCTTATTCAAAAAACGAAGAGAGCGAAGACACCAAAGAACGCAATCATCTTCGAAAAAGAATGGTAAAAATTTACAAGGAAAATTGGTGGTTGAACCCACCACAAGTTAGACAAGCTAAGTACAACAAGCCCTGAACTAAAATATGGATCTAAATATTATATTAACTCACAGTAAACAAAACCAATGTTTTTTTTTTGGGTAAAACAAAACAAAAATTACAACTAAGAATATCATCTACTAGTACAGCAGTACCCCAACCACATGAGTGGTAGTGGTAGATATGGCGCATATATTATTAGTTTTGGTTTAATTTAAGTACCCACGTACATAACATGATCCCCTGATCTCCAACACCTTCCTCCAACTATGTATTGGTTCATGCATAGAGAACACTATTCCCTTGCTAGGGCTTCTGGTCTCTTTGCTATTGGCCTATCATTCCATGGATTGATTATTTTAATCTGTATTGTCTCTTAAGGATTCAATTATGGGTCAGTGAATCAAAAAACAGATCAGATTGGAACTTTACACACATCTATGGGACCATGTGGTCCATGTATGATAGATATATACCCATCAAACAGACGAAAACTACATTAGGGAATGATCCTAATACACACACCCTCCCTTAAGCAAACTTTTGCTTGGAATGTAGAAAATGAATAATGTTAGTTCATGCAAGACCTAATACAAAAAACTACATTTTAATCAATTAGGCCTGAATTCAACCAGCTTCGAATGAACCGATCACATATTGGAGCACTTATCTTTATATCTTACCAGTGGATTGATAGAGATCAATTGGATCAATATCGGAGATTAGTCTCGACCAAAATTGGTATCGATCCAATCCCAAATGATCCTAATCGATTTGATTCGATCTGAATTTTAAAACCATGTACAGGATAGTTACAAAGAAGAAAAAACTATAGAGAATCTCATGTCTCTAATTTTGTGGTCCCTTTCCCAATTAGATTAATGCACTTGTTCATCATTCACATGAACACAATTAAACAAAAGGTTAATGACAAAGACGAATAATGGATCAAATTCAAAGCATATATAAATAAAATAAAATAAAATAAAATAAAAAGAAATTTTAAAATAGAGAATCTATTTGACAAAAAAATTTATGAAAGACAAGGAATTTTATGCTTTTTAAATGACAAGAAGAAGAGTGAACGATGTGACAAAGCCATAGATCCTTCTCGGCCAGCAAAAACAGCTTCATTAAACGCTCAATTAATAATAGTAATATAAATCATCTTTTCATGCAAAAGCATGGACTCTATACCATACTACAAAGGAGAGTGAAATCATCAATCTGTCCCAATGAAAAAAAAAATTTTTTAGATATTTTTCCATATATTCTCTTTGTCCTTACATGCAGAACCACATTCGACCATAAAAAACACTTTCCTTAACAATAATATCTAATAATAATAATAATTATTAATTAAAAAAATATAAAAAACTGACAAGATTACAAAGGAACAGGAATCCATGAAATGCTCCATGCCACTTGGCATAGTACATGTTAGCCCGAAGGGTGAGGGTGAATTATCCCATCAGTGGTCCATGCCGCTTTATTAGCCCGTGCGGGCTGCAGCGCGTTGCTCCAATTCTTTGAATTGAGGCCTTCCAAAAACACCACAGTTCTGAGTTCTGACTTGAAATCGTGACGATCGAGCGTCAAGAGACTCAAGAGTCAAGACTGCAAGTGAAGTTAAAAGAGAGCGTTATTATTTATTCATTTAAATAAAATAAAATAAAAGGGGATGGGCGTTATTTTGGCACCCTTTCCCAACGTCCCAAGCTAAGGGACCATTTGGCATGGAATCTCAAAATTATTTTATTTTATACGGGAACTTGGAAGTGATTAGTTTCCTGAAGATACGGAAAACCTTTACTGGATAAAGACTGTGTCCCTTTCATAACCCAAAAAAAAAAAAAAAAGTTTTGTCCCTTTCATGGTTACAACTATACAGATTAGAGTTCAATAAAGTAATGAGAGAGCTCCAGAGAGAGTGAAGATGAGATGGTTAAAACTTCTTTTTAATTACTTAACATCAACTTAAATCTTTCACTAAAATAGAAATCAACAAACCAATGATGATTAAGTGACTAACAAGTTTCTTTGAGTTTATCCAAGGTTCTATTTTTTCATTTTTTGGTAGAGTTCATCCAAGGTTGATGTCATTGGTATCTGACTTGAGAGACATCAAAACTTATCTGAAACGCCACCCAAATAGTCACTCCAAAGTTTTAGTTGAAGTCTCTCAACCATGAACTTGATATTGATGCATAGGTTCCACCCCTTTATGGTGCAACCGAGATATGTGTGAATTGGTCTTCAAGATAAAGATTCATTAGCTTCCATGAGAAGTTATTGTTGATTATTCATTCTTAAAAACTAATCATTAAGGATAGGGTATTTTAGTCCTTATAAGCTTTTACATCGGGTTACTTTACTTACATCTAATGTGGAATAACTACTACAATTTTAAAATGGAGTAACGACTGATCTTGATCCAATCCAAATCAAGGTTCATTGAGATTGTTTATGAGTTTTAAAACCTTGGTACACACGGAGATCAAAAGGACAATGCACATGGAGAATAGAAGAAGAAGGAAAAGATGTGAATCGTACACGAAAGAGAATCGGATGACTCATTTGAAAAATGATAGTTCTGTGTGTGCATGTGTCATTCTCATATCTCAAGAGGAAAAAAAAACCAAAATGCGTATAATAACAGATTTTTTTAAAAAAAAATAATTGAATAAAAGTCCTAAAGAAGGAAGGAGAGAATTGACGAAGCATAAAGGTGAGTTTTTTTTTTTATGATTTTTTTAACCAAAAATGTTCATAAAGTGGGTGTAGTACAACCCAAGGATGAAAAAAAAAAAAAAATGATTTCCAAGCTCATACCATATGGGTCAGGGTTTTGTATAAAAAATTTATTTTGTACAAAAGTTATGGTACGGAGGTCAAGTGTTCCTCGGGTATTTTAGTGTTTCGGTCATAGTGGCAAAGATAGATCTGCCAGGTTCTATTCTGTTGTTATTGATTGTGCAAGTTTGTGTAACGATCAACGATGATCAAGTTCGTTGAGATTGATGGCAGGCACAAAAACACATATCATGCTCATCATATGGCGGTGAAGGGTTCAAGCTTCTACATAGAACCTTTCAATGACCATAATGACCTCGCTTTGTGCAACAACAGCTTAAGAATATTCTCACACGAGAGGGGACTATCAAAGCTCTCAGGAAGAAATCAGAAAATCCTAAGAAGATGAAGGAAGATTTGTGGCAAGAGTTGAGGGATTTACAAAACAGCATGATCCAATTGTATTATACAAATAATACACTTTGTCAAGCCATTAGGTTATCTAGAAGAAGTTTGGACAAAACTAGAGAGCAAGTATAAGTCCAAGCCACTAACAAATCGATTGTTTTTAAAGACATGTTATGTGGCCTTCGATTTTCAAAGGGAGTGAACTTTGAAGTGCACTTCGATGAGTTGAATAAAAAATATTAACGGAATTGTTGACTCTCTTAATGTTAAGATTGAGGAAAGACAAGAAACTTTTTATGCTGGCGTTATTACTTCCTTCATTTAATTACATTGTAACTACACTACTCTTTAGTAAAGATGCTTTTAAAACTGACAAGGTTGCCAATGAAAGAAATCCGGTGGAAAAAATTATTGTGAGGGGATGACAGAGGAGAGTAATGTCTTAATTGTCGGTGTGATTAGGGAAGAAATAGATCAAATGAGACTGGAGGAGTGTAGCTAGTACAAGAGTAGTCCCAAGTCAAATAATCGTAAAATAATTTGCCATTATTGGGAAGAGGAAGGTCATATAGAGAAGTATTGTCCAAGGAGTAAAATGATAAAAAAAAAAAAAAAAGACAAACAGAAGAAAGGTAAATTATCCACTGCCGGTATTGTGGAAGGCTCTTGGAGTGATGATGGATAAAACCTTTACTGGATAAAGACTGTGTCCCTTTCATTACCACCCCACTCCCCACCAAAAAAAACAAAGGACTTGTGTCCCTTTCATGGTTACAACTATACAGATTAGAGTTCAATAAAGTAATGAGAGAGCTCCAGAGAGACGTGAAGATGAGATGATTAAAATTTCTTAATTACCTAACGTCAACTAAAATCTTTCTCTAAAATAGAAATCAACAAACCAATGATGATTAAGTGACTAACAAGTTTCTTTGAGTTTATCCAAGGTTCTATTTTTTCTTTTTTTGGTAGAGTTCATCTAAGGTTCATATCATTGATATCTGTTGCAAAAATAATGATGGTAATGACTCAAGAGAGATCAAAACTTATCTAAAACGCCTTCCAAATAGACACTCTAAAGTTTTAGTTGAAGTCTCATAACCATGAACTTGATATTGATGCATAGGTTCAACACCTTTATGGTGCAACGGTCTCTCCAAGATAAAAATTTTTGGCTTCCATGAGAAGTAATTGTTGAGAATTCATTCTTAAAAACTAATCAATAAGGGGAGGGTTTTCTAGTCCTTATAGGTTCTTACATTGGGCTACTCACATCCAATGTGGATAACTACTACAATTTTTAAATGGAGTAAATATATCTAATCTTGACTAATGTTGATCCAATCCAAATAGGGTCCATTGAGATTGATCAATGAGTTTTAAAACCTTGGCACACATGGAGATCAAAAGGACAATGCGCAAGGAGAGCAGAAGAAGGAAAAGCTTGTGAATTGTACAAATAGAGAATCATAAGAATCATTTAGAAAATGAGGGCTTTATGTATGTATGTGTCATTCTTATATTTCAAGAGGGAAAAAAAAAAAGACAAAATGCGTACGGTAAGAGATTTTTTTTTTTAAATGCTTGAATAAAATTGCTAAAAAAGGAAGAAGAGAAGTGACCAAGTACAAGGGTGAGTTCTTTTCTTTTTTTTTTTTTTTTTTTTCTTTTTAACAAAAAAATTTCATAAAGTGGGTGGAGTACAATCCAAGGAAGGAAAAAAAGAAAATATTTTCCAAGATGATACCATATGGGTTTGGGTATTATATAAAAATTTTATTTTATACAAAAAGTGTGGTACAAGAGGTCAAGTATTCCTAAGGTATTTTGGTGTTCCGAGCATAGTGGCAGGGTTAAATCTTGCAGGTTCTGTTTTTTTTTCATAGATTGTGCAAGTGTGTGTAAAGATCAACAATGATTAGGTTCGTTGAGGTTGATGGCGGCACAGAGGCACATATAATGTTGATCAGATGGCGGTGAAGGGTTCAAGATTTTACATAGAACCTTTCAATGACCATAATGAATTCACTTTAAGCAACAATGGGTGAAGAATTTTCTCACACAAGAGGGGACAATCAAAGTTCTCAAGAAGAAATTAGAAAACCTAAGAAGATGAAGGAAGATTAGAGGCAAGAGTTCGACGGATTTAGAAAACAGTATTATACAAATAATACTCTTTGTGAGATTATTAGGTTAACGAATCTAGAAGAAGTTCGGACAAAGCTAGAGAACAAGTATAAGTCCAAGTCACTAAAAATTGATTGATTTTCAAGAAATGTTATATGGCTTTCAGTTGTCAGAGGGAGTGAAGTTTGATGGGCACTTCGATGAGTTCAATAAAATATTGACGGAATTGATGACTCTCTTAATGTTAAGATCGAAGAAGAGGACAAGAAACTTTTCATGTTGACTTTATTATCTCCTTCATTTGATCACATTGTGATTACACTATTATTTGGTAAAGATACTCTTAGAATTGACAAGGTTGTTGTTGCTTTGCTGATGAACGAAATCTGGTGGAAAATAAGATAGTGAGGGATGACCTTGGAGGGCAGTGTCTTAGTTGTAGGTCTGATTAGGGAAGAGATAGGTCAAATGAGACTGGAGGAGTTTAGCAAGTACAAGGGTAGTTCCAAGTCAAAGAACCGTAAACTAGCTTGCTATTAATGTGAGGAGGAGGTCATATACAAAAGAATTGTCCAATGAGTAAGAAGGATAAAAAGAAGAAAGAGACAAAGAGAAGGAAGGTAAATCATCCATTGTTGGTATCGTGGAACACTACTTTGTCAGGTGTGGAAATTTCATATTCATGTTTGATTTTAGATCCTGGTTGTTCATTTCATAGTTGTTTAATCAGAGGTCAATTTGCTACACTTGTACTGTAAAAGTGAAAAGGTAAATGCAAAAAGCAAGGCTAGATTGGGATTTATGGATTCACATTTTTCATGGGATTGTATGAACTTTGATTAGGGTGAAGCATATGCCGGATCTAAGAAATAATTTAATTTCACTGGAAATCCTGGACTCAAGAGGATTCAGATATTTATTCGTAGGTAGAGTTCTCATGGTTTTCAAGAGGGGTTATAGTGGTGGAGCTATTATTGGAACTCAAGAAAGAGGTACAAGTAGACAATAGAGAATGCAAATGTTTTAGGTGATGAACAAGTGCTAGTCTGCAAACAACAGGGTGTCTTTTGCTTTGGATTTTGTGAGTAGCAATAATGTCCTAAAGCTGACTGTAGCGGTAGGAGAGGTGGAGCCACATCACACCGTATAACAGTGATCTATGCGAGAAATCCCGAGTGGTGATACAAGCAATGTTAGTTTGGATATAACGAACGAGTAAAGACATCCCAGGGTCGGGGTGTGGGTCAATGCCGATTGGGTTATAACGAAAAGCAAAGACAATGACGTAGTTTGCAAAATCGACATCATCACTAATTTTCTTCAAGGTGTGGTTTGCAACATCCAAGCCATGATAAAGATTGTTAGGGTTTAGCATGTCTTGTATTTTACCGGTCCACATAATTATTGTTATATTTGTATTTGTAATTGGGTCGAGGTATGGGTCAATTACATGTATAAGGGTAAAATTATAATTGTGTAAAGATTAGGGTTTTTCCTTTCCCTATATTGTCTCTGTGGTAAACACCTATATACAAGCAAAGAGGAGATCATTTTGTGAGCTAAAAAGTGGTGTAAAGAGTTTTTTTTTAATTAGTGAAAAATCTTTAATTCTCTTAGATGGATGTAGGTATTCTTGTCGAACGTTAAATTCCTCATGTTATATAATTGTTTGTTTGGTTTTTTCTTAGGGTTGTGTATTTTGTCTCTAATAATAGTACACTTTCTTACTATATCTGTCACACCCCGTTCACACTGAACCGGAGCGGTGACCGAGTTAACACCGGTTAACCCAAACCTGCCAGATCATCGACATCAGATTCCACCACAAGATACGACAACTAACATAAGTTCATCAGATCAGGGGAAGACTAAGTTTTACCTGTGAATAAATCCCATATACTTGATACCCGAATTGTGATAAAATAATTATATACATGTGGGCCCGAAGGCATGATAATTACATAATAAAAGTACAATTCATATATCAAGTATATCAGAAATCATCAAAACAATCGAGTGCACATGGCTCGAGTATCAAGGTGGAGCTCATTTCGGCATCAAGGGTTGTGCCCTCGGCACCACATAGAAGAGCTCACTCGACCTCGAAGTGGAGCTCAAGACGGCCTCAAAGGTGGAGCTCACTCGGCCTCGAATCTGTCCCAGACAACTCTCAGCGATCTGGCGTGCTCTAACTCCTCGGGGTCCACCAGTCCTCTTGAAACTCGACTGTGGGACCCACCCCATACTCCTCAGATGTATGACCTGCAAAATCATCTAAAAAGGGGTGTACACGTGGGATGAGCTCACTAGCTCGAAAGTAGAAAGATGGACCACACAGCATCACACATCACAACACATCATATGCACTACATGCCATGCTATACATTTTAAATCACATCCACCTAAGCAACATTACTAAGTCCTTGGTTTTAGTGCTACTACAACCACGTCTGCAGATACTCCGAGTAGCTGCGAACTCCCTCCATGACGCCCATAGGGTCTGTTGAGAAGGCCCACCGTGAGTACTCGGAAAAGTAAAGACAATGCCGCCACGGCTCTCAACAGAAATGTAAATGATTGAAAATAAAGGTCGACTCCGCAATTTAAAAGCGATCGATTGGCCCTCTTGAATGTACCACCGGGGTTGCCGACTGTCCTACATGACCGTCGGCGTAATGCCTAACCGCCACAGTGTCCGACAACCGCGACCCCTGCTTCCCCCCAAATGGTAACCCAACACCTTAACCCCTGTTGGGAAGGGTCGTAGCACGGGATGGTGAAAATCCTAATACCGCATGCTCCTATATGACAATAGTACGATTGCATAGTGCCACCGTGTCCCATTCCACGGGCCAACAATGCATTCGTTTCCAAGCCGACTACGGCATCTAGTCTATCAATGCATTATGCACCATGATGTCCACATTCAACATATAAATATCTCATTCAATTGGCATTTGAAAAGTAAACATAGCACATATGCGCATCAATGTGTGGAATGACTAATCTACATAGCATATTCATGATGACATGACTAGGTTAGATATATTTAAATGAATGCCAAACAATGCCTTGAAACAAGGCCAAACGTCCTCTCCCCACTTACTTGTAGCGTACGAGGATTCCCGTTCGGTACGGGTGAGATCCGGTGCGAATCGGGTCGGATTTGGTGAACCTAACATAATTGAGCGAGGTTAGTACTTCACCATTTTAGGATCAAAATTAATGAAATCCGATGTCAAAATCGTGTTTAGAACGTCAAAAGAAGGTTACACGTCCGATTTGGGTTCGATCGGACATAAGGATCACCTTCGGGGCCACACGGGTGGGTCAGACAGGTGGGTAGTCTGGCCCACCGGTATACCCACCGGTTGGGACCGGCGGTAGGGGCCCGCGTTGGACCCGCCGGTTGTACCCGCCGGTTGGGCCAGGGGCCCCTGCTAGGACCGGCGGGTAGGAGCCCGCCGGTTGGGCCCGCCGGTAGTACCCGCCGGTTGGGCCCGAAGGCCCCCTGCCTTCTCAGGTGGGTACCCACAGGCGGGTAGGGGCCCACCGGTTGTACCCACCGGTCTTGGCGGGAAACACCCTGTTTCTTCCCAACTTTCTCCATTCTTTGGGAATTCAAATGGGGCTTTTCCCCACCCATTCTTCACACCTTTAAGGTCCTATAGGATGGTTCTAACCTAGATCTAGGTTAGATTCAAGTGATGGGAAACCATCTTACCTTCTTTGCTCAAGAACGACTTCAAACCCTCCAAATCACTTCAAACCCACAATGTTCCTTCCACCTTGTCAATATCTCTTCAAATCCTTCAAGATCAACACATAAATCATCTATTAAACCTTAGATTCATCATTTCAAAGGGGATTTACAAGATCTCAAGAAACCATACTCGAATCAAGGGTTTAAAGCTTGGGTATGGTGAATGTTCACAAAACCCAACTTTTCTTACCTCCAACTGTAGATCTAGAGTTGAAGATCACTCTCCGACACGGAATGGGAAGATCGAGCTTGGCGCTTGAAATCCCTCTTTTCTTCCTCTTCCTTCTCTTCCTTTCTTCTTCCCTTTCTTTTCTCTCTCCTCTTTACTTTTCTCACCAACGTACCGGGGTAATAAATGGAAAGAAGAGAAAATCATAAAGCTTTATATATAACCCTAATAAGTGAACAGCAGCACATGGATGGGTCACTCGGTGGGTGGGTGCACCCACGTCCTACCCACGAGGGCCAAAACTTGGGATTTTGACGGGTTCGGGCCTCGGTGAACCCCACCCAGTATCTGATGTAGCATACGTATATACCTTAAAATACGGCTACAATACCTACTTTATCCATACATAGCCTTATGGTAGGTGCATGTACACGGCTTGGGCACTCCCGTCTCTTCTGGCACTGGCTCGGACTTGTCGGGCCAGCCGGTGTTTAAGGTCACCCGTGCCATCATAGTCCATAAGGAACCCGCTCTAATTTCCTCTGGCTCGGTTCTTGCATGGTTAAATCGGTTTAACCACGAAATCAGACCGGGTTTAAGAAGCGGGGTATTACATTACCCCCCTTCTGAAAAATTTCGTCCTCGAAATTGTGTACCTGGTTGATAAAAAAGATGAGGGTACTTGGCTCGCATTTCTTCTTCTACCTCCCAAGATGCTTCCTCAAGTGAGTGATCAGCCCATCGCACCTTTACATAGGAAATGGAGAGGTTGCAAAGGGTTTTCACCTTCCGGTCCAAAATTTCAGCTGGCTGTTCTGTATAGGTCATATCAGCTTCTAGGTACTCTGGTTCCACGGGTAGTACATGAGATGGACATACGTATCTCTTACATGGATACATGGAATACATTGTGAACATCCCCAAGCGAAGGTGGCGAGCAAGCATGTAGGCTCTTGAGCCAACCTGGGGTAAGATCTCAAATGGTCCAATGTATCTTGGGCTCAACTTCCCTTCGTGAAACCTTTGCAACCCTTTAGTAGGAGAGATCTTGAGAAATACCTTTTCCTAGCTGAAATTCAATATCCTTCTGCGGGTGTCGCATAGCTCTTTTGGACGGATGTGCTTTAATCCGTTCTCTAATAACGTCGACTTTGTCACAAGTCATTTGTATCATTTCAGGTCCTAACATTCGGCGTTCACCTACCTCATCCCAATACAAAGGAGTTCTGCACTTTACGCCATATAACGCCTCATATGGAGCCATCCCAATTGTAGCTTAGTAGCTGTTGTTATATGCAAACTCCATAAGAGGTATATATTCTTCCCAACGCCACTCATCTCCATTGCACATGCCACGAGCATGTCTTCTAATATCTGTATGGTTCGCTCATGACCATCCGTCGTGGGTGAAAAGTACTCAAATTCAGTTGTGATCCCAAGGCACTGTAAGCTTTTCCAAAATCTGGAAGTGAACCTTGGGTCCCTATCAAACAATGCTCTGGCACTCCATGTAAGCACTATGTTGTCCATGTAAAGTTGTGCTAGTTTGGCCATGGAGAACTTAGTCTTGATAGGAATAAAATGAGCGGTCTTGTAAGCCGATCCACAATCACCCATATCGCATCCATTCCCTTAGGTGTACTTGGTAGTCCGTGGAAGTCCATTGTAATCCTTTCCCACTTCCATTCGATGCTGGGAGTGGTGAAGAGTACCATAAGGTCGATGCCTTTCACTTTTACTTTCGCAGGTAAGACAAGTCGCCACATATAAAGCTATGGTGACTTTCATGCTTGGCCACCAGTAACTTTGTTTGAGGTCTTTGTACATTTTGGTACTTCCTGGGTGAAGTGAGTACTCGGAGCTATGTGCTTCTCTCACTATCTTATCTTGTATATCCAAATCATCGGTACACACAATCGTCTCAAACATCAATGCCCCATCATGGCTAAAGTAAAATCTGGTCGTTCATTGTTTGGTCTTGAACCTTAACTCGATCCTGCAATTCAGGATCTAAAGGTTGCTTCATTATCACCTCTTGCCTAATTGCCGGATGCACCTGTAGAGCCATCAAGGATACAGTCAACCATTTAAGGTTTTTTGGTTGAGGTTCAAGCTCTAAGGTTGCCCCTTCATACAAGAGGGTTTCATCCATTAGCATTGCCTCTTGCACTAGTGGTGAGTATCGCTAAGTATGAGGCGACACGATCGTGTCTTCCGACTCAATGCATCGCCACTACATTAGCCTTGCGGGATGATCTTGAATATCACAGTCATAATCCTTCATGAGTTCAAGCCATCTCCTCTCTCATGTTCAAATCCTTACGGGTGAAGAAGTACTTGAGTTTTGTGATCACTTGTATATCTCGCACTTCTCCCCATACAAATAATGTCGCCAGATCTTAAGGGCAAAAATGACTGCAGCTAGTTCCAAGTCATGAGTGGGGTAGTTCTTCTCATACTCCTTTAGTTGTCGGGATGCATACGCTATTACCTTACCACGTTGCATGAGAACACAACCCAAACCAACTTTGGAAGCATCGGTATAGACCGTCATTCCACCTGTGCCTTCAGGAATAGTCAACACAGGGGCAGTCACCAACCTTTCTTTCAATTCCTGGAAGCTCTTCTCACATTCTCTGCCTTGATCAATTTCACACCCTTTTTAGTCAACTTGGTCATTGGTGCTGAGATCCGAGCAAAATTCTCGATGAAGCGCCGGTAATATCCAGCCAAACCCAAGAAGCTTCTAATTTCGGTAACATTCTTGGGGCTTTCCCATTCCACTACTGCTTTTACTTTAGCAGGATCTACTTCGATTCCGGCCTTAGACACTACGTGCCCTAGGAATCCAACTTGTTCAAGCCAGAATTCACACTTGCTGTACTTGGCAAACAACTGTTGTTCCCTCAACCTCTGTAACACCATTCTCAAGTGTTGAGTGTGCTCCTCTTCGGTCTTGGAGTAGATCAAGATATCGTCAATAAAAACAATTACCCATTTGTCGAGCACATCCTGAAATACCGGATTCATTAGGTCCATGAATGCTGTCGGTGCATTGGTTAACCCGAAGGACAACACTAAGAACTCATAATGACCGTATCGAGTCCTAAATGCTGTTTTGGGTATATCACTGCTCTTTATCTTGAGCTGATAATAGCCGGACCGAAGATCTATCTTTGAAAATACCCTGGCTCCCTGCAACTGATCAAATAAATCATCAATGCGTGGCAATGGATACCGGTTCTTAATGGTTAGCTTATTCAATTCCGGTAATCTATGCACATCGCAAACTACCATCCTTCTTCTTGACAAACAACAGGGCACCCCAAGGTGAAACACTTGGGTGAATAAACCCTTTTCTAATAATTCCAATGCTGCATCGCAACTCCTTCAATTCAATTGGTGCCATCCAGTATGGAGCCTTGAATCTTGGAGCTGCTCCGAGTCAAGTCTATGGCAAGCTCCAACTCTCTATCGGTGGTAAATGCATCGGATCATCCAGGAAAACATCGAAACTCTTTAACCACCTTTACTTCTTCTAGAGGTGTAACTCTTGCATCAACATCGAGTCCGAGGCTATGAAACCCGACATCCACTTTCTAGCAACTTTACGCTTGAAGAGCGAGACAAGGACCTTCCTCACCCTTTTCATTGCATCGCTTCGGTATAACCACTCTTTCCCTTCGTCATCTGTCACCTTAATCAGCCTTTCCGCACAGATCACATTAGCTCGATGAGCCGACAACCAATCCATACCCAATATAACATCAAAATTCTGTATATTGAACTTAATGAGTTGTGCATCAAAGTTCTTCCCACTAATCTCCACCGGGCACGGCCCATATACTTCCCTCAACTGTGTAACCTTACCAGTAGGCATACTAACAATCATTCCATGGTCTAGGATCCTGGGTGACATCCCAAGTTTCTCTACAAATCTCTTAGATGTGAATGAATGAGTAGTTCCTGAATCGAATAAAACATAGGTTGGTATGCCTGATATGGGTAGAATACCTAGTATAACAATGCACATAATTTCAGCAGGTCATCAATATTAATCAAAATGAATTTCTTAATTTAAAATGTACCTGCAACTATTTCTGTACTGGCTTCAGCTTCCTCGGCTGATAGAGCATACATCCTTCCCTGCGGTTGATTCCCTCGAGGTAAGGGAGGTCGATGCAGAGGGCTGACTGGAGGGCAAGGCTGAGTGCGCCGCAGTCTTTCATAATGCCCATATGAATGGCGGTTGAAGCAACGAATCGAGATGTCGGGAACGAGGGGCCCTCTGCACTTGACCCGTTGCAGATGGAGGTCGAGGTGGCCTTGGAGCTGTAGATGCCACACTAGTGTTCGGGCGAAAAGAGGTGGAACCGAACCACCAACGCCTAGGAGGGTAGCGGATGGCCTATAGGGCTGCCTATACATAGGCCGAACTGTATGATCCACGGTATGCCTTGGAGGATTTCCATATCTGGAATGGATTTGTTCTCTTCCCCATCCGGGTGAGGGACTGTTCACCCTTTGCTTATCTTCCATGGTCTTGGCCTTACACATCGCCATATTCGGTCAAATCCAGTTACCTCAAGAGACCCAATAGATGCTGTAGGCCTTTTAGGAACCTTGCTGCCTTCTCTTCAGCTGTCCTCATATGCCTTGGGGCAAAATGGAACAAACTCTCGAATTCTGTTGGTACTCAAGGACAGTCTTACCTCCTTGAGCTAAGGCCATGAACTTCGCTCCTTTCGGTCTCTGAGCTAGCGGATAATGGTTGTCCAAGAACAACTCCTTGAGCTGCTCCCAAGTGGGTTCGGATGAGCACCAACAATATCGGCTTGAGGCTTGCCACCAAGAATTTGCCTCTTTCTTGAGTTGCAAACCAGCACAAATGAGTTTATGTGCATCCGTGCACTCAAGCACCTCAAATATCTTCTCCAATTCTTGGATCCACTGATCCGGTTCCAGAGGATCACTCCCCACCCTAGAGAATATAGGTGGTAAGTTCCTCTTAAATGACTCCACTACCCTTGACGTATTACTCGTCGCCGGGAAGTTAGGAGCATAGGCAGGATAGTAGGAGTATGGAGGAGGCATCCCATACCGAGGAACACCGAATGGTGGGATTGGAGGTGTACCTCCCACTTGTGGTCCCGTTTCCGACCCTACAGGCGGGTCCTGTGGAGTGAGTACCCGCGGAGGTTGACCCGGTTGAGAAAAGTCCAACTGTTGCTGGATAGCAGTCATAAATGCTTGCTGTTGCTGAAGCATTTGTTGTTGAAAAGCTTGTTGGGACTGCTGAATTATAGTAGCAACATCTCCCGGTATAATGACCGGTGGAGGGTCCGAGAGCGCAGTCATAGGTGGGTCCCCATGTGCCCCACCCTGACCAAGGGTCTCTGGAGGTGGTGGAGGTGAGGTTTGCCCCACAGAGCGGGACCTCCTAGAATTTTGGGGTCGACCGACCGGACGAGGACCCCCGAGGTACCTCGGGCATTACTACGGATCTAATCGTACCATCGTATCCACTGCACGAACACATCACACACCATATTGATTAAACACCGTAGAATTGATTTCGGCACACAATCATATGCCATTACATGAGGTGTTGCAGTGTATGATAGCCTGTAAATAATCGCAGTTTAATTCCAAGATACAGGGCAAAGTCCCCGACAGATATGTCAATGGTCCCACTTGACCATAGCACATTAATCATAGGAATAATGTCCATAATGAAAATCAAATGAAATCATACTAGGAGGAGAGAAGGGAAAAAGAAAAGAAAAAAAAAAATTTTCCAAAATTTCCCAACTGTCACAACCGGTGGGCTGCACCGACGGGTAGGGGCCCGCCGGTTGAGCCCGCCAGTCCTAGTACCTCACACCGGCGGGTGGCACCGGCGGGTAGGGGCCCGCCGGTTATACCCGCCAGTCTTGCCCGTGTAAAACACGAGCAGGCCCCTGAGCCCTGCATGCATCCTTTCCCAAACTCCCTTTCTCTTTTCTCCTTTCTTCCTTGGGCGATCTTGGAGGTCTCCTCGGTGCTTCTACTCACGAGTCTACTCATCCACTCGGCGCTTTAGAGAAGAGTCAACTCACCCTCATTCAAGTAAGTTCCTCCCTCTTCCTTTTTTTTTCAGAATTTCCATTTGGGTAGAATGCATGCATAAGGTTTACTTTCTAGGTTTCCTTTTCATATTTTTCACCATAGAATAGTATTACCATGTGATTGTGATGCTTCTACTGTGGTCATTTGTAGTTTATAGGAATTTTATCTCTCCATTTGGAGAAAACCCCAATTCGTGCCCTAGGTTTCCAAATTTGGGGATTTCTTCAATTCTCACTCTTTTTCTCCAATTGATGACTCCTTTGTGATGCATTCCATTTGATTTGTGCTAGATGTGCTTTAGATTTCATAGATTATCCATTATGCTTGGAATCCCCATGTATTCCCATGAAAATCCCTCTTTTGTATTGGTTCCCTTGGTTTTCATCTCATACTTGCATTCACGGAACTCCATAGTCTATTTGGGTATGTTCTCGCACTTTCATGATCCCGCTACTATGGCATTTTACTCTAGACCTGGGGTTTCAAGCTATTCCCCATTATGTTCGAATTTGCACATTGGACTTGAATTCCCTCGTTTTATTTATGCTCTTTGCTTTTACTGTCATTTTACTGTTTTGGCATGTTCCTCCGCATTGTAACCTACCGTGCTTCACGTCATAGGTTTCCTATCGTTCCTAGATTGTCACCGTTCCCGTTTTGCATGAATTGGGTTTTGGATTTCCCCTTTTTTAATGCTGCTGTCATTTTCCTTCCTGTACTAATCCCTACTTTCTTTTCTTATTGCCAGGATGTCGTCACGCACTGGCAAGGGACCATCTTCCTCTGGCGTTAGACGCAAGACCACCGCTTCTAAGTGGAAGAGTGCGGAGACCAGCTCTTCAGCTCCTCGCATGGGAGACCACTTTGCCTGTCGACCCTTAGGACTATGATGAGAGCACTTCCTTAGTGCGAGGCGCAGACCAAGCGGCTCAACTTCCTGAAGGGGTCATGATGATGGAGAAGACCATGGTAGTCGAGGACTTCCACAAGGCTAGGCTTCAGGAGAGGTTCTCAGCATTGGGCTGGGACTCTATTCTTCATGTAGACCGATCGTGTTACGAGCAGCTCGTCTGTCGGTTCTATTGTAACCTGGAGGTTTCGTATCCGTACGGGGAGTTCACCATCAGTAGCTTGGTGAAGGGGGTGGACATCCAGTTGACGGTGGGCACCTTGGCCAGTATCCTGGGTATATCGGTGGCGGGACACCGATACTACAGTCCCCCCAGGAGTAAGCCTCAGGGACCGTTCATGAGCCTGGCGACACCGGACTTCATCTACGAGACCATCTGCGGCAGCAGTAACCGCCCGAAGTCCGAGACGTCCTTCTACCCTGAGGTTCGTCTATTTACCCGGTTGGTCCAGTTCAACCTGCTCCCTAGAGGAGGTCATCGGAACCAGGTGGGTTTCATGGCGGCTTTCATTGCATTCTGCATTTTCACGGCTGCAGAGGGAGGCGACGAGCACTTGTGCCTCCCTACATTATTCTCGAGCGATGGAGCACCATACTTCCCACCCGGAGGATGGAGGATTCCTTATGGTAGGATCCTTACTAGGATCTTGAGTTCTTCGGGTGGATCTGGCGGTGAGGAGGGAAGACTCCGGTGATAGGTTCGACCGGAGAAACCTCCGAAGATGGGTCTCGGACCCTCATGGATTCACCTCCGAGTTCGGAGCTCGAGAGGTAGGGGTAGGAGGTTGCCCCTATGGAGGATGTCCTCATGGAGGAGGAGTCAGTGAGGAGGATGAGGACTACGTTCCTCGGGACGAGGAGGAGGATCGATGGGTGGTGGCATCCCAGGAGGCGCCTCGAGTCGAGAGGTCTGGCCCTAGTTCTTCCAGGCTGCAGCCCCACCACACGGAGTGGTGCCTACAACTGAGGGCATGGCGTCCTCCATGCGGGCCTTGCGGATGGCCAAGTTCAGCTACTTAGGCGGCTGGACGAGATTGTCTCCAGGGAGGAACGCCTTATGGAGAGGCAGACCACCTTGGAGGATTCCTTCCTTAGGTGGGTCGGGACTTAGACACTACGCCAACGCTATCTCGGAGATTTTGGCCGGCCGGAGGAGCTACGGTTGGTGAGCGAGGTTCGATTATTACGATCACCGCCTCAACGTCAACTCCAGGCCTCCGTGAACGTGGTGATCATCGGCGCGATGGGCGACCGTGAGGGCTTGGCTCACCCACACCATTGTTTACTGTTTTCTCTTTTTATAGACCTTATTGTATATTTTATTTATTCTCATTCCTTGTATCTGTACTGTAACTGGTTTCATTTATGGAATGACATAATTTTGGATAGTGAATTTTGTGGTGAATTCATATGTGGAGTACTTGTGTGATTTTGTTGTGATGTATTTTTCTATCTGTGCTCTTTGTTATATTTATTATTTGTTGTTTATCAGGTATTTGTGTAAAATTTTTGGAAATCCCATTTTACGCCGTTATGCTGCTGAAATTTCGTCAAAATAGTACTTTATAGGTTGTAGTACCAACCTAATTACCTTTTATCTATACTCACGCATGCCATGAATGCAACATATAATGCAACCCCTTTTTATACTTTCTTTCTTTGGCTTTTAATCTTTAAAGCTTTTATATTAACCCAACCCCATTTCCCTATTATAGAGTCTACGGGATTCTAATGGTATGCTGTGAGTGAAGCAGAGCATCACGCTCTGATACCACCGTTTGTCACACCCCGTTCACACTGAACCGGAGCGGTGACCGAGTTAACACCGGTTAACCCAAACCTGCCAGGATCATCAGATACTGTATTCCACCACAGCATACGCACAACTAACATAAGTTCATCAGATCAGCGGAAGACTAAGTTTTACCTGTGAATAAATCCCATATACTTGATACCCGAATTGTGATAAAATAATTATATACATGTGGGCCCGAAGGCATGATAATTACATAATAAAAGTACAATTCATATATCAAGTATATACAGGAAATCATCAAAACAATCAGAGTGCACAGCTCGGCTCGGTATCAAGGCTGGAGCTCAGTTCGGCATCAAGGGTTGTGCCCAGCTCGGCACCACATAGAAGAGCTCAACTCGGCCTCAGGAGTGGAGCTCAGCACGGCCTCAAAGGTGAAGCTCAGCTCGGCCTCGAAGCTGCTCCAGAGCACAACTCTCGCACGAGCAGTCGGCGCCGTGCTCTAACTCCTCAGGGGTCCACCAGTCCTCTTCGGAAAACTCGACTGTGGGACCCACCCCATACTCCTCAGATGTATGACCTGCAAAATCATCTAAAAATGGGGTGTACACGTGGGATGAGCTCACTAGCTCAGTAAGTAGAAAGATGGACCACACAGAGTCACACATCACAACACATCATATGCACTACATGCCATGCTATACATTTTAAATCACATCCACCTAAGCAACATTACTAAGTCCTTGGTTTTAGTGCCACTACAACCACAGTGCGCGTATATTCCGGGTACGAGCCGCGAACTCCCTCCCGCGATACGCCCATAGGGCTGTCGGAGAAGGCCCACCGTGAGTACTCGGAAAAGTAAAGACAATGCCATCCACCGGCTCTCAATAGAAATGTAAATGACTGAAAATAAAGGTGCTGACTCCAGCAATTTAAAAGCAGTACGATTGGCCCTCTTGAATGTACCACCGGGGTTGCCGACTGTCCTACATGACCCGTCGGGCGTAATGCCTAACCGCCACAGTGTCCGACAACCGCGACCCCTGCTTCCCCCCAAATGGTAACCCAACACCTTAACCCCTGTTGGGAAGGGTCGTAGCACGGGATGGTGAAAATCCTAATACCGCATGCTCCTATATGACAATAGTACGATTGCATAGTATCACCGTGTCCCATTCCACGGGCCACCAATGTATTCGTTTCCAAGCCGACTACAGCATCTAGTCTATCAATGCATTATGCACCATGATGTCCACATTCAACATATAAATATCTCATTCAATTGGCATTTGAAAAGTAAACATAGCACATATGCGCATCAATGTGTGGAATGACTAATCTACATAGCATATTCATGATGACATGACTAGGTTAGATATATTTAAATGAATGCCAAACAATGCCTTGAGACAAGGCCAAACGTCCTCTCCCCACTTACTTGTAGCGTCGAGGATTCCCGTTAGTGCGGTGAGATCCGATCGAATCGGTCGGATTTGGTGAACCTAACATAATTGAGAGAGGTTAGTACTTCACCATTTTAGGATCAAAATTAATGAATCCGATGTCAAAATCGTGTTTAGAACATCAAAAGAAGGTTACACGTCCGATTTGGGTTCGATCGGACATAAGGATCACCTTCGGGGCCACACGGGTGGGTCAGACAGGTGGGTAGTCTGGCCCACCGGTATACCCACCGGTTGGGACCGGCGGGTAGGGGCCCACCGGTTGGACCCGTCGGTTGTACCCACCGGTTGGGCCAGGGGCCCCTGCTAGGACCGGCGGGTAGGAGCCCGCCGATTGGGCCCGCCGGTAGTACCCGCCGGTTGGGCCCGAAGGCCCCCTGCCTTCTCAGGTGGGTACCCACAGGTGGGTAGGGGCCCACCGGTTGTACCCACCGGTCTTGGCGGGAAACACCCTGTTTCTTCCCAACTTTCTCCATTCTTTGGGAATTCAAATGGGGTTTTTCCCCACCCATTCTTCACACCTTTAAGGTCCTATAGGATGGTTCTAACCTAGATCTAGGTTAGATTCAAGTGATGGGAAACCATCTTACCTTCTTTGCTCAAGAACGACTTCAAACCCTCCAAATCACTTCAAACCCATAATGTTCCTTCCACCTTGTCAATATCTCTTCAAATCCTTCAAGATCAACACATAAATCATCTATTAAACCTTAGATTCATCATTTCAAAGGGGATTTACAAGATCTCAAGAAACCATACTCGAATCAAGGGTTTAAAGCTTGGGTATGGTGAATGTTCACAAAACCCAACTTTTCTTACCTCCAACTGTAGATCTAGAGTTGAAGATCACTCTCCCGGCACCGGAATGGGAAGATCGAGCTTCGGCGCCGTTGAAATCCCTCTTTTCTTCCTCTTCCTTCTCTTCCTTTCTTCTTCCCTTTCTTTTCTCTCTCCTCTTTACTTTTCTCACCAACGTACGGGGGTAATAAATGGAAAGAAGAGAAAATCATAAAGCTTTATATATAACCCCTAATAAGTGAACAGTGCACATGGATGGATCACTCAGGTGGGTGGGTGCACCCACCTGTCCTACCCACCTGAGGGCCAAAACTTGGGATTTTGGCCGGGTTCGGGCCTCGGCGCGAACCCCACCCTTAACATCTGATGTAGTATCGTGTATACCTTAAAATACTGCTACAATACACCTTTATCCGTACATAGCCTTATGGTAGGTGCATGTACACGGCTTGGGCACTCCCGTCTCTTCTGGCACTGGCTCGGACTTGTCGGGCCAGCCAGTGTTTAAGGTCACCCGTGCCATCATAGTCCATAAGGAACCCACTCTAATTTCCTCTGGCTCAGTTCCTGCATGGTTAAACCGGTTCAACCGCGAAATCAGACCGGGTTTAAGAAGCGAGGTATTACAATATCACTTTGAGTTTTACAAAGTGTAAAGATAGAGTTTACTGATGTTTTGATCTGTACCTAACCAAAGAGGTAAGTCGTGTATTTATCATTGAGTTTGTTATAGATTATTTGAACTCTACAAGTGATAGAGTTTGAGTTACACAAAAACTCTCCTACCTATAAGGAAGGGATATTTTACAAGATAAGGATTTGAATTGGTCTACGTTGAATTCAAATGGTTTTGAATTCTAACGTCTAACAAGGAGACTTCAAATTTAAATTCAAAAGAATTTGAATTCAAACATTATCCTTAACAGCCCCCCTCAAGTGGAAGATGGTCTCTTACAAATCTTCAACTTGTCACGCAGAGATAAGAACCGGACCGTAGATAATGACTTTATAAGAATATCTACAATTTGATCCTTTATTGATATGAATTTGAAAGTCAATAAACCTTTTGTCACAAGATGTCGAACAAAGTAGAAGTCCACTTCTATATGCTTCATCCTGGAATGAAATAACGGATTTGCTGTCAAGTAAGTGGCCCCTAAATTATCACACCATAACACTGGTGACTGGGTAGATGGAACATGAAGCTCTTGCAAGAGCGAGGTGATCCAGATGAGTTCCGTCGTGGCATTTGCAATGGCACGATACTCTGATTCTGTAGAAGAGCGTGCAATGGTTGGTTGTTTACAAGCAGACCAAGATATTAAATTTTCTCCCATGTAGATAGCATAACCACTAGTAGACCTTCTATCATCAATGCACCCCAATCAGCATCTAAAAAAGCCATGAGCGGTTGGAGGAAGCTTTTGAGATAAGAAGACAATGTCTAATGGTGGCTTTAAGATAACGCAAGATGCGTTTGACTGCCTGCCAATGTGTCTCCGTAGGAGCATATAGATATTGACATACCTTGTTCACCGAAAAAGAAATGTCAGGCCTAGTTAGAGTGGCATATTGTAGTGCCCCAACTATACTACAATACAAAGTGTAATCAGTCATAAGATAACCATCATGTTTGGATAACCAAGTCGAAGAAGCTATAGGATTTTGAACCGATTTGACACCCTCCATTCCCGTAGGTATCAAAAGATCATGAATGTATTTGTGTTGAGATAATATGATTCCTTTTGGGTGAGAGAGAACTTCCACGCCTAAGAAGTAGTGAAGAGAACCTAAGTCTCTTATTGCAAACTCTGTACGTAGAGAGTCAATAACTTGTTGAACCAAAGCAAGTGTAGAACCAGTGATCACAAGATCATCAACATACACCAGAATATACAAATTGTCATCACCAAATTTGGAGATAAATAGTGATGTACCTGTTTTGGAGCCTTCAAAAAACCAAGTGTGAGTAAGAAAGAACTCAACCGTTGAAACCAAGCCTGTGGGGCTTGTTTTAACCCGTATAGTGACTTGTGAAGCTTGCAAACATGGTGGGGCCTTTCTGGGTCTATGAATCCGATGGTTGAGACGTATAGACATCCTCATTTAGTGTGCCATAGAGGAAGGCATTACTAATGTCTAATTGACGTAACGGCCAATTTCGGGTTATAGCGAAAGAGAGCACAGTTCGAACAGTAGTAGGCTTCACAATTGGACTGAACGTTTCAGTATAGTCAATACCTGCCTATTGGTTATACCCCTTCGCCACCAAACGTGCTTTGTATCATTCAATTATTCCATTAGCCTTGTGCTTTATTCGAAAGACCCATTTTGAGCCAACAACATTTTGTTTGGGTGAAGGAGGGACTAAAGTCCACGTACTGTTTCGCAATAATGCATTGAATTCCTGCAACATTGCTTCATTCCATTTTGGATATTTGGTAGCCTCTGTGTAACATGTAGGTTCCCTTGTAGTAGTGCTTTGGGTTAGGAAGGCAGATGGTAGTGGGTAACGCCTAGAAGGCTTTGGGTTAGATCGAAGTTGCATAGGATGAGTCCTTTGATTAGACTCAATAGGGGCAGCAATGTGGAAGGTTGACTTGCATCTATGGTAGGGGGCTCAGAGGTGGAAGGTTGCCCTGCATCTGTGAGAGTTGGTAAAGCATCTATTGCAACAATATTAGATAATAAAGGGAGAGGTGATGCAACAGGGAGAGATGGTAATAGTGGAGAATTCAACTGGGTAGATTGTGAAGTACCTGTGGAGGAATCAGTTGCAGCAGTAGTCCCAGCAGATGGATTGTATGACATTAAAACAATGAGCCATGGTGAGGATGGAGAAGGTTGTAACACATGGGATTATGATAGAGATGCATATGGAAAAACAGTTTCTATAAAATTGACATGATGAACAATATACATTTGGTTTGTTGTGCAGTTAAGACATCTATAGCCGTGTGATTAGAACTATAACCGAGAAACACACATGGAGTGGAACGAAATGAAAATTTATGTGTGTTATAGGAACGTAATAAAGGATAGGCAACACATCCAAAGACTTTAAGAAATTTGTAATCAGGTTTAGTCCCAATTAATTTTTCAGAAGGTGAAAGATTATTGATAACAGGTGTGGGTAACCTATTAATCAAATATACAACAATTTCAAAAGCATATTGCCAAAATTTCAAGGGAAGGGAGGTATATGCTAAAAGAGTGAGGCCGTTGTCTACAATATGACGTAATTTACGCTCTACAACCCCATTTTGCTCATGAGTATGAGGATAGGCAACACGATGTATAATACCATATTGTGTCAAGATTGTATTCAATTTTCGGTATTCCCCACCCCAATCAGACTGAAAAGCCTTAATTGATTTGGAGAATTACCGTTCTGTCATGGTTTTAAATTGAACAAAGAGAGATGGAACATCGAACGTTTTGTAAGAGGTTAAAGCCAGGTGAATTTAGAGAAATTGTCAATAAAAATTAGAAAATAAAGATAACTATTAATTGAAGAAATAGGAGCTGGGCCCCATACATCACTAAAGATTAACTCTAAAGGTGCAGTACTGATGCTTCCACTTAGTGGTAAGAAAACCTTATGTGATTTCCCATAAAATAGGATGAACAAGTACTTGTAGTTGTGGAAGAGCAAGGTAGTGCTTGAGACTTAATGACACTACGAACAACACGATTGTTGGGATGTCCTAAACAAGTATGCCATGCATCAATGGAGACATGTTCATTGATGTTAGCTTCTTTGGGAAGAGAGGAATGGAGACTTATGAGATGATACAACCCATCTTTAAGGGACCATTGAAGCAGCAGCACCTTCGTCACCTGATCCTTCACAACAAAATGGTTTGGGTGAAATTCAAAGAAGCAAGAATTATCCTTTGTAAAGTGAAGATCAGACAAAAGATTTTTAGTGATGGTAGGAATATAAAGAAGATTTGTGAAATGGAAACTCTTATTGCAATGAGAACTAAATGTAGAAGAGCCAACATTGGTTATAGGTAAACCTACCCCATCGTCGACTCTAAGTTTATCATTACCAAAATAACCAGAAGATTGTTGAAGCATTGATAAATCAGGAGTAATATGGTTGTTTGTTGTTGTATCTAGATATCAATCCTTCATCATTGGGGTTGGAAGAAGACCGGCCATGTTTGCTATAGGTTGTGGTGCAAATGTGGAGGAAGTATTGTACCGAAAATAGCACTTATTGGCAGTATGATTAAACTTATTACAGATTTGGCATTGGTCTCTCTTCTTGGTGCACTGACCTTGGTTACGGTTGGGCTGATTTGCAGTGTTGGTTTGCAAATATTGAGAGCCTTGTTGTGGGGTAGGAAGGAGCCCTTGTTGTTGTTGTTGTTGAGACATAGTTTTGACTAGACCATATGAAGCATGGGAGAGATTTGCTTCAACAATGGTCTGAGCTGTCTTCATTCATAGCTCATGGCTGATCAGCAGTTGATGAAGATCATGGAAGGGAATAGGTTCAGATTTGATAGCAAGAGCTGCTACCACATCACTGAAATCCGAACCTAAATTGCGGAAGACAATAGCATTGAGTTCTTCAATGGACAAAGGTTTATTGGCAGCAGATAGTTGATCGGAGATGCACTTCACTTCACACAAGTATGTCGAGATAGATTTCTTGCCCTTGGATGTATTCGAAGTTGCATATGAAGTTGGAAAATGCTAGTATGGGAGAGAGTTCCAAATGAGGTTTGGAGTGCATTCCACACTTCTGTTGCGGTGTTGAGCTCAACCACATATGGGAGAACTTCAGGCATGAGAGATGCAAGGATCCAACTCATTACTAATTGATCTTTCCTCATCCAATCAGCATGAGCTAGATTGACACAAGGGATTGATGGACAAGAGGTTGTTGTAATAGTGGTTGTGGAACCATCGGATGGTGGAGATGTAGTCTGTGTAGTGAGAATGTAAGCTAGTGGAGCGGGAGTGGTTCCATCAATAAAACCAAGTAGATCATAGCTACGAAGTAAAGGAAAAAATTGGGTTTTCCATAAGAGATAATTATCGAGAGATAATTTTAAGGTAATATGATGCTGGAAATTAAGAAAAGGATAGTTGGAAGGAGTTGCAGTTGAAGAAAAGACATTTTGCCACTTAAGAGATCGAGTGGTCGTCTAATACCATGTAAAGATAGAGTTTACTGATGTTTTGATCTCTACCTCATTCAAAGAGGTAAGTCGTGTATTTATCATTGAGTTTGTTACAGATTATTTGAACTCTACAAGTGATAGAGTTTGAATTACACAAAAACTCTCCTACCTATAAGGAAGGGATATTTTACAAGATAAGAATTTGAATTGGTCTACGTTGAATTCAAATGGTTTTGAATTCTAACATCTAATAAGGAGACTTCAAATTTAAATTCAAAAGAATTTGAATTCAAACATTATCCTTAACACAAACTTATGCTCAGAATCAAAGAAAACTTTAAAGAAATGTCAATAAACCAGAGAAAAATTAGATATATGTTAAGTTCTAAACCTTTATTTAGGTAGCGACTTGTTATGAAATAAGACCTTAGATCCAAATCCTCGGATTCAATGTAAAATCAGCCCAACCCCTTCTATTTCTTTTAAGATTCTTATCACATTAGTTCACGTGGCTTTTTTTTTTTTTGAGAAAGTGTTTGAATACCAAATGGTCTCTTAAAACCCTAATTTAATTATTTAAGGTACATTTTATCCATTTTAATGTACAAACGCTAAAGAATCGTCCAAACAAAGAAACATCCGAAACAGATCTGTGGTCTTTTCCAAAACAGTGTGCGTTTTGAGTGGAAACAGTGTGCCTTCACTGTAAAACATTAACCGATTAATCTCTTCACTAATCCGTTTAACCTCGTATTGATCCAAAGATTAAGGAAAAAAACAACATTACTCACTTCCAAAACAACGTGCTTTACTGGAAAACAATGTGCGGTTAAACAAGAGGAAAAGGTAGTTGAAACTAAAACGTTATCTGTAGGACTTAGAAACCAAATGGACTCTCAAAGATCTCTTAGATTTAAGAATTGAATTAGTGGGTACATTAGTTACCTGACAAGTTTTTCATAAATCTCTAATTAGTCAAAGTATGATCATATTGGTAATCGGTTTAGGGTTAATATAGGTGGCCCATTACATGTGCACCTCCTTATAATTGCACATGCCTTTCTTCTAAACAATTCCTACTTTATATCTCTTAATCACAATTTTCAAAGTTTTAACACCCAAAAGAATAATTCTCATTTTAAGACTTAACCCAATATGGTTTAAAAATTCGGATCAGATTGATAAAGATCATTAGATCGAATTGGTATCAATCGAGATCAATCCAACGATAAAACATAAGCTAAAAATAATTCAAAATACCAATTTAAAATAATAATAATAATAAATCCATTTCATTCAGTTCAATCCAAATCGATATTGATTGAAACAATTCTAAGTTTTGAGAGTTCAGATCAAGTCCTCATACAAGAATGAATTGCTACAAATAGGTATATACAAGTGTGTCGTACAAGAAGGGCTTTTTGAAAAATAGAGGAAAGAGAAAGGCCAATTTCGTGATATGAAAATGGCAATATCCGTAATTATCAGTGTAACTGTCACAGGGGTATTCTCGTGATTTTACAATATAGACTAATAATAACCGAGCCCGTACGTGGCAACCATTCAGATCGCCACAGGAAGATGGTTTAGACAAACGGCTCGAAAATTCGTCGTTTTATGCAGCCCCACAGGTTCAAAACCGTTGGATCCGAATAAAAAAACCCTAGCCCACGTCCGGTTTAACCTAACAACCAACTGTTGTTCGATTAGGTTAACCGAAACTAAAGACCCACTTGGTAACCCTAATTACAGACTCATTTCTCTTCTACGAAATCCCTATAAATAGAGCGGTTGAAGCAATCTATGTTTGCCAAAATAGAGATCCAACGGGACCTTTCGGAAGAAGGTTCCTCTCCTCTTCTTTCTCGTTCTTCTTCTGATTCGTCGTTCTTCTTTTAGTTTTCAGTTTTTAATTTCAAATAGAAATGGCGGTTGCTTCTTCTAGAACCAAATCCAGTGGAACAATCTTTCACAGATCGGTTTCACCGTCTGGTAGATTTTGTTCTTCGTCGGCGCCATCTTCGTCGTCGCCGTATTTCGCGTCTTCGAGTTCTAGTTTTTCCTCTGGATCTACTGGTTTCTTCCATAGATCAGCCTCTCCGACTCGACTCGACCTCTATGGATCCGTTCCGTCTGCGCCGTCTGTTCGATTTTCTATAGATCGACCAATTTCTCCAAGCAGGGCGGCTGCGCCTTCTTCTCGTCGTGACCATATCGTGAAGAAGCAGAGTAATCCTATGTCTGGTCCATCGTGTCCGAGGAGAACGTGTATGTGTTCGCCGACGAATCATCCTGGTTCGTTTCGTTGCAGTCTCCACAAAGGATTCAACAACCATAGCCATCATCATCAATCCGGATCGTTTCCATCCAATCGATTGAATGCTCGGAGATCGGCAATGACGAATTCTCTGGTTCGGATCGGGACTGTTGAAGGAGAATGGGTTAAGAGAGCTTTAGCGACTTTGATCCGACCTTCTTCTCATCATCAGAGGAGAAGAGCGTCATTCCATCCAAGGCCTAGCAGGCTTTCTAACATGTCGAAAGCTGAGGATTTATGATTATTTAGCAGGTTCGTTGGTAATGTTTCTTTGAATCTCTTGTATTACTAGCCACCATCAGAAAGGTATATTTTTTTCTTCCTTTTGGTATCTGATTGAGAGAACAAGAGACGAGACGCTGGGCATGGAGCAGCAGTCAGACTGATACGATCATCACCGGAAGCCTTCAATTTGTTGTACTCAAGAGAGGTCCGACCAACTTGTATATACCAATTAGCCGCAATTGATGGCTATTGAAGAGCATGATGATCAGAGACCAATTTCATTCATTTAATCTAAAAATTGAGAAATGATTAACAAAGTTAAGGACTCAATTAATCTGGTAAAGCTTGCAACACAAGATTTCAGTCATCTGTGGTGACATAATTTGATTAATAAGCAGTCATCTGTCATCTGTGTGGGCAGCGTGATGGGTTTGTGTATGCGTTTTCCGTTGTAGTTGGGCGTTATACGTCATCCGTGAACGACGGCGTGTGTCGTCGTCAATTGTGTTTTGGCTGCCGGAGTGCGTGTGTTCGTTCGTCGTAATTGCTTTACTTGCTTGGTATTTCGTGGAGGGAGGTATGTATGTTATGTCTTTAATTTATTTCGTTTATTTATTTATTTATTTATTATATTAATTTTTCTTTATTCTGTTTGCAGGTACGGAGTCGAACAGATCGTTTAACCTTGGACTTAATTACCACCTAAAATCAATTTTATTGAATTCAAATGAATAAAGATTAAAAAAAAAAATAGAAAGAAGAGAAATGATTGGAAAAAATTATGGAAAAAGAAAACTAATTGGTATCGGTATTAACCGATATATCCGATACATATACATAAAAACATGGTCTGGAATCTCCCGAGTCCCGACTTCAGGAACAGAGCAAAGATTGCAAGTATCGGTTAAATCAAGTTTAATATTGATTTGAGAAAACTCCATTGTTAGAATGATAAGATTGATCTTTTTGAATGGTCATTGTAGATGGAGCTATGGTCAATTGGTCATGTCACTGTAGAGTGGAGACCGGACTCTGGACTCTGGACTCTGGACTCTGGACTCTGGGCTCCAGGTTAATGGGGGGTGTTTATTTTTAATAAACGGGAAGGGGCGAAAGAGGAAACCAGGGGCGGGCGGCATATGAGTTTAAGAAAGTTGGGAAATAATAAAGGCCAGTTTTGAAGAGTTTACCTTACCAAACATTTGTTAATTAAAGTCACCATATCTACAGACAACAGCTTTATCAAAGACCTACAAAGCTTAAAACCGATCCGGGTTCAGTGGAAACCCTCCTAGAGAGTCGGACCTGTCTTTAAAAAGAAAAGGGTTAATGAAAAATTCGATTCCAGAATATTACTTTGGTCACTTCTGGAGGTGCGCGTGAAGGAAAGCAATTTTTTGTAATACTTCGTACGCCGCATTAATGTGGGTAGGCCACGGATCAGATGGTGTGAAAATTGTTTATCATCGTTGTATTGGTGTAGTGAACATCAAATAATTGAGAGTCCTTTAAATAGCATAGTCAAATGTTCTTGACCGTTTGATGCTCATTGCATATTACCCTGACTCATATGATAATACCATTTCATGAAAAGGGCAAAGAGGCCAAAGCAAAATGAGAAAAGAGATAAAGAGAGGAAAAAACAGACGAGAGAGAATAAGGAGTCACATTGCATCCGAGTCACACGCATTGCACATGGATCACCTCATGGATCCAATCACATTACCATATTCAACATAGTATATGGACGTTCTCATGCCAATTGTCAATTGTTACACAAACTGCTCTTGAGGGTGACATTAATTAATAATCTTCAATTCTGTCATTAGTTGAGATGTCCACATTAACGTGTTCTCTCAACCAAGATTGTACAAAAGAAATTTTTGTTACTGCTTGGGTTACGGCCAAGTAATTACAATTCTTGGTAATAATAACCCCTAATAATAATCAAGCAAATAAAATCTTAGGAACAAAATGTAATGGAAACATACTTCAAAGACTTCTATTCTTATAGATGTCAATCCAATGGTTGTTTCCGATATCTGATAAATTTGATTTTTTTATTATTATTTTACCCTTCATCCGTATTTATTCACCAATATGGGATCAGCCAAGAAACGATATCAACACAGACTCCATAGTCCATACCAATTCCTTGATCCATGATCGCAATTCTTTCCATAAATGGGACCTGTTAAATGGAATTTAGTGGTTCTTCATAATTTTTTTTCCCCTCTAAAATCTCCTTCAAATAATAGATAGAGATAGACAGAGGGCCAGAAGGAGGTCAGCAGAGACGTAGAGGGCAATTAAAGAATATTACTGGTGAGGGGTCCCCACAAAAGTTAGGTAGGGCCCTGAGTGCACTGTATCTATGTAATCATCCTAGCTAGCTAGTAGCTAGTTCCTATGTTCCAAGGAGTCATGACTGGATGGGCTCCATGCTCCCATTTCAGCTAATGACTCCAAAATCGAATATCACGAGAAATGGATAAAGGATGAAGAAGTGGTGGGGACAATGACATGGCACCGCGTCTTCCTGAGTTGGATGTGTACCATTAATCAATCAGTTTATCTTTCTGGCTACCTCATTGTTTTTTAATCTTTAGTTGGGTCTCAATTTGGTTGGGGGCTAGAGCGGATAAGGAAGACAAACCACCATGTCTTTCATTCTATGGACTGCTTCACTTCAACCCATGGTTTCAAGTATTAGTATTATATCGGTCGTATCATATCAATATTAATTAAGATTAATTTTTAATTTTTGATCTATTTGGATTGGTTATCTATATCGTTTTAGAGGTAAAAAAAAAAAAAAAAAAATTTTTTTAAATCAAGGGAAAAAATTGACTGATACATATTGATCCTCTCTGATACCGATCTCAGTAGAGATCAATAACGATATTGATACCAAAAACTAAATCCATGCGTTCAATTTTTTGAAAAAGGTTGAAATTCTTTGGCAAATTTAGAGAATCCCATCAAAACGAAATGCTTCTATTTCAAAGAGTGAAGAATGCATTCTAATCAGATAAAGCGTCCAAACAAACTTCTAATTCTTCTCTAGAATGAATGAATGTTGCATTCCATCAGAATCAGACGTAACAAACACTGCTACTACAATATATCACTATCAAGTCTTTTTTATGTAGCGCTTTACAGTGATTAGCAAATCAAAATGCTGGGAGTGCTCAGACACGCAGCCCAAGATGCTCCTAGTCCTTGAATTTGCGCTACACGATGTAACATGATACAGAAGATCCATATACAATATATCATGGGTCGGACCTAGATCTATATGTGAGTTCTTTCTAAACTGGACCTTAAAAATCCCCGGGCTATGATCGATGGCCTTCCAGCTAAAATTTTCACTTGTATTAGGATACTATGTCTGGGCATATGTTTAGTAATTTTAATAAAACTATCATTGATTTAACCCTAGACAGAAAAACCTCTGCGAAATGAATCATTATAGATCAATGTGTTTTTGTATAGTGGTATACAAAATAATAACCAAGTGTATTGTCAATAGGTTAAAACATTTTTATTCCAGCATAATCCTTTGGACTTTCTTGTTAATTTTATAGTAGCATATTCAAATGAGTAATAGTTGTTCTTTATCCTCTAACAAAATCAATCAGTCCATTCATCAATTTGAGTGACAAAACTACAATACTAGCTTTTGTTGAGTATTGAGGTGAGATGATTCGGTTAACACTAGAAATTATTGAATGCACTCAAAGGGAATTTTAAGAGAGTGGGGAGAGAGAGAGAGCATTGTCTTCTCATTTTAGGTTGTATTTGGTAGTTATTTAAAAAAAAAAGTTAGACATCTATTTTTATGGGAACAATAAAACAAAATCTTCTGTTTGGTATCCATTTTATGTTTTTTATTTTTTTTTTTTAAAAGAACCAAATAAAATAAAATAAAAAATATCAGAAATGAGAAATGTCCAACATTGGAGTTTTGTTCCAAAACGAAATTCTGACACAAAATTAAAAAATTTCTAATTTTGACACAAAACATCGTTTCGGACAGAAAGACTACTGAACGTTGCCTTACTGTTTTATCAAAAGTTTCTAGTATCAATGTATTGGAGTATTTTAATTAATGAAGTTAAGTTTATTTTTCCAAAAAAATATAATAAAAAAATATGTGAATGAGGAGAGTGCTATTGTTGACTATTGACTTGAGTGAGTGCTTGACCCTGCAAGCCAAAATAGCAGAGTGCTATTGGTATTTGAAAAATCGAAATTATCTGTCTCTGTCGCCTGGTCTTGCCTGTGCTACCTGTTTCAGGCTTCCAAGCTTTCAATTACATTGTAAAAATAGTCAGTCCCATGCATGATTGGGAATGTGGTTATGGTATGGCTTTACAATAGTGGTGTATGCTTGCATTTTATGTAAAATATAACCTGTATGTATTTAACACTGTATTGTATTTATTCTAAGTCGATAATGTATTTCAAAAGATTATATCAAACACAATCTTACATATAAAACGTCCACTAATTACTACAATCACTTTCAAGGTACAACAGTGCAATTAATTAATTCTCTTTAACCATGATTTAGAGTTGAGATCTTCACAGATGGGATATACGAGACTCACAAAATATTAAAATTGAGAAGGTAAGATGACAAATATATGTTGGTGCAAAGATTTAACACACCCCATGATGGATTTGGTTGCAAGAAAAATGATAGGGAAAGAAAATGGAAAGGAAGTGGAAATTTTTAAACTTAAAAAATAATTTAATTTTATATCATTACTTATTAATCTATTGTTTCTCACTATAAACTCAATATTCTTTAATGTACTTTTGCTTGTCTATAGGAAACATAAACATAAACATAAACATAAACATAATAATAATAATAATAATAATAATAATAATAATAATAATAATAATAATAATAATAATAATAATAATAAAATAAATAAATAAGTACTATTGTTTAACACTTTCACTAACTCTAAATCATTTTAATTTAATTATTAAAATTTTCTTTGCCTCCAAATATCATAGATTTGAGAAGAAAAATAATATTTGTTTCTGAAAAAATAATAATTACTAAATATGTTAAGAAATTTGAGTACGTTATACAATCATTTTAGGTATTGATTGCAAAAGAAAATTTCTCTTCTTCTTTTAAGAACCACAATTTCAGTTACCTTTGTTTCTTTTTACTTGCAACCAGAAGAAGTCTATGAGTTATGGTAGATAGCCCAGCTAATCTGAGAAATTGCTAAGTGGTAAGAGTACAAAAATCTTCCTTAAAGACTCTGCTTAATTGCAAGGGAAATTGTCGGAAGAAAAGATAAGTGAAAATTTTCATATGTAAAACATATATTTTTTCTAATCATTATCTAAAATGATTGTATAAATTACCTAAATTTTTCGCCATATTAGTAATAATACTTTTTTATTGAAAGTTTTATTTTACTTTTTAATCTCAAGGAATTTATATTGTAAAGTAAAATCTAATAACTAGATATGGAATGATTACAAAAGTTTCTTAATAGGTTTGAAAACTTAGTTCCCTTCCATTCAATATCCCTTGCAACCAAATGGAATCTAAACGGTCATGTTTTCACAACCATTCTACACCGAAATAATCAATCTGTACAATGCATCACGTCTTCTCACTGACATTAATTTTCAAAAATAAAAATTAGTCACCAAGTTTGGAGTGTTTTTGGGGGTAGAGGAGCAAAGACTAGATGAGTGGTTGAAGTGGTAAAATTTTTGGCTAGCTGAGCCAATAAAGGTCACAGACTCACATTCAATTTTTCAAAATTGCAGTATATTCTCACATTGACTTTAATTGAAGAAGCCTTCAAGTGTTTCTCATAAGTTAGTTCTTCGAAGCTTCACAAACCGGCCTCCCCCTTCCCTACCCTTCCTTTCATTTCTTTTTTTTTTTTTCTCCTGATTTGTTGTGAAAATAATGGAAAAATCAAAATCAAAACCGAACAGACATCTTAAAGGGAAGCTTTCAGCTTTTTTTTTCTTAGAGGCCCACACTCCCATGTGAAAAAACCAGCTGAAAGAGAATGAAATATTCTGGTAGGAAGGATTATAAGTCATGACAGCTGCCCTCCTCATTAGGTTGGCAACTATAAAAGTTTTCTGTCTGGAAGTGTAGAGACTGCGTTGACACAGAGATGATCATCCCACCCAAGGATTAAAGTATCGGTATCGGTCACCGTATCGATCGGTCAAAATTAAGATACGTATCGGAGAGTATCGTATCATATCAGAGATACACTAAGATACGCTAAAGATATACACATAAATGGATAGGAAACATTTTTTTAAACACTTTTGCATAAAGAATTTGTTAAAAAAAGCTATTGATAACATGTATTATGCATAAACACTAAATTGAGGGTATCGTACTAAGAATTCAAGGTTTGTAGTTGTCCCTTAAATGTAAAATCCTTGTTCTCAACCTTGATTTCCACTTTAGTTAGAGAGAAATATGGCTGACAGCAACTGTGGAACAAAAACCATTCAAAAAATCGTGTTTTTTCTGAAAAATTACCCATCTTGGCCATTATATGACCATAGCACACTGTATCGGTACATACCGATACTCACCGATACGTATCGATACTCACCGATACGTATCGATATATATCGATACTCACCGATACGTGTCAATATATACCGATACGTACCGATCGATACATACCGATACTCACCGATACGTACCAATACATACCGAAACGTACATTTTACCTCAATTTTATAATTTTCATAGTCGACGAGGCATATCGTATCGTATCGATGTGTATTGGTGGTATATTGATGCATATCGGTATGTATTGTAGGATATATATCGATCTGAAAGGATTTTAAAATTTCATGTATCGATCGATGTGTATCGTATCGATCGGCTAAATTTAAGATACGTATCGGAGGGTATCGTATCGGTATCGGAGATACTTAAAACCATGATCCCACCCCATAAAATGTGGAAATGCTTACTCTATTAATGCTTTAAGTTGTCCTCTCATTGTGTCCATGTTGGCGCAGCCCTTTCATTCTTGGACAAAAGGCATTCTCTAGAAAAAAAAAAAAGTTTGTTAAAATGTAAATTTCAAGCTAATTAAATTGTCCTAAGAATAAGCAAACCACGTACGATTAGGAAGATATGGAATCAACAATGCAGAAAAGATAGAAGACCTAAAAAGAAAAAGAAAAAATTGATTAGGAATGGAACACCCCGATTTATAAGATGTCTGCTTACTTCTCTACCTACACCATCTCTCTTCTAGTGAAGAAGAACAGTACACCTAATCACAACGCCCGCATTAATAGAATGTGCATTATGATATGCAGCTATAATCTCCAAGTCCTAAAACTTGGAGTAGGGTTAGCAATGGAACCTTCTTACCTAATTTTCTTTTTGAAAATCCATTATTAAACTCTGATTATTATTCCTTTTTCTAGTTGAACTGTTGAAGGTAAAAAATAACCCTCCCTCATTTACAACATTCGACCCATCCTTTGATGTCTACGTTGAAGGAATACCTTCTTTGCCTTGGGTGACGGAAAACCACCCTTCGGTTCTTTACCAAATAAATAGGGAGAAATGTTTTCTGTTTTTGAATGTAGGGGCTCCAAAAGCGTGGGGATTAATGGGAGTACACCTAGAAGGCTAGAAGCATCAACAAGATGGGTATTTTCACCTTTCATGGGTGCGGGGAAGTCATTTCACCCACCTTTGTGTCTAGGTGCAGTCCCTACACTCCTGGACAGAAAATATTCTCCCACCCAAATAAATATTAGGTAATAATGGGGCTTACCCAATCAGTTAATTATGGAGGTATTTATATATATATATATATATATATACATACTAGGAAACAAGCATGTGCAAATGCGCGTGTGGTCTTATGTTAAGAGAGAGAGAGAGAGAGAGAGAGAGAGATGATGATGATGACCATATTTTGTATAAAAATTGCTACAAGTTTCACATGAAGATAGATAAAACATTAAACATAGATCCAAATCGACTTAACTATTTAGTCATATAAATTTTATTGTATCAATGAATGATATTTCAACTAAATCTCGTACCTATCATATAAATCATTCAATTCAATAAAGTACATGAATCTGCAGAGTTTGTTCAACATATATGGTTCTCTGCAAGCTCGCCTCTTCCCGTTAAATCAACTCAAAAGAAAGCAATAGTTGAATAAACTATCTACAAATATCATAGTGAAACACTAATATCCTCCTACAAATAACATGATCGCCACAGTGTGGATTGCATCATGCATCTAGGTGCACTTTAAAGCTAAGCTTAGACATGGAACGTATTGTGGCCGATGTATGATTTTCAGTACTGTACGCCCATACTAATTGTATATATACTAAAGTAGACTTGAACATGGAATGCAATGTGGCCAATGTGTGATTTTCGATACTGTATGACCATATTAAGTGTATCAATACGATAGGCATGTGGATTATCATGGTTAAGTATAACACCCTATGCTACAAACCTTTGCCAATAGGGGATTAGGTGTTGGATAACCCATTATGGCATGTCCTTTGAACCTTTCCAAAATACCATGTCTGCAGTACGATGTGATTGTTGTCAGAACAGAGCCCGAGTGAACTATGCGTGATTTTTGGATTACGGAAGCAGGAAGGGGTTGTTAGGGGGTTTTGGGACATCGAGGTCACATTCTGGGACCGACATACTTCTATACATGACTAGGGTTTGTATTACTTTGTGACCAATGTGCAAATTTCGAGACCATGGATACTACCTGTGTGATTGGACTATATGTGATAGTTTGCATAAAACCCATCGCTCATTGAGCTTAATGTAGCTCAAACCAAGTGTGTGCTTTTTTTTTTAATGATTATACAAATACTATGGTACTTAGGAGTAGTGACACATCCTCTTCAGTGATAGATTGTGGTGGGAATTGGTGGAAACCAAAACTCAAAGAATATGAGTTGGATTGTGAATGTAACACATGTGCCTATATCACACTATGAGCCGAGGGTGATGCTGACCATTATCATTTGGTGCCGTATTTTTGGATGTTATGATTATGGATATTATATATAGAAGAAATTACACTGCCCTCCCTTGACCTTTGGCTTAATATCAAGTTCCCCCAGTACTTTCATATATAGCAATAACCTCCCCTCTAGTTTAAAGATTCTATCAAACGTGCCCTTTCTGTTAGATATCCCTGTTAAGTGATGAAATCATCACTGAAGTAGTTAAATTTCTACCCAAATTACCCTTTCATATGAATGAAGGGTAAAATCCCTAAAACCACGATTTCTAAGGAACCATGAATTAAAATTTTTCTTCTTTGCTTGCTGCTCTCCATATTGGAACTGTTCTTCATCATTGGTCGCCTCTCGTCACTCGATAGCTCACCGATCTTCATAAAGTAGTACTGATCCTCATCGTCGCTCGCCGCCTATCCACACTGGAATGGGTTCTTCATCGTTATGACTTGGATCTGTTACTCTGTGAGAGCTCTAACCTCTGCCCTAGAATCACTTCTACTCAACCCGACACACACATTGAGACTAGAAATCGGTTCGATCTGAACTCTGAAAGTTCAGATCCTCCTCAAATCCAACTCCCAACCACATCCTTTGGTAAGTCTCACTTTTGCATTTCTATGTTCCTTGTATGGTGAACCCCTGTTGGAGGTTGTTGTTGTCTCTCTTCTCTATAAAAAGAATGTTTTGTGAATGGTAAATATCTGATTTTTTTACGACTTTCTTTGGTTTTGATTATGATGAATTTAGTAGGGTTCCTCGGACTGGATTGATGGGTTTTATGAATTGGATTGATTGGCTGTTTTAATTGAGGGTTTAATGCTTGAATTTTGTTGATCTTTTTTTTTCGAATTTGTGAGGTGAAATGCCTTGAGAAGTCATTTTCTTTTCCTTCCTCTTTTGAAATTCTTTCTCTAGGTGTGCCAAGAGTAGTTCAAGTAATCGATGTTTATCTTTCAACAACTAAAATTTTTTGTTCCTTTTGTTAAATGGGGAAAGATGGTAGTTTGTATCTCTCCATATTGCTGTTTTTGAGAAGTTTGATTTCTACTGAGTTGTGTGAACCATCTGCTTTAGCTCTGGGCTTGTGTTTATTCCTCTAGTATCAATGCTAGATTCTAAAATGTTCTGATTGTGTTGTGTGTTCTTATGATATAATCTGAAAAGGGGTAATGCATCTAACCTAATATGTATTGATCATGTAGCACTCCGTTATACTCTGAACCAGGGTATACAAGTTACCATATGCAATGAAAATTAGGGCAACCATCTACTATCACTTCTATACGAAGACTTCAAAACTTACATTGGTTGATCCGGATTTCAATTGCTATAGGGACATGGTTTGTGACATCTACAATATAGTTCTTAGACATGTCCCTATTGGTCATATTGTGACATTTAAAGTCAAGTGCATATTGCTGAATAACCAAGCTATTGAAGTGGATACAAATGGGAAGGTGTATGATTTGTTTAGATTACATGCTAGAGTGGATTCAATCAACTTGTATGTATATGATCTCCATTTTGGTGAGTACGTATCCTTCACCTACACAGTGAATAGATTTGAGGGTAACTTGATCACTCGAGATAATCATGCTAGCGAACTTGTGGAAGAATTTTTTGATACAGCTACTCCTATTCATCCAAATCAATGTGGGTTTAGTAATGATGTTCAACAAAGTCAGTCCGAACTTGGTAGTTATGCTTAGTAGAGTCAAACTGGTTATGGTGGTGTTGTACAACAGGAGCAAACATTTATATTTACCAGGGCAAAGCACCAAGTTAGGAGAGCTGGTGTTGCTTTTATGCCATCTAGCAGTAATGTCGTCAGTAAGATGGATGGGATTGACACAAGGAAGAGGATAGGTGATACTGAATCTGATGATAGAGGCACTGATACAGGGAGAATTCTTAGCATAGTAATAATGATATGGCTAGTAGTGATAGTGATGTTGATTGGAAATATGGATCAGAAAATGAAGACAACATTGAAGATAGTGATGTGAATGATGATCTAGAGGATGAAAATATGAATGCTTCTGATGATCAAAAAGATAGTGATATGGATAGGCCCATGGATAATCCAGAATATGACTTAGAACAATATTATGAACCATTTGTGGAATAGGATAACAGATATGATCCCTATGGAAAAATAAATTTAGATGTTGGGATGATATTTGACGATGTGAACCACTTCCGGTCTGTACTTAATGATTATGTGATTCAAGGTGATTTTTAGATCTTAAGAATTAAGAATGAAAAAACAAGAGTAAAAACTATTTGTGTAGCATTTGGATGCACATGAAAAATATTTGCTTCACCTATGTGATGGAAGCAAAACTTTTATGATCAAGTCAATGTATAAAGATCATTATTATGGACGGGAGGATGTGAACAAGGATATTACATTCGCCACTTGGATAGACTCACACATGTCTGCACAGTTGAAAGTAGATCCTAACATAAATACAAAGGCAATGAGATCTAATTTTATGGACAACTTTCGCACTAAAGTGCATTGCATTACATTGTACAAAGCTAAAAAGAGAGCAAGGGAACTAATTGAACGGGCGTCATGAAAAGTCATATGCCAAACTACCTAATTATAGTGATATGATAAGAGAAAGAGATCCTAGGAGTATTTTTAAACTCTAGTTTCATCCTAGGCAAGTTATGTCTAATCCTCAAGTTTTCAAAAATATGTTTGTTTGTTTCAAGGCATGCATGAATGGGTTCTTGATTAGTTGTAGATCATTCATAGGGATTGATGGATGTCATCTCAAGGGTACTTATGGAGGTGAGTTGTTACCGTAGTCTCTATTGATGGAAACAAAAGATTGTTTCCTGTTGCGTATGGTGTGGTAGAGGTTGAATGCAAAGACAGTTGGGAATGGCTGTTAAGTAATCTATATGGTATTTTCTATAGAACCATGGATAACAACCTCATCACATTTATGTCTGACAAACAGAAGGTAACTGTTGAATATTTTCTTTCTTTTTTAAGAGTAATTAATTGTTATATGGTTTCTCTATACTTATTGACTGCTATTATTATATACTTGTTTTATGTAGAGACTTTGTGATGCCATCAATAATATATTCCCAGACTGTCATCATAGATGGTGCAGTAGGCATTTGTATCAGAACTTCAAGTCACCTCACCTAGGTGTGTTACTGAGAAGGTATTTCTGGATGATAGAAAAAGCATCTAATCTGTATTTTTTTTAGAAGTCAATGAATGAAATCAAGACCATTGACCAGAAAGCTTATGACTGGCTAAGTAAGCACCCTCCAAAGATGTGGGCTAGGCATGCTTTCAACTTTAGGTACAAGAGTGATCATATTACTAACAATATGACCGAGTCATTTAACCAGTGGATTGCACCTTCAGGAGTAAGCCCATTTTAATTCTGGTTGATGAGATTAGGAAGCAACTCATGGATAAAATACAAAAAAGATATCAACATGGTTGCAACTACAAGGGAAGAGTCACCCCAAGCATAAAGAAGAAGTTGAATGTCATAGCTACTGAAACTAGGGAGTGTATGGTAGTTAGTTCAGATATTGATGAGTTTGAAGTGACAGAGAAACAAGATAGGTATATAGTTGATTTGAAGAAACAATCTTGTGGTTGCAAAGTTTGTGATGATTCAGGAATACCATGCAAGCATGTTGCAACTTGTATCAAATACAAGAGAGAGAATTTGGAGAAGTACTGTGATGAATATTACAGTGTTGAAAAATATTTGGCAACATATGAGGACATAATACATGCTTTACCTGGTCTAGATGAGTTGACAAAAGATCATCCAATGGGTGTTGTTCAACCCCTCCTTTGAAGAGGTTAGTGGGAAGACCACATAAAAATCGGAAGAAGGAACAAGGTGAAGGGCCATCAGGAGAGTACAGGAAAAGATTAAACACTGTCAGATGTGACAGAAGTAAAATGGAAGGTCACAACAAAAGGATGTGCACAGGACCTCCAGTGAAGGTGAAGGGAAAGGGAATGGATTTAGCTCGATAGTGAGACCAAATGTATTTATACAATCACTCTTCTTATACCAATATATATAATACATGGATTCAAATTTGGATGCAGGGAAAGGGAAAGGAAATCAATGGAAAGTCAATCTTCACAGATTGTGACCAGTCACAACCCTCCACAACAACCACCGTAGATGACCACCATTCCAGGGTTAGAGCACAATTGAAGGCAAAGGAGGAGAAAAGGAAAGCAAGAGAGAAGTTGAAGAAGACAAAAGACTAGTGGGAGTTAGACTTTTGGGAGAATAGACTTTTGGGAATTAGACTTTTATGATTTGGAATAGATTATGAATTTAGACTTTCTTGTATTTTGGTAGACATGTAATTTAGGATATAATCTTAAACTGTGGATGACTGTTGGATGGTGTTCTTTATGACATTATATGATGTTTATGAAATGCTACAGGTTTTATCAGGTCTATTCTTTGTCCATCAAACAAATGGCATGTTGCCAAAATTTTTTGACAATCAATCAATGGTTAGATATATCCAAGCCATATTAGGTCAAAACCATATTATTAGTGAAAGATGCTTTAACAGGTCTATTCTGTTGTCCACCAAACAAATGGCATGTTGCTAAAAAGTTTTTGACAATCAATCAATACTTAGATATATCCAAGTTACATCTGATAATTCCATGTTACATCTGATACAAATTGTCATACTTTTTCGCCAAGTAAAGTAGTTACAGCCATTTAACTCTGGGCAGCTATAGAACAGCCTATTTGGATTTTCTTTTGTCTCTAATATCCTAATGACGGCTTTTCAATTGCATCTATATCGTACGCATCTATACTTTAGTACTTCACTGTTGCTGCAATTCACACTAGAAGTAGACATATATCTATCTATTATAGTTGTACAAAAATCAATGGAAAAAAAAACTAGGGATTAGTACATCATTATGATATCAATTTATAAGAAAAAATGATCAACCAATTGTACAAAAAATAAAAAAAGGGATTAGTCCATCATTATCATACTATTTCCTGTTCCCCATTAGAAATGATCAATCGAAAAAAAAAAAAAACTGACAGCAAAGACCAAACCAGATGGCATGCTATTCAAATTATCTCCTTATACACCGCCATTTACCTACAATCGATTTCAGTTCAGCATCTGCTATGCCTCTATGTTCTCCATATCACAAATTATAGAAACCATTAACAGAAACATTTAGGGTTAGCCGCTTTCAAATCAACAAGAGATTTAGGGTAGAGAAAGAGAAAGAGAAAGAAGGAAGAGATACTCGAATAGTGAAGCTATACTGGGCAATTCAGGTGTGAGCGTAATTTCTCCGGCGATAATGTGAAGGAAAGGAAGCTCGGCGATAAGAAGCTCAACAAGTTATCTTCCAAATGGTCATGTTTCAGAGAAATGGTGAAAATGATCGCGTTATCCATCTTTTGATATGAATAAATGGATAACGTTATCCATGATTTCAGAGAAATGGTGAAATCATGGATAACGTCTTTTATCACTGGTTGAGAAAATAGAGGAACCTTAGTGGTCGTGTTCCTGTGATATAAGAACAAAGTTCTTGACAATCTATCTCCATTATAAGTCGCTCAAAGCTGTCTGAAACTCCTTCTAGCATACTCCTTCTCATAGCCATCGCTTCACCTATCAAAAGATGGAGTTGAATATTGCTAGTTCGGATATCACAACAAGCAATTGACCCACATGATTTCTGATTATAATACTAAGCCCCTTCTTTTTTTTGTTACAGTTCCAAGAGTCATCTATATTGACACAAGGGGCGTACTATGAGGTCAGCGGGGAAATTTAGTTGGAGAAATTATGAATGTCCATCCTGAGTGGTAGCAATTAATTACCTCAGCTGGCATCCATTGTTTATTGGTGAAGATAAATCATTCTACACATGCCACATATACCATGCTATGAAACCACGTAGGCCCAGCCTTTCCCTACTAGCTAGCCCTCTTTCTAAGGCTATTGAAATGATCCCTATTTTGAATCCAAGAATGTAATGTGACTTCCCCCGAAGAGTGCATTCTGTGAGATAAGGGACTATCAAACCAAACTGCTTATGCAAAAGGGGACTTTTAACAAAATATGAGTTGAGTTATCCCTTTCCTCACTACAACGTTGACATATGGGATTGATCAGTACCTTGAGTTGAGCTAGACCATCCCTCAAAAGCTAAACTATCTACACATGCTCGCCAAAGCAGATTTTTAATATTTGGTAAACTATAGCAGCTCCAAATTTCCATCCACACCTTAGTTGGCATACCACTCCAGGAACTAGTTCTTGATGATGATCCCTTTGATCCCTCCTTCAACTCTTGTTGATTGAACTGGAAGTGAAATGCCGACCATCTTTTGCAGCACCCTACACCATGCAATCCTCTCGTGAAAACAAAGCTCAATAGGGTGAAATATATTAGGGAAAATTACATGATTACACTTTTGGTTTCCAAAATCACAAAAGTTTTAGTCAACAAAATATCCAGACATTAGGTTCTGAGGTGCACAATGGAAGCCGAGGTGATAGCTGCCTGATGGCCAGTGTGCCTCACCTCGCCTGACGCAGGAACCTAGGCCTCAATGCGATCGTGCTCATGGCTCCATCAGGTAGCCCACCTGCTCCATCGCCAGCCCACTCCTAGAAGCCGTCTTGAACCTAGGCCTCATCAGCCGTGCTTTACCTCGGCCTCCGTCAACGCTATCACCTCGGCTTCCATAGCGCTGCCACTCGGCCTCCATCAGCCGTGCTACAACCTGGCCGTAAATGACAAAACAAATAGGCAAGGAGAATCACTGCTTGTAGTTTGTAAACCCAAACCTAATTTTGGGTATTTTTGTTGACCAAAACTTTTTGTGGGTAATTTTGTAAAGTGAAACCCAAAAGTGGGTAATCATGTAATTCTCCCAATATATTACGTACAAGATCAATATTCCAAGTACAAGCTTGCTGGTCTATTAACCCAAAGTCCCATATTACTAAATAATCAGGTTATTGCTAAATCTGAAATTTGAAATTAGGGAGAGAGAAGGAACCCAATTATCCTCCCAAATGCGAATCTTATTTTCCTTTCCAATTTTTCATACTAATTTGAAATTAGTAATATCTCCTTACCCTAAGAAAGATATTGTTGTGTCCACCCTTGAAGCCTCTATCACTAAAATCCTAAAACGCATCGTCTTTAATAACACCAAACTTGGTAGAGGCAGTCTGAGGTATTTCTAAAGGCCCTTTGTATATGAAATTTTCAAGACTAGAAAATCATCATTTTGAAACGTGCATGCATGTTGGGACTGAAAGACATTGAAGACTTCTTGAGGTTTATAGCATGTTCACTTGCTCTACAATAAATTTCAAAGCAGTCCTTCAAATGACAGATTTCTCTTGGTTAAGAAAACATCACATAGTCAATTAAAAACAAAGATGGGTAATAGTTACAGCCCCATTTTGAACCTTAATACTATGAATGAGACTCTCCGTTTTTGCCCGAGCTAAAAGGCAGCTAAGACTTTGAGAGAAGATAAGAAATGTGCCGGTGACAACAGGTCTCCCTATCGAATGTCCTTATAAGAGGTAAAAGATAATATTTCTACTCCGTTCTAAGCTTGTGTATTATATTTCATTAATTTGACAATGAGAATATATATACAAGTGTAGAACCTTAGTCGACTATTCAATACAAAGAGAGCTTTTGCATTATAACAAAAGACTTCCATATTTGAGATGTATGCAATCTACACTCCTTCCAAGATTATAACACATGCGATATAGAGTTCGTGCTTTTATGGAAACTAAATATCAGTGATCAACATCGGTGTAGAGTGAGTTGGTCAATACAACCCCTCAAGTTGTAGGTGGAGGAGACCGAACCTTCAACTTGTCCCTGAGAAACTTGAAGTGTGTGGTGGATAATGCTTTAGTTAAAGTATATATAAGCTGGCCAATAGTGGAAATGAACAGAACAGATAACTGACAATTAGCAACCCGCTTACAAACAAAATGAAAATGTATCTCCACATGCTTAGAACTTGCATGAAAGATTGGATTGGCTGAAGGATAAGTAGCACCAATATTGCCATCCCACAGTATAGGGGGACCCTGTAGAGGAAAACCCAACTCATCGGAAAGAGACTCCAACCATATGAGCTTGGCCAACTCATAAACCGAAGTTTTGTACTCAGATTTAGTGGATGAGCGAGAAACCATCTTCAGCTTACAGGAGGACTAGAAAATAAGATTCGGTCCAAGGAATATAGGATAGGCACCCTTGGAACGCTGATCAATACTACTATTGGCCCAATCAGCATCAGAAAATGCTCAAAGAGACTCATTGGCAGAGCGCTCAACAAGGAGACTATGGATGCAGCTGTGTTTCAAGACCCAGAGGATCTTTTTAAAAAGGCTGCAATGATTATTGATGGATGCTTGCATATGCTAGAAAGCCTTGTTGATAGCGAAAGAAACATCGGGGCATGAAGGGTGACATATTACAATTTTCTGAAAATAGACCTATAATGAGTAGGGTCAATGTAGAGAGAACTCCTTGAAGAGGACACCTAAGCAGTGGTGGCCATAGAGGTGTGAACGAGCTTGCAATCGATCATGCCATAGCGAGCCAATAAGTCCCGAATATAGCGAGACTGAGAAAGTAGCACATCCTTAGAATGAGGGACCACTTCAATTCCTAAAATAAAATGCAATGGACCAAGATCCTTAATGGAAAATCTAGCTGCAAGCTTGGTCAATAAACCAATTATCTGGTGGGAGAATCACCTGTAACAAGAATATCATTAGCATACACAAGGATATAAACTCTGTGAGTACCCTATGTATAGATGTACAATGAGGGATCATTCTTAGAGGCAGTGAATCCCAACTGAAGTAGGAAAGAGGACATCTTGTGAAACACCCTTGTTATTTTCTGGTTGTCCTTTAGCAACCTCGGCCATATAGCGGTGATGGCGAGGCCAGTTCGGGAGACATGGCTGGAAGTGATAATTTGGTAGCGTTCAGTCTCTCCGATGAGATAACAATGCTACATGGTGTGTATGGAAGCCATTGATTCATTTATGATAGGTGGTGTGTGATTTTGAGTCAAAACTGGTAAAATTTTACCTATTTACGCTTGGGGCATTTTTCGACAGTGAAAATGATGTTTTTTAGAAGATGACAGTCGGGGGAAGATTTGATATTGAAGATGATTTTTTTTAAAAGAAATGTTCTCCATGTAGCCTTACGAGAAAAATCCAATCGTTTCAACGCACTTGGTTTCATCGCATTTCGATTATGGATGAGGAAGTTAGAGCATCAGAATGATTCAGGAGAAATATGGTATTTTTACATGAATGAGTCTGATGATCGAGTCTCCTGGAAAGTGTTAGAGCATCAAGTTGTGGTTCCAATGCACTTCCTTTCGTCATGATCAAAGATCATATGAAGATGTTATATGTATTTTCACGAGATTGGTCCGAAAAATCCAAACCGAAAACATCAATTTGCTCTCGGTAAGTAGAGGTGTTTTTAGAATATTAAGTTTGAGTTGAGGGGGTTTTGTGCTAATATTAAGGGAGAAGGGGCTGAGATATGGGATATGGAATATGGAAGTGGGTTGGATTGCATGGGGCATGCGTGCATCAATTTTCATACAAATTTGCCAATCGATCAGACCTTATTAGATCTGATTTTACAAGAAAAGATCCAAAGATTGAAAGTTGATTCATCTTTTCGTAAGAGCAACAAGAACTTTCCTTTTTTGGTTGACGTAGTTTGTGAGATTTTGACAATGCACTGGCACTGACACAGACACAAGCACAACATGCATTGGATTTGATTCCAAATTGATGGTGATCCTTTATTAACCGTTGCACCGATCCAATGGACTATATTAAAGATGATTTTTTGAATTAAATTAAAGGCTAGGATTGCGCCATTGTTTCCCATGTTTCCAGCGTATGCTACGCAACCATATGAAAATTCAATTTTTGGATTTCTTGTTGCTCCATCTTTGAATGGTCATAACTTCGAAACCCTAAGGCCAAATTGGTCTATCCAAGTTGCCATTTCTTCTGATTTTTGAGCTCTATCTAATAGAATGAAGAAAAGAGGTTTTTCAAAGAGTGAAGGCCACAATTTTTGCAAGAGAAGCTCCCTTCCTTTTGTTTGGTCTTTGCATGAGTTTGAATGCTTAAAGAGAGTTGCTCTTAGTCCATTAAAGGAGGTAGAAGAGGTGGTTGAGTTGCATTAATGGAACCTTGATTCCAAACCAAAAAGAGAAGACGAAAGGAGAGAAAAGAGAGCTTGAGGGTGGTTGTTGGTGCTTTGAAGAGCAAGAAGGCAAAGAGAGAGATGGTGAGCACACTGAGCTTGTTAATGAATACTTGAAGAGCCAAGTTCGCCTTGAGAGGTCAAGTTGGATGTTCCAGTGGTCAATGGAGGTTCCCAGTTAATCCCAGGCAACGGTTGTGAGATTTTCTAACTCTAATACTAGATTTACATTGCATGTATTGTATGTGGTACTGTATGTATGCTGGCAATAACTGTGTATGAAATAAATGCATACTAGCTAATTGTGGATGTACATGCTAGATAGGGCTCGACTATAGGGCATTAATTATAAGCACCAATTAGCTACATTTATGTATTGAGTGCTTAGTGGGTGCTCCCTTGCAGTTGGTGCTACATATTGTATAGCCATTACGTGTGCCATCTCAGCTACGGCTTGAGAAAATTGGGTGTAGGTGCTCCTGACTGCAGGTGTAGTCAAAAGTAGTGTATTGAGTAGGTATGAAGATTTTACAGGCATTACTTCGGGGACGTAGGCATATTGCCAAACCTCGTAAAATCTCTGTGTTGTGGGTGTGTTCATTGTTTGTCTTGTATACATTGAAGTGCGTGGGAATGTGGAATGGGTGTACACACTTGTAAATGCCTATGAGAAGCTAAGTGTGCATATGACTGTGTGCAAATAGGGACAATAGAATAGGGTTTGCCAAGTTAGACTTAAGACAATTTTTTGGGATCAGAATTAGACTCACTGAGTATTCAGCCCCCTCTCAGTGATTTCCAGGTTTCAATAGCCCTTGGGGCTGTTTGAAGCCAAAAATAAAAATATGGAGGTGCTAGACGTGGTCAAGGAGAAAAGGATCGACAAATCCTTAAGGATGGGTCATAAAATAGTTACCTTTCAGCAAATTCTAACGATAGGATGGTGGGTGTCTATACTTCATTCTTCTAAAGATGAAGAATTCTTCAAGGAGGACATCATACAAAAAGGCATTATGTATTTTAAGCTAGTAAATAGACCATCCTTGGGGATGGAAATAGCAAGGATGGACCTAATTGTAGTCGATATGACAATCGAACTAAAGGTGTCAGTGTAGTCCACACTCTCTTACTGATGAAATCCCTTAGCAACTAACCTAGCCTTGTAACACTCAAGGGAGCTATCTGCCTTCCGTTTGATACATTAAACCCATTTGCACTCCATTCAATTCATACATGGTGAACGTTGAACCAGTGAACAAGTACCCTTTTTCATCAAGGCATTGAACTCCTCAGTCATAGAGGTGCGCCATTCGCAGTGCTTTCTGAGAAAAAAAGTGGGTTCAGGGGATGAAGGAGCAATGATTACAAGGGCATGGGAAGAGGTAGAGATGGAGGGATCAAATTGCACATAAGACTGGAGCTACATCTGGTGTAGTCTTGATGGAGGATGAGATGGGACCGATGATGGGTGAGAGGTGGAGCTTCCGGGGAAGTCGGGTTAGGGGATAAAAGTTGAAAACCTTCTGATGGAGAAGGAGGTGGTAATGAGGAGGAGACTAGGGAATGTAGTGCTGGCCACGGTGATGAGTAAAGTTCTAATGGGATGAGTCCAAAGGATAGTAGAATGAGAATCCGACGAGGGGGTAGAGGATGATGGAGTTGAGGATGGTGGCGGTACCAATAGTTGAGGTATGGAAGAAGCTAACAACAGTGGCATTGATGGGAATGGGGAATGTGGTGTAGGTAAGGGTATATGACGTGGAGGGGGTGAAGGTGATGGAGAGGTCCTATTAAGGAAAGCACCCCTGGGATGGGTAAGGATGACTAAGGAGAAGCGAGTGGAGGAGAGAATGAGGTAAAAGGGAAAAGCATTTCATCAAACCTAACATGATGAGCAACATAGGTTTTATGAGTAGAAAGATCAAGGCACCTATAACCAGTGTGAGAGGGCAAGTAACCAAGGAAGACGCAAGGTGTGGATCAAAAATTCATCTTATGGAAATTGTAGGGACATAAGTAAGGAAAACACATGCAACCAAATACCTTAAGGAACTAGTAGTTGGGGGTTTATGATGGACAAGTTGGAAAGAAGTGACATGATGAGACATCCTCACAGGCATGCGATTAATAAGTAAACCACAGTTTCGAAAGAGAAGTGCGAATACTGTAGAGGGATAGAACCATAAGCAAGCAAGGTAAGGCCAATCTTGATGATATGCCGACGATGGCGTTCAACAAATCCTTGCTGCTCATGGGTGTGAGGGCAAGAGACATGATGGGAAATACCCAAATTTTGAAAAACTGGGGAAGGGAATGATATTCTCCACCCCAATTAGTTTGAACAATTTTGATCTTATTAGGAAATTTCCGTTCAACAAGGGTTCGAATCTTGTGAAAAATAGAAAACACATCAAATTTATAAGTCATTGGATAAAACCAAACATATCTAGTATTATCATTAAGAAAAATTACAAAATATCTATGGCCATCAACAGACTAAGTGGCAGATGGATCCCATACATCACTGTGAACCAAATCCAAAGGAAATAAACTTCTAGAATAGTTAGACCTAATGGTTAGCGACTAGCCTTGCTAGGTAGGACATAATGACTGGAGCTTAGTAGAACAACACTGTAGCCGATTGATGCCTATCATGAACTTGAGAAGACATTCATGGGGATGACCTAGCCGTTGGTGCCAACCATCGATAAAAGTTCACTTAGTGACAGGGACAGTGGGAGAAGATGGTGATGGGTTTGATAGAGTGTAAAGACCCCATTACTCAGGTCTAGAAAGAAGTATTTTCCTGGTTATCTGATCCTTCACAAAGAAATAGAAAGGGTGAAATTCAAAGAACAAATTATTATCTAGTGCAAAATGTTGAAGAGAAAGCAGTGGTTTAGTTTTAGAAGGAACATGAAGAATTATAGAGACTGAAAGAACGAGAAGAAGAGAGAGAGGGTTTATTAGAAGTACCAATACTGGAGAGAAGGAGACCCTTACCATTACCAAAATGATGTTGATCATTGCCATTGTAGCAGTTATACAAAGAGACAGAATGAATATCAGGTGTAACATGATGGGTTAACCAAGAATGTATACCTCACTGATTTAATACATGCGCATGATTGATGAATTTGCTGCAGAAGCCCAAGCGTGTTAGAATTTGCTTGAGAAAATTCCATTCAACACGATCATAAGTCTATTTCATATCTAGTTTGAGTACCATTAGCTGCTTTTTCCTTCCTTGAGAAAATTCCATTCGACAAATATTAGCTACACTTTGGTATTTTATGTTTTTGGAAAAAAAGTTGAAATTCTTTGGCAAATTTAGGGAATCGTGGTGAATTTGCTGCTAAAGCCCAAATATGTTAGAATATGCTTGAGAAAATTCCATTCAACATGCTCATAAGCCTGTTTCATATTTAATTTGAGTAACATTAGCCATTTTTTCCCTTCCTTGAGAAAATTCATTCAACAGATATTAGCTACATTTTGGTGTTTTATGCTTTTGGAAAAAAAGTTGAAATTCTTTGGCAAATTTAGGGAATCGTGGTGAATTTTCTGCATAAGCCCAAACGTGTTAGAATTTGCTTGAGAAAATTCCATTCAACATGATCATAAGCCCGTTTCATATCTAGTTTGAGTACCATTAGCCACTTTTTCCCTTCCTTAAAAGTTCCATTCAACAAATAGTAGCTACACTTGGTATGTTATATTTTTGGAAAAAAAATAAAGATTGAAATTCTTTGGAAAATTTAGGGAATCATATGAAAATGAAATGCTTCTCCCGTTTCAGAGAGTGAAGAATGCATTGTAAATAGATAAGCATCCAAACAAAGTTCTAGTTCTTCTCTAAATTGAATGAATGTTGCATTCCATCTAAATCAATACGTAACAAACCTGCGCGTCCTTGTTTTAAAGATGAAAATAAGCTAAGAATACAACTCATAGACTAATAAATTCTTCAACTTGCTTTTAAATTTATTCTTCCATAAACCTTTGACTTTGTTCTTGATTTTATATATGGCAGCCAACTGGCTCTTAAATTTATTCCAGCATGAACCTTTGGACTTCCTTCTTAATTTTATATGAGCCTATTCCCTTTTTTTTTTTGGTAGAATATGAGCCTATTCAAACAATTGATATATTCAAACAAGTAGCTCTTTATCTTCTAACCAAACCAATCACACTCTGTCCATCATCAATTTAAGTGACCTACAAATCTACAATACTAGCTTGGGTTGACTATAGAGGTGAGATGATTCGGCTACACTAGAAATTATTGAATTCACTCAAAGGGAATCTTAAGGAAGTGGGGAATGGGGATATATAGAGATAGAGCAATGAGCATTGTCTTCTAAACTTGTGAATTAATAAGCTGACTGCTATTGCTTTGACAATTGACTTGGAGGTACTTGACCCTGCAAGCCAACCACCACAAGGCTCAAGGTCAAACTCACCTCCCCTAGAATGGCAATGGGGCAAGAGCTAAGAGGTATGATATATGATTTTTTTTTTTTTGTCGGAATAAAGATATTGGGGTATTGGTATTTGAAAAATCCATAGTGTGGGCCCAAAAAAAAAAAAAGTTACTGTCTCTTACTTTTGGTCTTGCCTGTGCTACCTGTTTCAGGCTTATTACCTTGTAAAACTAGTGAATCCCATGCATGTTTGGCAATGTGGTTCTTGTATGGTTTTGCATTAGTGGAGAGTGTTTGCATTCCCTGCAAAGCAAAAACTGTGTATCTAAGAATGTGTTTGGCATGCATTTCAAGAATGCATTCTAGGTCAACAATGCATACCAAAAAATCAATCAAACAACGCCTTAATTCAACATAATGATTCCAAATGCTTTCAAAGTATAATTGTATTATTCATTCTTTTTAACCATGATTTAGAGTTGAGATCTTCAGGGAGTGGGGTACCTCATGGGGAGTTACGTAAAATGTTGAGATATCATTAGTACAAAGATTTAACACTCCCTATGGCTTTGGTTGCAAGAAAAATAACAGGGAAAGGTAGTGGAAAATTTTAAACTTAAAAAAGAAATTTTAATTTTACGATCATTTTTTTTTTTGATAAATTTATTATGATCGTTAGTTATTAATATTATTGTTTCACACTTTCACTAACTTCAGTCATTTTTAATTTAATTACTAATCTTTTGGATATTGGAGTTGAAAGAAAAATAAGAACTATATCTGAAAAATATAATTATTAAATATGTTTAGAAATTTGAGTAAGTTATACAATCATGTTAGGCATTGATTGCAAAAGAAAGCTTATCTTCTTCTTTTAGTAACCACAATTTCACCTTTCTCTCTTTTCTTTCTTTCATTTGGCTTTGTTTGGTTGCGAGGAAAATTGACAAAAAGTGTAATGGACAAAAAGATAAAAATTATAAATGAAATTTTTGTAATCATAACCCAATATGATTGTATAAACTACCAAAATTTCTTCTACGAGAAAAAAAAAAGAAAAAGTAGAGTGAAATTTAATATCCAAATATGAAATAATTTGAAATTAATGACGTAAATATTTGATGTAATGATTACAATTTTTTTCCTATTCGGTTTGAAATTCTTACTTCTCTTTCCTTTCCTTTTCTTCAATTTCCCTTCCAACCAAATAGAGCCTAGACCCTTAATCGTATTTTTGCAACCATCCCACCACGAAATGATCAACCTGAACAATGCATCACAACTTCCCACTGGACAGTAATCTTCATAAAAGTTTTTTAGTCAACAATTTTGGAATTTTTTTTTTTATGGGGGTGGAGTGGAGAGGGGACCAGGGACAAATGAGTGGTTGAAGTGTTAAGAGGCTCAGCAAGTTGAGCCAATCAAGGTCACTGTCCATGTTTTTTTTTTTTTTTGGGTAAGACAGTACATGTTTCAACATTTCGATAAATCCTCACAGTGGAAGCCTTCAAGCGATCTTTCTGGTAAGTCGGTGCACCGAAGCTTCACAAACCAGTCCCTCCCCCTTCTGCTGATTTCTGGTGATAAAGAACCGAAAAAAAACACAAAACACAAAACACATCTTAAAGGGAAGATCTGGGAAGTTCTTTTTCTTTTATTAGAGTCCCATACTCCCATGTGGAAACCAGAATGAAATACTCTGGTGGGAGAATGTGAGAGAAAAATGCATTTTGTACTTAAAGAGAAGTGGCGTGTTGGAATGCAAAATTCAAGCCAATTAATAGTCCAACAATACGGAAGGCCTCATACAATTAGGAAGATATCACAATCAACAATGCAGAAAAGATAGAAGACCAAGAATCCAAAACAAAAAAAAATGATGAAGAATGGAAATGGGGGAGGGTTCTTTCAATGAAGAAGAAAATTACACATAATCTCAACGCCCGCATCAATAGAATGTGCATATTTTGATATAAGGTTACAATCTCCTAGTTCTAAGACTTGGAGTAGGGTTAGCAAATGGAACAGCTTCTCTTACCTAGTTGCTTTTTGACACCTCATTATTTGACTCTTATTATTATTCTTTTTTTTCTAATTGAAGGTCAACAATATCCCTTCATTGTTTAGGATATTCATCTCATCTTTTATTGTCTACGTTGAAGGAATACCTCTACCAATGGGGTTGGTGTCCTAGTGGTGAAAATGCCCTCAACCTATCACTGTTAGAATCAGCTGGTTATGGGTTTGAGTAGGGGTATCAAACTCAAGACCGACCCAACTAAACTGATTGGAACCGATTGTTTATAGATCGGGCCGGCTCGGTCAGACCATTTATTAAATGTGTCGGGCTTGAGCCTAGCCCATTTATAAATAGTCAGTCTCGATTTTGCTACTTGGACCATCAGGCTCCCGACCGAATAACACACGATCGAAACCAGCCTATTATGCACCGACCTAGCCCGACCCTTTAATGAGTGTAGAATGCCTATTTTACCCCCCAAATTAAAGAGGAAAAAGTAAAGAAAGAAAGTTCGGTTAATATATGTCAAACTACCAAAAAGTTTTACAAATATTTGATTTCTCGCTTGGTTAAAGTGAAGTAACTAAAAAAAAAAAAAAAATGAAATGGTTAAGCTTGCAATTCCTGTCATTTTTTTGGGCTTACATGAGTACAATTAAGTGGACTGTAATATAAGAGCACATTTTAAAGAAGGCCCGTTTAAAAACTGGTTAAAACCCGTTTAACATTAAACATGTTCATAGCCTGGTTAAGGCTCGACTAAAGCCCGATTAAGGCTTGATTTTAGTAGCCCGATTATAGTCCGAGGGACGATCGAATGTAAAATGTACCATGCCCTCACTAACTAAGCCCGATTAGTTAAATGGGTGGACACGGTGTAGCCTTTGAAAGTCTTCAAGCCCGATTAAGCCCGATCGAGACCGGATCAGCCCGACCAATTGAATATAAGGACAATTCTAGGGGAAAAAAATGATACGTGCATACTTTTAATGGAGTTGTTGGGTCATTATAGGTTTCTTAAAATTAAATTATTATTATATTATATTTTAATTATTATTATACTGTATATTAGTGGAAGTAGAAGTGTAGGACGTTATCCTCCTTAGTTGGTTATTGTTATTGGGTTAGTATGGTGCATATGTTGCAGCATGGGTGAGGTGGGGTAGTTATGTAATCGTAGATGTAGATGTAGATGTGTAACTATGGATATGTATGCTTTAAATTCTTAGATGAGGAATAAAAGAATAGACTATATTGATTGGGTTTATCCGATACTTTTTCTTGAGAGAAATAAAGCATTAGCTTCCTTTATAGAGACAAGAGGTGGGCTACCTCTTAATTAGCTAAAATCCTTTAGTTTTCCTATTTTCTATCCCCTATTCCTACCCCTAATTTCTCTCCTTTCCTATTTTCTTTCCTCCCTCTACCGTGTCCGTAACATCAAACCAATAATTGAACATAAAATCGGTTTTCATCAATTCTAATTTAAAAACGATCAAAATTGGATAGGTTAGAATCGGCCGAAAACCTTGAAAATGGAATAGGGAAGAAGTTTTTTTAGATTCAAAACAGTTATAGATCTTTTATATATTTATTTATTTATAACACATCTTTCCATGTAGTCATGTCTGTACGAAAGTACCTATCCATCCGTTTAAACATGAGCCCAAGTAGCTAATACAAATAATCCCAAGTGGGCCAGGCCCATGTAACAAAAATAAAAAGGCAAGGCCCAAGTCCATATAAAACACCAAACCAGAAGTTCGTTCATCACTGATAATTATAGGCTGAAATGCCATTGAGAATTGAGATGATGCTTTTCCTGCTTTTTACCTATTTGTTTACTTTTTTACCCGCAGTAATAAAATTCTTCCTTGCCAAAAAAAAAAATAAATAAATAAATAAATAAAACTCTTCCTTACATCACTTGAAGGATAAGGGTGAGGCTAAAACGTATAACCAAACCCAACTTTACCCATTACTACCCTACCATAGAGGCTTAGACTCTTACCTAATAGATCTACATCTGCTCTTGAGCTCTCCTATCCTGAGTCATGATCGGTCATCGAGTCGATTACTCTTGAAACAATTTTCAATGACGGATGAAGTTTTTCCTTGAAGGGTGTGAGAAAAGTGAAAATTTTCATTAGGTAATGACGATTCCCTTTGTCTCCCTATTGTACGAAGTCTGAAATGCCCTTAGTAATATTTCTGAAGTCTCATCCAACTATGAAACCCGTGGATTAAGAGATTCTCTCTTCCTTTTCTTAGCGTGAGTGTGGGCTGGGTGATGTGATTGAAGAAAGTTAGAATGTTCATTTGATGGAGAAACACCGAAGTTGTGCAATCCAAGGAGATAGAGAGATGCATTACCAGTGGATAATCATCATAGTTGGGCCCTCGAGGCAGTAGGTCTTCTAAAGATTCAATGAAAATATAGAAGCCCAAATCGAGGCCCAAATCATCATTAATTAAATGCAAAGATGAGAGGCAAATCCACTGGAAACAATGTCGGTGAAAGCATCAAGTTTAACTTATCTTCTAAGACCATGTATGCCATTCTTTATCTTGACAGAAAGAAACATTTTTTATTTTATTTTATTTTTTTCTTTTTTTTGGGGTTGGGGGGGGGGGGGGGTGTGTAAAGAGAAAGAAGCAACTTTCTGAATTGGATGGATGTAAGGGAAGGGGATCTCTTTTCTGAAATACTTTTCTAATGTTATCAAATGCATCTATATGAGTTTGTTGGCCATTTGTGATTAGATGAAAAATAGAGCCCAATATATAAATGGGCTTGGATGAGAGATGGAGCCCAAATAAATGGGCTTTGTTGGGTTTGAGTGTCTAGAAGAGGTTATTGTTAATTTCCAATCCTAGTCTTATTGCCTAGCATAATCATCTGATCTTGGGCCATTAACAGGTCTTATTAGCCTGGGCCAATGAAGGACTAGGACCCTTTGGATTGTGTTTCCTAGATAAACTTGGTAGTACAACTAGAAGAAAAACAGATAATTTGATGATTCAAAATATAGCTTTAGTTTATTTAAATGGTGTCTTGGAGGGCTATGTCTCTTCTATATAGGCATTTAAGTGAGTAAAGCGACTAATAAGCAAGATTATGGAAAAGAAATGTGAATGGTTAACAGACATGTCTTATTAAAAAAAATAGTTTCAGGCATATCAAGCCAAGCTTTGATAAACAAGACGCAAATCAATCGGCTAAGGCACCATTTGATAACGTTTTTGCTGTTTTTGTGTCTAGAATCAGCAGAAACAACTTTTCACGTTTCTGGAAACAAAAACAGATTTTCTGGTGTTTGATAAACTTGTTTCTCGAAACGTTTTTTGCAGACATAATGTCACTAACAAACCCAATAATATCATCAGATGCCCAAAAGGGGAGAGGATCTGGTTGCCTATTTTTAGGTTTAAATAGTTGAGAGATTTATCAAGCACAACAACCTTTTTTTTCTATCTCAAATTCGTTTCTATAAACGACGTCGTCAAAGTCGTTTCCAGAATTGTAAATAAGCATAAATTTTGATTTATATTTTCTAAAAACGGGTAAAACGGAACAACTTTATCAAACGTTTTTTAGGTTGTTTCTCCATTTCTGGGAACAAGAAAATGCAGAAACGGAACGTTGTCAAACAGTGCCTAAGATTCTGTATGGTAACATTTCTGTTTTAAAAAATAGGTTCTAGGTCCGACATAATTTTTTGTATTTCTGTGTTATTAGAGTAATTCTGTGACTTAAATGTTGTATGGTTGTTTGAGATTTTAAAATGTAACCGCAAGCATACGGATCAGTGTAGCTACGGGTCGAGCACAGGGAGAACAGTCACTTTATTTATTTTTGCTTCTTTTAATAATGCGAAAGTGAACCGATTAATGATTATGATCTAATTCTAATTACCGTCCTAAACATATGTATCTAAAATAACGTCCTAACCATTCGTCATCTAAGAATTTAAATAGCAATCCACACAATTAAAATTAAATAAATAAATAGCTGAAAGTAGACACCCCACGCAATTAAAAAGCAATGAAGGAAAAAAAATGTTGAAATAAAAATGAAGTAAAAAAAAAAGGGATAAAGCTAGAGAGACTCACAAGTTGGTTTCTCTACTAAGCTCGAGGGATACATCATAATATGAGCTTCCCTACTTGATCAGAGAGTCACTCTTATAAGGGTTACTCTACTTGGCTTTAGGAAAAGGGAGACAATTAAAATAAAAATAATAAAATGATGGTTCTATGGTTAAGAGGGGTAAAGCCAACACATACACTAGCCATGAACCTTAGGGGAAAGGGATAGCAATAATGTAACGACTGAAATTAAAATTCTAAATTAAGAAAGAAATGGTAGTCAGAAGACGGAATGAGAGGGAGGAGAGAAGACTATTGAAGGAGCCTACTTATTTGAACTTCAACCCTTGAACTAAAAACTTGATCGATTTGAGATACTACCAGTACTAAAAACCAGATCTGGAATAAACCAAATCTGAAATTTCTAGTATTAGAGAAAACAAATCTGAAGAAAAAAATTGAACTTAAAAGACATGCTTCATAGCTTGTTCTTGTCACCTAGAACTAAGCCTATGACTAGAATTTGAAAATTACAACTTCAATTGTTTAAACAATAAAAATAAAATACTGAATCAAAAATAAAAGTGCTTGCATTAATTGAATAAAAAGAACTTACAAAAGTGTTTAAAGCATAAACCTAGAACTGGAGCTAGAGAAAGAGATAGAGTAACTAAGAAAAAACCCTAAAAGAAAAATGAAGTGTCTCCTCCCCTTGTGTTAATTCTATTATATAGAGAATGAGGGAGGGAAGCTAACAATTTTAGCTTCTAAAAAAAAAAAATATATTTTTTTATCTTGTTGATGAGGTGGAGGAGAGAGAAGATAGAGAATTGTAAGAAGTAGGGAATCTCCAACGATTTTGCTTTCTTTTTTCTTCTTTTTTTTTTTCTCTCTTTTTCAAACGTGGGCAGCATCTTGGATGATTTTTTTAATTATTTTTTTATTTTTTTTTCCTTTCCTATTTTTTTCTCCCTTTTTCTATTTTTCTCTTTATTTCCATATTTCTCTCTCCTCTTACATAAGAAACCCTTTGGCCGACCTCCTTTGAGTGATGAATAGGAGAGAGAAAATTTTCTAAAAAAAACCTCAACAAAATGGTAGCTAAGAGGTTTGAACTTGAAATCTCCTAATAAGGAAGGGATTTTGCACACCACAACTCGCCAACTACGCTAGGTAGTTGTTGTTACCAAAAACAAATCTTCAATCACTTAAGGATGTGGTTCATTGATCCTTATTGACATTTGAAATATTCCTTGTACTTTTGGGACAACTGCAAACGGGCTGGTTCTGCATCTCGGTTCAGTTCTGATCTATTATTCTTTTTCTGGCCTGAAAAGAATAATCACTTGTACGGGTGACCAAATGAATGTGTACTTGTAATTGAACACATCCATCTTGTTCAAAATTTCGTCCTCTTCGCAACCATGAAAAGAAATAGGACATCTTTATGAGTAAAATTGGAGATATAACACCCGATAATCTTTAAGGCCTTGAAAATATAAAACCTGTAAAAAGAGAGTAAAACCCAAGGTAGCTCCATTCTAAATATGTAAAATGCATGTTTTACTACTCTAGATTTCACACATAAATATGCTCATCAGAATTTCTCCACACTTAGACTTTGCTAGTCCACGAGCAAAACAAAAAGAAAAAGAGTAAAAACAAAAAACCTAACTCACTTTTGTAGGAATCACGGTTGCTCTTTTGTAGGAATCACGGTTGCACTTAACATGTGCAATAAGCCTTTAAACCCATAGGTCACCCATAGTGGACGAGTTGTGTCTCGTGGGTGTTTGCAGTGAATATATATCAAAAATTCAAAATAAACAAATTCCAACCTTGACTAAAAGTAAGGGCCATTCCAATCTGGAGCAAAGATAATTCCTCTTACAAGGGACCCCACACTTGAACTTTTATTACCCTTTATCAATTCCAGGTACTAGCATATTTCTTAATTTGGAACTCACATTGTCTCTTCCAAAACATCCTTATCTTAAGGTAAAACCACTTGTGAAGAAATAGAGAATCAATGACTAAAGCGTTGGAGTGTTTTTTACCAAAACATATTATCAAGCATTAATGACATTTGCACATTTTTTTCTCTTTTTTTCGTTTAATAAACTCTATTCTACTCCACTACTTTTGGCCTGAATGATATGGTAGAGCAAACACTAAACATCCAAGTTATTATGTAACTTCACTTTTTGCATATGTCCACAAAGACAGCGATACTAGAGTTCTTTCAGAAGTTTCCTTCCAAGGAATTTCAATTAAGACACCACGCTTCGAGGCACAATGACCTGTCTAGTTCCAAGAGAATCAACTCTTATTCTTCTTTATACCACATTTCACATTTCATTTTAAATTGTGCATATGTCAACTCATACTAAATTAAAAAGAAAGTCTCAACTCTAAATCAAAAGTACAAGGAACCTACAGACTTACATATAGTCCAACACCATAAAACAGTGGTCTCTTATTTTTCAAAAGAAAGTTCCATCTCAAGACACAAACTTGTTTCTTTCTTCTCAACAGGGTTTTTATATATTCAAAATGGGTATCTTAATCAAAACTTTTATTTTCATATATCAAGCAACCGAATGGTATGATCATTATCCAAAAACCAAAGTAGGATTTCATCATTAGCAAACTCAAAAATAAAAAGAAAAACACACAAAACAAAGTGAAAAAAGCAAAAACTAGTTTTCCTCCCCCACACTTAAGTCATGCAATGTCCTCAATGCATGGAAAGAATTAAAAGTGAAGACAATGCAAGGGGGTCATACTTGATTAAAAGTTAATTATCAGTGTAAAGAGGTTCATGGAGATCTATGACCTCTTCACTACCAGTAGTAGGAAGCTTGAGGAACTATTTCAAACGTTGACCATTAACCTTTGAAATTACCCCTATTCCTGGATTCAGAATCTCCACAGCCCCATGGGGATATACATTATGAACAATAAATAGTCCATCCCATTGGGACCTAAGCTTACCAGGAAAAAGATGCAATCGAGAGTTGTACAATAAGATCTTATCACCAATTGTAAAAGATTTACGCAGAATGTGCTTATCATAGAGAGCTTTGATCTTTTCCTTGTAAATCCTAGAACTTTCATAGGCTTCATTCTTAAGTTCCTCCAACTCATAAAGTTGGAGCCTACGATGAATTCCCACATCAGACAAATCAAAGTTGAGCTTTTTGATGGCCCAAAATGCCTTATGCTCTAACTCAACTAATAAGTGACAAGCTTTTTCATACACCAAACGGTAGGGATACTGACCAAGGTCGGTCTTGAATGTAATCCGATGGGCCCATAAGGCATCAATGAGTCTAAGGGACCAATCCTTACGGTTGGGATTAACAATTTTCTCAAAGATTTGTTTGATCTGCCTATTAGACACCTCCACTTGACTACTAGTTTGAGGGTGATAAGGGGTAGATAACTTTGGGTGATCTCATACTTTTTCATTAAGACCTTAAAAGATCGATTACAAAAATGAGTACCCCTATCACTAATTATTACACATGGTGCACCAAAGTGAGAAAAAATGTTCTCTTTGAGAAACTGGACCACCACTTTATGATCATTAGATTTACAAGGTATGCCCTTTATCCATTTAGAAACATAACCAATGGCGAAAAGTATGTACAAATTTTCAAAGGAATTATAGAATGATCGCATGAAATCGATGCCCCATACATCAAAGATCTCAACTACCAAAATAGGGTTGAGGGGCATCATGTTCCTTTTATTGATATGGTCAAAAGACTAGTAAGTGGGACAAGCCTTGCAAAAATCAAAAGCATCTCTAAAAATAATGGGCCAATAAAATCTGCATTGGAGAACCTTTGTGACAGTCTTCTTAGGTCCAAAGTGTCCACCACATGCATGATCATGACAAAAAGAGAGAATGAAATGTTGCTTATGATCAGGAACACATCGTTAGATAATCTGATCCGTATATATCTTAAACAAAAAAGGATCATCTCAAAAAAATGCTTAACTTGGGAATGAAACCTATACTTATCTTAGGTGGACTAGTGATCTAGAGTCACACCTGAAATTAAGAAGTTGACAATATCAGCAAACCATGGTTCATTGGACATTGCAAATAATTGTTCATCTGAAAAGTTCTCGTTGACTAGAGAATCGACAGCCAAGGAATTGGGAAGTCAGGATAAATGGTCTACAACTAGGTTTTCAACTCCTTTCTTATCCCTAATTTCTAAATCAAACTCTTACAAAAGTAAAACCCACCTAATGAGATGGGCTTTGGCATCTTTCTTCTGAACTAGGTATCTAAGAGCAGAATGATCAGTATACACCACCACATGTGAACCAACTAAGTAAGACCGAAACTTTTCTAATGCAAACACAACAACTAAAAATTTTTTTTTAGTGGTTGTATAATTGAGTTGTGCATCATTTAAGGTCCTACTAGCATAGTAAATGACAGTGGACAACTTATTAATCCTTTAACCCAAAACCACTTCTATGGAAAAATCCAAAGAATCACACATCGGTTCAAAAGGTTCAGTCCAAACAGGTGGTTGAACAATAGGTGCATTGGTCAACTCATTCTTAAGTTGTTTGGAGGATTCTAAGCACTTTTTAAAAAACTTAAAAATTTGATTTTTGGCAAGTAATGAAGTAAGGTCGGGCTAACTGACTAAAATTCTTAATAAACCTTCTGCAGAAGCCCGCATACCCTAAAAAGACCGGACATCCTTAAAAAATTGAGGAGGTGATAAATTATCAATTAAATCCACTTTGGCTCTACCTTAATTCCCTCCTTGGATATTACATGGCTTAAAACAATACCAGATTTAACCATAAAATGGTATTTCTTCCAATTCAAAACCAAATTCTTAGATATGCACCTTTTCAAAACTAGGGAAAGATGATGAAGACATTCAAAATAGGAATTCCCATGAATTGAAAAGTCATCCATAAATACTTCTAAGAATTTTTGGAACATGTCAGAAAAGATGCTCATCATGCATCTTTGAACGTAGCAGGGGCATTGCAAAGCCCAAAGGGCATACGCCTATAAGCAAATGTTCCATATGGGTATGTAAAAGTGGTCTTATGTTGGTCATCTAAAGTAATTGGGATCTGGTTATAGTCGGAATATCCATCAAGAAAATAATAGTATTCATGTCCAGCTAACCTCTTTAACATTTGGTCAATGAATGGCAATGGAAAGTGGTCTTTCCAGGTTACCACATTAAGTTTCCTATAGTCTATGCACACTCTCCACCCTGATTGGATATAGGTTGTAATTAGTTCATTATTGATATTGGGAATTACAATCACCCCAGACTTCTTAGGCACTACGTGAACTGGACTTACACATTGGCTGTCAAAAATAAGATAAATTATTCCATGATCCAAACACTTTAGGATATCTTTCTTAATGGCTTCCATCATCTCTAGGTTAGCTCTTCTTTGGGGTTCTGTGGATGGTTTGGAATCCTCCATAAGATGTATATGATGTTGCACAATAGAAGGGCTTATACCCTTGATATCAGCCATGGTCCAACCTAGGGCTTCCTTTTTATTTTTTAATACTTGAAGTAACTCCTCTTCCTGGCTAGAAGTCAAATTTGAAGAAATTATTACAGGAAGTGTCTGGTCAGGCCTTAGGAAAGTATACCTCAAATTAGATGGCAATTCCTTAAGATTTAGCTTAGGGAGCTCAACTATGGAAGGTTTGGAAATGGAATTAGAAAGGGGTCCTAAGGGCTCCATAGGTGTGTGAAGACTCAAGACTTCAGAAAAAAAAATTTCACTATCATCATCCAACTCATCCATATACTCTTGAAATTCTGAATCAAAATCAATATCAAAGTTGGTAATTAAATCATCAGAAAAATCCAGAAAATCCTCAAGCATATTGATCTCTTCTTTCATATGTGGTTGCTTGCCTATCCTAAACATGTTAAACTAAACAGTTTGGTTGCCAAAAAAGAACCTTAGGAAACCATTCCGGTAATTGATTAATGCATTATTGGTAGTCAAGAATGGTCTTCCTAGAATTATTGGGATCTCATCCTTGGTTGAAAAGGGCTTGGTATCTAACATAATGACATTAACAGGAAAAATAAAATCCCCCACCTTTAGTAAGACATCCTCAACCATCCCTTTAGGAATCTTAACAGACCTATCTACCAACTGAAGAGTATTTCCAGTGACTTTTAATTCTCCCAATCCTAGTTGCTTGTATACATGGTAAGGTAAAAGATTCACACTTGCACCAAGGTTAAGTAAGGCATACTCAATGTAGGTATTGTCTATGATACAAGCTATGGTAGGGCTCCCTGGATCCTTATATTTGGCTACTATAGACTAAGTAATTATGGAACTAATGTTACCTGTCAAGAACGCTTCTTTGGACACACTACTAATACGTTTGTGAGTACACAAATCTTTCAGGACCTTTGTATAGAAAGAGATCTGGAATATGGCATCTAAAAGAGATGTTCACTTCTACATTTTTGAAGATTTCTAAAATTTTTTTCATGGAAGCAGTCTTATTTTTGTTTACCAAGCGATTAGAAAATGGGACAGGATGAACATAAGGACTGTTAGGGATTTACCCTTATTCAGAAGAATCATTTTTGGTTTCCTTAACCAAATCATCTTTAGTTTTAAAAAAATCTTTAGGTTCATCAGACGAACCTGGAATAAGAGGCACATTTGTGTACTCAACTGAAGGAGAGTTAATAGGAGTAATAAATGGAAAAGATTTAGGAATGATTTGTTGATACTCTCTACCACTCCTAAGGGCATAAACAACATTACATTGGTTAGAGAGCCCTTATTGGGTCTGACCTTGTACTATATTCAATGATGCATTAGTTGGTCCTTATGAACTAACAGGCTGATGATGCCTAAGGTTAGGCTCTGGTTGACTGGGTAAAGTGTTTTTCTCCCTCTCATGTATAATTAAGACAACTTGGGTGAGTTCTCTCGTAAGATTTTGATGACTTGTCATGAGGAGGATCATATTTTTTTTCAAGTCACTTATTCTACTTACCTCTCCAATGTTGGTAAACCCAGGGGATTGCTGATAAGATGATAGGAGAGGAGCCCTAGGAAAACTAGCCTGAGGTCCTATATTTAACCTAGAAAAAATATTTTGGGAAAACAATGGTTGTGCACAGGGAGGCCTTTGGGGTCCAGGTTGACCTTGATTATGAAAATTGGAAGGCCCTACTTGGTTGCCCTGATTCCAAGAGAAATTTAGATGATTTCTCCATCCTAGATTGTAGGTGTTACTATATAGATTATTCTGGTATAAGGCATTAACACTATCATTAGAAGTGCCCCCAGAGGTGCTGGAGCATTCTTCTATGACATGTCCAAGGGACTGGCACTAAGCAGAAATCTTAACCAAATTGACTGATGATGGCTCTCTAGGAACAATAGCCTCAATCTTCTTGATTAGGCTATCTAAATGGGCTTTCTTAGCTACTATCCCATCCATAAAATATCATTTTCCTCCTATGGTTCTTTCACTCTCTTGGATTGATTCCCACTCATGGGTTTTGTTAGCTAAGTCAAGTAAGAATTCTCATGCATTTCCTTCATCTATAAAGGATGTGAATCCCTCAGGGCACATAGACTCTGTCATTTGTTTAGTTGGGTAATCAATACCCTCATAAATTATTTGACATAAATGCCATAATTCTAGGCCATGGTGAGGGTATTCTTGGAGTAGATCCTTGAATCTCTCCATAAGTTTGGAAAATGACTCACTAGGTTTTTGCCTAAACTGAAGGTTATCACTTCTAAGCTTATTGGTCTTGTGAGCTGGGAAAAATTTCTTAAGGAAGACAACTATGAACTGTTCCCATGAGGTTATGAAATTTGTGGGTAACCCATACAACCACTTCTTAGCATGGTCTTTTTATGCAAAAGTGATAAACCGAAGCTTAACAGCATCATCAGAAAGTTGTTGGATCTTAATTAGAACGCATACCTCTTCAAATTCCCTTAGAAATAGGTATGCATCTTTAGAGGTCAACCTATGGAAGTGGGGCAACATAGTGATGTATTGAGATTTGAGTTCAAAATTATTGCCCTGGGATTGTGGTTGAACTATGTAGGAAAGTTGGGTTGTTCTAGCAGGGTAGAACCTATCTTTTAGAGATTTAAGTGAAGGGTTTTGATGTTGGTCTCCCATGTTAAAAGGTTTTAAAGAGAGTAAATGTACAGGGTCACTACTTGTTGGATCTCTTCTTTTTAACCGATTCTTAGTATTACGTACCCACCTAACACTCATGCAACAGAAAACTACCCATAACTAGAGTACGACAAGCACAAAAGAATGGATAAAAAAAAATTATAATTTTTTTGATTTTTTTTTTGGCTTTTTAGGAGCTTACCAATAGGGATCCGGGGTTGCTCAGGTCAATTCCTGAGCTACTGCTATAGGGCAAAACCTGTCTTTATCATAATGTGAGGCATGACGACCTCCACCGATACAACTATTATTGTCAGTTGTTATTCTCAGGAATAAAATAAAAGGAAAAACAAAACAAACAAGTAAAACACTCTGATTTACCAAAAGAAAGCAAAAAATAACATAGAACTGTCTCCCCGACAATGGCGCCAAAAACTTATTTGAGATTTTAAAATGTAACCGAAAGATACGGATCAGTGTAACTATGGGTCGAACACAGGGAGAGCAGACACTTTATTTTATTTATTTATTTATTTTTGCTTCTTTTAATAATGCGAAAGTGACCTGATTAATGATTATGATCTAATTCTAATTACCATCCTAAACATATGTATCTAAAATAACGTTATAACCATTCTTCATCTAAGAATTTAAACACGCAAGCCACACAATTAAAATTAAATAAATAAATAGCTGAAAATAGACACACCACGTAATTAAAAAGCAATGAAGGAAAAAAATACTAAAATAAAAATAAAGTAAAAGAAATGGGATAAAGTTAGAGAGAGACTCACAAGTAGGTTTCTCTAATTAGCCCAAGGGATGCATTATAATATGAGCTTCTCTACTTGACTAGAGAGTCACTCTTGCAAGGGTTACTTTACTTGGCTTTAGGAAAAATGAGAAAATTAAAATAAAAACAATAAAATAATGGTTCTATGGCTAGGAGGGGCAAAGCCAATACATACACTAGCCATGAACCTTGGGGGAAAGTGATAGCAATAATGTAACTATTGAAATTAAAATCCTATATTAAGAAAAAAAAAAAGGTAGTCAGAAGAGGGAATGAGAGGGAGGAGAGAAGACTATTGAAGGAGCCTACTTACTTGAACTTCAACCCTTGAACTGAAAACTTGATCGATTTGAGATACTACCAGTACTAAAAACTAGATCTGGAATAAACCAAATCTGAAATTTATAGAACTAGAAAAAACAAATCTGAAGAAAAAAATTGAACTTAAAAGACATGCTTCATAGCTTGTTCTTGTCACCTAGAGTTAAGCCTAGAACTAGAACTTGAAAATTATAACTTTAATTTTTTAAACAATAAAAATAAAAGACTGAATCAAAAACAAAAATACTTGAATTAATTGAATAAAAAAAACTTACAAAAGTGTTTAAAGCATAAACCTAGAACTAGAACTAGAACTAGAACTAGAGAAAGGGAAAACTAGAGAAAGAGAGAGCACCTAAGAAAAAACCCTAGAAGATATGAAGTGTCTCCTCCTCTTGTGTTAATTCTATTATATAGAGAATGAAGGAGGGAAGCTAACAATTTTAGCTTCTAAAAAAAAATATTTTTTTTTATCTTGTTGATGAGGTGGAGGAGAGAGAAGATAGAGAATTGTAGGAAGTAGGGAATCTCCAATGATTTTGCTTTCTTTTTCCTTCTTTTTTTTTTATTTTTTTCTCTTCTTTAAACGTAGGCAGCATCTTGGATGATTTTTTTTAATTTTTTTTCCTTTCCTATTTTTTTCTCCATTTTTTTTTCTATTTTTTCCTTTATTTCCTTATTTCTCTCTCCTCTTACATAAGAAACCCTTTGGCCGACCTCCTTTGAGTGATGAGTAGGAGAGAGAAAATCTTCTAAAAAAAACCTCAACAAAATAATAGCTTAGAGGTTTGAATTTGAGACCTCCTAATAAGCAAGGGATTTTGCACACCACAACTCACCAACTACGCTAGGTAGTTGTTGCTACAAAAAACAAATCTTCTATCACTTAAGGATGTGGTCCATCGATCCTTGTTGGCATTTGAAATATTCCTTGTACCTCAAGGACAACTACAAATGGGCTGATTCTGCATCTCGGTTCAGTTCTGATCCATTATTCTTCTTCTGACCTGAAAAGAATAATCACTTGTACGGGTGACCAAATGAATGTGTACTTACAATTGAACACGTCCATCTTGCTCAAAATTTCATCCTCTTCGCAACCATGAAAAGAAATAGGATATCTTTACGTGTAAAGTTGGAGATATAGCACCCGATAGTTTTAAGGCCTTAAAAATATAAAACCTGCAAAAAGAGAGTAAAACCCAAGGTAGTTCCATTCTAAATATCTAAAATGCATGTTTTACTACCCTAGATTTCAAACATAAATGTGCTCATTAATGGTAACGTTAAAAAATTGTTTCTGTAACTAGGAAGAAATAGAAACATGTACGATTCACACTTGATAGAATTTTTTCTATTGTGAAACATATATTTACGTAAAATGCCACCCATACCATAGGAAATAATGAATTCAATGGACTAAAAATGGGTACACCTGACCTGGTTCTCAATTTATAGTGAATGAATTTAGAATTAAAGCAAATTGAGTGCTTAAAACTACTCTAGTTATAACCAAAGACTGTGCCTATATTTACCAATAACATGAATAATGAATAATGACCTGAAGAAGTGGACTTCAAAAGCTTGTATAATCAAAGTTCATGAATACAATTAAACCCCTTTGCCCCAATTGTTGAGAAAGGAATCTAGATCAATGGAGTTCTAAAGTCCAGTACTCTGGGCACAGTAACAGAAAGCCACAGCTACTGGAAACAGGCGGTGATTAATGAAACTCACAAATGGACATAAAGGCCTAATACATAAGACCTATAGATCTCTATTACAAGTTGGGCCAGCAAGGTGGTTTAGCGGCTGCTGGATACCCAGAAAATTTAGAAACTAGATCTGTTTGACCCCAAGAATTCCAAGCAAAGTATTAATACCTTAGTAGGGACTGTCTCACTGTCCAACTATAATAATTGATCCTTCTCTTTAAGAGTTGATTCAATAGTCTATTGGCTTAACCTATGATCTTATACCACTGAAGGAAATATTGCATTCCTAAATTACATATTGTTCACCGACTAGACATGGATTTCGGTAGAGCTTGAAGTAGCCATGGATGCCTTTTGAATAGGGAAGACAGCAACCTCGACTTTAGCTTTAAGCCTCTAATGGATATAGGTTTCTCCCTCCTCACCTTCTCAGCTACACTCTAACACAGTAATGAGAATGTGTGAAATATGTACAGTGGAGGGAGGACCTAAGTCTCTCCATAATATAGACAATCTCTATATTTCAATAATAGCTAAAGAGTGGAGTATCCCACTCTATCACTACCACCTTCAAGATAGGAGGTAGAGTCCAAGTCAATGTCTCTCGTGACTTACTCAAAATATAGTCCACTAAAATAGAGATTTAATCAATTCAATTATTTATATCAAACATAAATCTAAGGGATAAAATCCAATAATTTTATTTTGGAGGCGGATTTGTATATACCCAATTTCATCATAGGAGATTGACTGGTGATAAGTTTAATCCCATCTTTTCTTTAAGTCACTTACTTTTCAAGTTCATGATGTCATGTACTGTGCTCTTATCTAGTGACGTCTACCAAATGTAGCTATTCTTACGTTTTTTATAGAAGGTCATGGTCAGAACTAGCCAGCTTCTAATTGGCTCTCAAAATTTTAAAATATTTCTTTAAAAATAAAATATAATGTAGTGGTAGTGAACATAACACTGATATGTTCTTGGATTGCAGTTGTATATCGCCTCGAGATATTATTGTAATTCTTGATGTAGAATTGTACAAAAAAGGGATGATAGTGGAGTTGGAGTGTATCGAACAATATTCTCCTTAAGATTTTTAAACACCTCAATGCGTGCAAATCGGGTTGACCATGTATTTATACCTCCAAGATAAAGTAACTCCTAATTGCATAAGCTACACTCCTAAATGTACACAAGGAAGTCTGAAGGTTAAACTAATTATTCTAAGACTCGAAAGACAAGGTATACGCAGAAAATCTAAATATTGATTATATAGAGGCTCAAAAGAATAAAATACAAAGATTTAGAAAACAGAAGCACTCTTTGTTTGTGTCAAATTTCAAACCGTCTACGGAATATATAGACAATGTATCTTTATATATATATATATATATATACAGATGTAGCCATATGTGATAAGCATCCTTGTACATATACCAATGTGTCTATATACTAGTATTTAGGTGTAAACTCACACCTGACCTCGGCCATGGCCGTCACGGCTTGGATCGGTATAAGAAATATCTTGAAACTTTGAAATATCTTGAAACTTTGAAATAAAGAAGCATAGAGTTCAAAATAAGTTGGCTCAATGGAAGTTGTCGCTTTCATCTCAAGTTGGTAGATCAGTCCTTAACAAGTCAGTGTTGAGTTTTACTTCAGACTTTTATGATCACTATAAATCTCTCTTTTTTCACCATATAAATAGGGACGCCAAATCTTTAACACAAAGATTGTTGTTGCTAATTCTAAATCATCTGTGAGGTAATTATTTTCATAGTCCTTCAATTATCGAGATGCGTATGCTACCACATTGTCATTCTGCATCAACACACAGTCTAACCTAGTTTGGATGCATCACTATATACTACCATATCGGAGTTACCTTCTATATGATTAGTGAGGATTAGTAAGAAGAGACATGCAAAATTAAGTCTTCACCCAAGTATGGCATCTAATAGAGTTTTCTAGAGGGCTAAGATCCGGGTTGCCGATTGTTCGTGAGTGGGATGTCCCAAACCTTTTACTTTTTTTTTTTTTAATCATGTGGATCCATGTAGCCAACTTCATTTAGTTGGGATAAGGCTGAGATGTGTTGTTGTTGTTATTGTTGTTGTTGTTGTATCGGAGTTACCTTCTAGAATAGTAAGAACTGGAGTTGTCACTAGTTTCTGCTTCATTTCTTGAAAACTTTCTTCATATTCCTTGGACCAGTCAAATTTCACTCTCTTTCATACCAGTTGGGTTATAGAGGCCAAAATGTATGAGAAATTTTTATAAACCTTATGTAGTGTCCTGCTAGCCCTAGAAAACTATGGATCTCACCCACATTCTTGGGCGCTTCCCAATCCACAACAACTTTCACCTTTCTACGATCAACTTCAATACCCATCTTTGAGATAACATGCCCAAGAAAGTGTTCTTGTGAAATCCAAAATTCAAATTTACTGAATTTTGCATATAATTATTTCTCTCTCAACCATTACAGTACCAACCTCAAATGGATAGCATGTTCCTTCTTGCTCTTAGAGTAAATCAAAATGTCATCTATGAATACGATGACGAAGTTATCTAACATGTCATGGAATACTCTACCCATTAGATCCATGAACCCTGTAGGTGCATTGATTAACCCAAATGGCATAACTAGGACATCATAGTGTCCATAACGTGTCCTGAAAGCTATCTTCTTGATGTCAAACTTGCTGATCTTGAGCTGATGGTAAAAAGATCTAAGATCAATCTTAGAGAATGTTGTTGCACTTTATAACTGATCAAATATGTCCTCAATTCTGGGCAAATAGTTAATTTGTTTAGTTTTCGGTAGTCTATACACCTTCTCATGCTCCTGTCTTTCTTCTTAATAAAGAGCACTGGTGCTCCCCATGGGGACATACTGGGTTGGATGAATCCCTTCTCAATAAATCTTGCAATTGTTCTTTCAACTCTTTCAATTCTGAAAGGGCCATCCGATATGGAGCTTTTGACGCCGGTACTACTCTATGAACCAAGTCAATAATAAATTGTCTCTCGGTTCGGGGATAGTCCAGCCAAGTCTTAGGGAAATACATCTGAAAAATCTTTCACTTCACTATTTCCTTTACAAACTTGCTTTCCTTAGTTGTATCTGCCACAATGCCAAGTAAGTGTCACATCATTGTTCTAGTAACCTTGTCACTTCAAGTGCAGATATAACTAATTTCTTGAACTTCTTGACCTTTTTCCCTTTGTGAACAAACTCACCTCCCTCGCAAAGCTTGATATAATTTCCTTCTTAGAACATAGTACACATGCTCTATAGGCGGATAACCAATCCATGCCTATGATGACATCAAATTTGTGTATTTCTAATTTAATCAAATGGGCAATTATGTCTCGTCCATATACTTGAATGGGGCATGGTTCATATATTTCATCCAATCCTACTTCACTCCCTGTAGGTGTGCTAACAACTAATTTATGTGTCAACACCTTTGGCTTTTCACTCATTTAGCAGCAAAAGTTGGGGATACAAATGAATGTGATGTATCCGTATCAAACAACACATATGCAAGGATCATTAATATCAGCAAAGTACCTGGGACAACTCCAGATGATGACTCTATATCATCCTCAGTAGTTTGTGTAAACACTTTTACTTGTGGTCTAGCTCTCTATGTGGCCTGAGCTGGATGGATGGTTGACAATGGTTGCACTGGTCTAGAAGGTCCTACATATGGGTCACATGGTCTCCTTTGTGGGAAATGTTTGGCAAAGTAACCCATTTGCTGGCAAACATAACACATGTAGGGAATCATCTATGACTATGCTACATCAGGCCTGGGTGGTAATGAAGCTTGCCTACCTTTGGCCTTCTAAGCTGACTAGGAGTTGCATTAGAATATGCTCCCCTACTAAATCTGCTAGGTGTTGTGCGCTTCTTCCTTGCAGAGCTTGGTAGTTGTCCCTCTGCTTGTCTTCAATGGACTTGGCAGCTTAGACCAATTAAGCATAACTGTGTAGGTATTGTGCAACTAATATAGCACCAAACAGTGTCTTCTTTCAGGTGGTCAGGTGTAGAGAAGAATAACCTGGACCTTGCTTCAGGTCCTTGAATTATTTTTCCTTCCTCTCTTTCTCATCATCTAGGAAGTTGTTGTTGTAAAATGCCACTTTAAAGAGTTTGCAAGTAAGGTTAGGTTGCAGTGCCACCAAGATAGGTTTAGTGGACTTCCATTATGCATTAACTTCATTCTGAAGTTGGTAGTTTGCACACAACAATTTATATTAATCCGTCATATACAACACCTCGAATGTCTTTTCCATCCCCTCTACCCATTTCGTGGGTGCCAATAGAACTTGTGCAATCCCACTAAAATAAAGAGGCCTAAATTTTTGGAATTTCTCCATCAACTTCACATTGTCCATCACCATAGGAAATATGATCTAGTTTTGTGGTGTCATTTGCATTTGTAGTACTGGAGGGTCAGGCTGTGGAGCCGAGTGTACATTGGAGGTTGTTGGACGTACTGTAGGGTGAATTGTGGGTGCAAGGACTTGATGTACTTGATGAACAACTGTATATGCAACATTAGGCACTTGTTGCACCTGGTGGGAACAACCTGAAGCATAGCATTGATATGTGCATTTATTCTCTACATGAATTCCAATTGTTGCTGTTGCAACCCTTGCGTCATAGTGTTCTGTTGCTGCTGCAACCTTTATAACATGTTGCCCATAATTGAGATTACATCCTGGGCAAATAATATGGGTGGGGCAGGAGAGGCTCCAGGCCCAATGGTATTGCACACTGCTTCCCAATCATATTCTAGAGTTGGCGACTGATCAACAGTGGATTTAGTGATATGGCATTGCCTTTTGGGTGGTCGTCTGGCTTGTGCTCAGGTTTTCCTTAGAGCCATTAGAATTTTATGTTTTTAGGCAACATAGTCAATTGAATCCAATACAAATCATTTAAACTTGTATATAGGTATAGAAATCCAAATGCTCATATATGCATGTCCACACATGTCAGCCCCAAATGCAATCACAATTACCTTCACTGGTGGATGCTCACTTGTGAATGGTAAAACTCTGGTCGGTGAGAGTTTTACTATCTATTTAGCACAGGCCTAAGAATCACTTTCTTCACTCTAAAATTTGATCTTTCTTGCCAAGGGTGACTGGAGAGCTCCCCTAAGACTCAAGGAACATCACCCGGTAAATTTTATTGTCAATCCCACCGTTATTCATGCACGAGATGAGGTTTATCTGCATTCTTAGCTAATTTCTTGTTCTTTCTCAATTTTCTTCCCTATGAAACCCAAACTAGGGTTTTTATGAAAAATTTATGATTTTCTTCAAAACCACCCATTTCTTTTACATGTATTGTAATTGTTTATATATTCCTTGCATGTTTGTACATAGATATGGGTTCTAGAAGAAGCACACGTAGCTGAAGTGCTGTTGGACAAGACCAAGAGCTCCCAAAGCCAAAATTTGATAGATTCTGGTTCAACTCAGTAGAGAGTGCTCAAAGTTGGGTAGTATTCAGGAACAAACTTGTAGCACTCAGAAAGCCTATTATGCACCATCAGATGCCCTCCTTTGCATAGCTAGGAGGTTCTAAGAATTAGGTTGGGAAGAGCTCTTGGACCTAAGAAGTAAATGCTACCCAAGGTTGGTCCGGTGTTTCTACTTCAATCTACGGGCGAGGAAATTGATGAGAATGACTATCACCTCATGAGCCAAGTTATAGGAATAGACATTTCATTTACTATAACCGAACTCCGGGCCATCACAGGGATTTCCAGTGCAAGGGAGATTATATACAATGATCCCAAGACTAGGAAGAAGGCCTTTATGTCTCATGTCAATTTGAAGGAGATGAGTCAGTAGTTGATTGGGGCCACTGGAGGTTGGGTTGTTCAGGTTTCTCAGGCCTACACCCAAAATGCTTTGCCAGATTGTCTAGCTCAACATAATGCCCGCTATTGACCACTTCAATGAGGTCTTCCTGCTCCAAGTCTATGTTAGATTTTGCTTATATGTGGGGCTTCAGATTAACCTCCCCTACTTGATGATGAGGCACATGGTGTACAAAGCCAAGTACCTAAAACATGGCAACTTGTTCTATACGAGAATCCTTACTAGCATTTCCATACACTTTGGGGTTCCTAACCTTGGGGAGCCTATAGATGGGACAAAGAGGTTCCCCTTGGACATCCATTGTCTGGTGAATGGACATTGGCCCCAATAATAGTAGTGATGTTGAGGAGGTGCCAGTGGAGATTCTAGTGGAGGGTGCTAGTGGCGGGGGCAATGAGGAGGACATAGAGGTGGATGAGGAAGCTGAGGAGAGTGAAGAAGATGGGGAAAACAGTGAAGAGGAAAGGTCTCCACTGCATTATGACCACAGAGGGACTACTGCTCCACCTCCTTATACTTCAGCTCAGTATGGTAGTGGTCCTTCTACTTTTGCTACGCCTTATGGTGGAATAGGATGGGAAGAGGTGTTGGAGGCTATAGAGATGGGTTTTCAGGGTCTAAACACCCATTTGGACAGCATAAAGGGTAGCGTCAGCAACTTAGAGGTGTGGATCAATAGATGGAACACTTACTTCGAGCTCACCGACACCACCCCAGTTTCCTCAGTGCCACCAAGCCATACCTTAAGAGTAGCCTTCTAGGATTTTCCTATTATTTTGCGTATGTCTCCAGTTGTTATGAACTTGCCAATTGTTCGGTCTAGCAGCTTTTGGTTATGTCTTTTCTTATTCTATCTCTTCTTGAAATTTTATTTCCCCTAAGTTGTAAAGCTTATACTCTTAATGAAATTTATCAGCTTCGACACCTGACTAGTTTCCTATGTGTGCACTATAATTTATGTATTTATCTTTAGATTTTCATTTTGAATCTTAATCACTAGCATTTCCTACTATTTTATAAATTTATGACTTAAAGTAGATTATCGCTTTCTAATACCACACCTTGCCAGATCTCGCCTCCACTTACCTGAAGGCTAGTGACTTGGACACACACATATATTTACAATCCTTCCAGGATCTCCGATGCAGTACTTTAAGGTCAAAAAATTATGAAATGATTCTATAATCAACATAAATAATAATAATAATTAGTAATGTAACACAATTGGTGAATTCTACTAATATTTACCATAATTGCACAAAAGAATATTTTTCCACAGAAGGATCATAATTATAATTATCCGATTTATTAGCACACAAGCCTAATCAACAAATTCTAAGTCTATAGTGGTGTCAGTGCTACTGTAACATAGGTGGTATCCCTAGTCACGAATATACGTTATTGGTCTCAGAGGATACAAGCTAGTTCCAAGATAGGAGCCTTCTGGTTCTAATACCAAATATCATTACCCTATAAACACCTATTAATAATACTCCATAATACCACTCCATCAAATCCCACATCGCATATAGGGTACACCACTACCCCGGAACCAAACTTCGGAATAGGGTTTTGTCATGACGTCGGTACCGCTACCTTAGTGACCAAAAATTCTCAAAACCTCGATCCATCGAATAGTAGGACTAGCCAATATGTAAACACCTATTGGCAAGGGTTGTAGCACCAGAGTTGTTCTCTTAGCCAGATGTAATCTATCATGACATATGTCATATCACAATTATACTCACACACCCCGAGAGCATACAGTGTCGGAATCAAGCCTTCAACTACTCTGTACCCCACACTCACACACCATGAGCATCAATGCTGGTACCCAACCTTCGGCTCCCCTGCATCCCAATCTCCACATCACACACACACAAACACATCATTATGCATATTTAACATCCATAACAATAATAACTTATAGTATGCAATGCACATGATCTTGCACATCCTTAAACATGTTATTCGTAAAACACACACACAACACCCACCCACCACAAGTCTCCATTGATTGTGGAAAGTAGATGGCATCGTGCCACGTTGCCCTTCCATCATTTGGTTCTATTCCTAGAAGGCATAGGGTTTTGAGGTCAACTATCAAGCATGGGAAGAGTCTTCCCATAGGTCGAAGGACCCATAAAAAAGATATAAAATATCAAGTTTTAGGGGTTCACCGGTGGATGTTCACTAGCTGGTGGTGACCCCACCAGTGAATTCATCGGCTCATGAAACCGAGAGTGGGAAAAAATCCACATTTTCTATACATGATTCACCGGTGGAAGCTCACCGTTTGGTATGCACCTATTTGTAACCATCGGTCAGTGAAGCACTTTTGTTTTGTTTCCTGCCCAGATTTGTCCTATAGGTGGGTTGGGTTATTTAAGTGTCTATTTGTATGATTGTTTCCATATTAGGGGGTCTCTTCCAACCAAGTGTCCCATTTTTCCTCTTTTGTCATGTTTATAATTAGGTTTTAGGGTTTTAGGTTTGATTTACTTGTAGGACGGGGGCATTCTCATACCAAATCAGGTCTAAGGTTAGTGAGCTTAATGGTTTAAATGGTATGGGAGTGTAAGGTTTACCCAACTCCCCATTTTAGTGAGCTAGGTTATCCCAAAATTGGGGATTTCAGTTGGGGCACACACCATAGCCACCAATTACTCATGTGATCACCTTCACCTCTCATATACATGTCCATTCCCATTTTTTCCATCTTAATGTTAGGTTGGAATGGTTAATTTTAGGGAATTTGGGAAAGGTTCACTATTCTAGGGTTTGATTACCCAACTTGAGGTGTGTAAGTTGGGATTTATCATAGGGAGAGTCCATATGCTCAATGTAAGCAACTAATCATATTACATTAGGTCTCCTACACCATTTCCCCCATCCAATTCGTAGGTTGGGTAGGTGGGTAGGTGGGTAGGGGAAAATCGGCTAGGATTTTGTCTACCCTAGCATCGGTCTTAGAATGGGTAGGAGAGAAAGAGGTAGTTATATAGAGAGTAGCAAGAGAGAGAAGAACTCACCTTAGTTTGAATAGGTGATCCCTTGCTCTTCTTTTCTTCCTCTTCCCTTGCTCTCCTTCTCCTTCTTCTCCTTTCTTACTGTCCTTGCTCTTGAGTTGGTAGGAATGAAATGAATAAGCAATAAATTTTATTTATAGCCACTTAAGTCACATAAGGGTTGTTTGGGGGAAATAATGAGTTTTCACTTATTACCAAGTTAATTTGTCATTTGACACTAACGAACCCACCCCAGGGTGTCTTGATACATTAATCTATTTTCTAATAGGTTATCCCAACTATTTGGAGTGGTTTGAGGTGCACAGGTGTGAGGGTCGGGCCCCATGACAATTTAACCTATTATTGACCAGTACACTCACTAGAGGGTGCTCATTTACTAGTGTAGGCCAGCTGCTAACCATCAGCCAGTGTAGGTTGATATGGTCCACCTTATGTGGGACAAAACCCATTTACTGACTAGGGTTTCCCTTAGGTATTTCTAGTGCGTGGGACCCCTTTTGTGTATTTTACTATTAGGATACGGATAATTCCCTTTAAGGTCTGAGGGCTTATATTGACTTCCTTTTATGTGTTTTGAAACCCTTACAATTCTTGGAGTATGAATAGCAGGTGTATGTGGGGTCATCCTTCCCTTCTCGGTAAAAGACAGCTGCTACCCAATACTAATTGCTGCTGGTATCCATTTGTGTTTCATATGCATTTAGTCACAAGGATAAAATTTCAAGGTACATATATAACAAAATAAGTTGATCCTATGAATACCTCCACTTGAGACCATGTCATGAAGAGGATGCCCAATGATGCTGCTTTGACATCCTACTTTAGGATCATAGATGATTGTTAGGATTTAAAATATAACCGTAAGCGTACGGATCAGTGTAGCTACGGGTCAAACACAGGGAGGGCAGCCACTTTATTTTTAGCTTTTTTTAATAATACAAAAGTAAACCAATTAATGGTTGTGATCTAATTTTAACTACCGTCTTAAATATATATATATATATATCTAAAATAATGTTCTAACCATTCGTTATTTAAGAATTTTAATATGCAAGTCACGCAATTAAAATTAAATAAATAAATAACTGAAAATAAACAACCCACGCAATTAAAAACTAATGAAGATAAAAAATTACTGAAATAAAAATAAAGTAAAAGAAAGGGGATAAAGCTAGAGAGAGGCTCACAAGTAGGTTTCTCTACTTAGCCCAACGGACGCATCATAATATGAGCTTCCCTACTTGACCAAAGAGTCACTCTTACAAGGGTTACTCTACTTGGCTTTAGGGAAAGGGAGGCAATTAAAATAAAAACAATAAAATGATGGTTCTATAGCTCGGAGGGGCAAAACCAACACATACACTAGCCATGAACCTTGGGGGAAAGGGAAAGCAACAATATAATGACTGAAATTAAAATCCTAAATTAAGAAATAAAAGGTAGTTAGAAGAGGGAATGAGAGGGGAGAGAGAAGACTATTGAGAAGCCTACCTAGCTGAATCAATGCTTGAACTTGAAAGCTTGTGTGATTTAAGATACCGTCAACCCTAAAAACCAGATATGGAATGAGCCAAATCTGAAATTTCTAGGCCTGGAGAAAATAAATCTTGAAAAAAAAAACTGAACTTGAAAAAAGAGATGCTCCACGGCTCGTGATCTTATCACCTAGATCTAAACCTAGAACTATAACTTAAAAATTACAACTCAATTGCATAAATCATAAACATAAAAGGCTGAATAAAAATAAAAGAGTGCTTACATTAATAGAAATAAAAAGCTATTACAAAAGTAATTAAAGGAAAAATAAAGAAGAACTAAAACTAGAGAGAGAGAGAGAGAGAGAGAGAGAGAGCAACTAAGAAAAAAACCCTATAAGAAGAATGAAGTGTCCCCCCCCCCTTTTATATGAGTTATATTTATAAGGAATGGGGAGGTAGGGTAACAAATTTCTCTTTCCTAAAAGGAGAAAATCTACAGTTGGTAGGTCAGATCTTTTGAGACCAAAAGTGTTAAGGTGGAGGAGAGAGAAGAGAGAAATAAACTTAGAGAAATTTCCTATAATTTTTCTTTCCTTATTTTCTTTCTTTTTTTTATTTATTTTTCTCTTCTTTTTCTCCCTCTCTTCAAATCTTGCGCACAACCCTTGTTGGCCGATTTTTTTCTCTTTTCCTTGGACGATTTTTCTTTTTTGCTTTATGTGATTTGGATAATATTCTGGTAATGATGTGGAGGAGATAAGATTTGGACCGGATTTATTTCTCTCTTTTTTTCTCTTTTTACATAAGAAACCCCTCCTATGATTTTCCTTACTTTGAATATTTGAACAATCTTCTAATTTGATGTGGAAATCCCCTCCATGTCCTTAGTGCTTTAAGTAAGTGAAAAGCGGGAAATCTTCAACAAAATTCTTCAAACAAAAAAAGGGAACTATGAGATTCGAACTAGAGACCTCCTGGTGAGCAAGAAATTTTGCACACTATAGCTCACCAACTACACTAGGTAGTTGTTGTTGGAGAGATATGATGTCCAATAATGCTTAAGACCTTTAAAATACAAAACCTGCAAAAAGAAAGTAAAACTCATGATAGCTCCATTTTAAATATGTAAAAATGCATGCTTTACTACTTAGATTTTACACATAAATGTGCTCATCAGTATTCTCCCACACTTAGACTTTGCTAGTCCTCGAGCAAAACAAAAAGAAAAAGATTAAAATGTAAATGAAAAAAAACCTAACTCACTTTCGTAGGAATCACGGTTGCACTTAACATGTGCAACAAACCTTTAAATCCTTAGATCACCCCTAGTGGACGAGTTGTATCTCGTGGGTGTTTGTAGTGAATATACACCCAAAATTTAGAATAAACAAATCCCAACCTTGGCTAAAGGGAAGGGCCATACTAATCCGGAGCAAAGATAATTTCTCTTACAAGGTGCCTTCACACTTGAACTTTTATTACCCCATATCAATTCCAGGTACTGGCATATTTCTTAATTTGAACTCACCTCGTTCTTCCAAAACATCCTTATCTTAAGGAAAAATCACTTGTGAAGAAATAGGGAACCAAGGACTAAGACGTTGGAGTGTTTTTGACCAAATATATTACCAAGCATTAATGACATTTGTACATTTTTTTTTTCCTTTTTTTGCTTAATAAACTCTATTCTACTCCACTACTTTTGGCCTGAATAACATAGTGGAGCAAACACCAGACACCCAAGTTATTATGTAGCTTCACTTTTTGCATATACCCACAAAGACCGTGATGCCAGAGTTTTTTTTTTTTTTTAGAAGTTTTTACCCCAAGAGTTTCGATCAAGTCACCACGCTTCCTGAGGCGCAATGCCATGTCTAGTTCCAAGGGAATCAACTCTTACTCTTATTTATACCAAATTTTACACTTCATTTAAAATTGTGCATTAGTCAACTCATGCTAAATTAAAAATAAGGTCTCAACTCCAAATCAAGAGTACAAAGAAAATAAAGACTTACATATGGTCCAACACCATAAAATAGGGGTCTCTTATTTTTTAAAAGAAAGTCACATCTTAAGACACTGACTTGTTTCTTTCTTCTCAACAGGGTTTTTATACGTTCAAAATGGCTACCTTAATCAAAACTTTTATTTTCATACATCAAGCAACCGAATGGTATGATCATTAACCAAAAGCCAAAGTAGAACTTCATCCCTAGCAAGCTCAAAAAAAAAAAAAAAAAAAAACAAGCAAACAAATAAAACAAAGTGGAAAAAGTAAAAACTGGTTTCCCTCCCCCACACTTAAGTCATGCAATGTCCTCAATGTATGAAAAGAATTAAAAGCGAAAACAATACAAGGGGGTCATACCTGATTAAAAGTTAGTCATCAGTGTAAAGAGGTTCATGAAGATCCATGAACTCTTCCAGAGCAGAAGATGATAACTCAATGAAGGGCTTCAACTTATGGGAGATCCCAAATTTCTTCATGAGGGCCTCAAATGATCTATTGCAAAAATCCTTGCCCCTGTCAAAAATGTAACAAATGATCCCATTATCCATCCACTTTAGAATTTCTTTTTGAATGGCTTCCTTTGTCACTGAGCTAGCTCTCCTCCGGGGTTCCATTGAAGATTTGGACCCCTTAATGAGGTGAATATGATATTAAACAATAGAAAGGCTAATTCCTTTGCTGTCAGTTATGGTCCAACCTAGGGCTTCCTTATTGTATTTTGACACTTTAAGTAATTCCTCTTCCTGGCTAGAAGTCAAATCTGAAGAAATTATTACTAGAAGAGTCTAGTCAAGCCCTAAAAAAACATACCTTAAATCAAATGGCAACTCCTTAAAATCTAGCTTAGGGGGCTCCACTATAGAAGGTTTGGGAATGGAATTGGAAGGGGGTTCTAAGAGCTCTATAGGTGGTCAGAGACTCCAAACCTCAGATATAATTCCGTCATAAAAACCATCCAATTGTTCTATACACTCTTGAAATTCATAATCAAAATCAATATCAAGATAAGTCTTAATGAAATCTGGAATTTCCTAGAGCATATGAACTTCTTTCTTATGGGGATTTGGTTGCTTACCCAACCTAAAGACATTAAAATTCACAGAAGTGTTACCAAAAGAAAGTTTCATGGTACCATTCCTATAATTAATTATGGCAATGCTAGTTGTAAGGAACGGTCTACCAAGAATAATTAGGATCTGGTCCCGAATGTTGGGAACTGGTTGGGTGTCTAAAACAATAAAATCAATGGGGAATAAAAATTTTCCTACTTTAAGTAAGACATCATCAACCATCCCTTTAGGAATCTGAAAAGATCTATCTACCAACTGAAGAGTAGTTTCAGTGGCTTTTAATTCTCCCAATCCTAGTTACTTGTACACATTGTAAGGCAAAAGATTCACACTTGCGCTAAGGTTAAGTAAGGCATGCTTAATGTAGGTGTTGCCTATGACACAAGCTATAGTAGGGCTCCCTGGATCCTTATACTTGGCTACTATAGGCTGAGTAATTATGGAACTAATGTAACCTGCCAAGAATGCCTTTTTGGGCACACTAGTGACACGTTTGTGAATACACAAATCTTTTAGGATCTTTATATAGACAGAGATCTGAGATATGGCATCTAAAAGAGGGATATTCACTTCTACCCTTTTGAAGACTTCTAATTTTTTTCTATGGAAGCATTCTTCTTTTTGTTTACCAACCGATTAGGAAAGGGGACAGGAGGAACATAAGCACTGTTAGGATTTTTCTATTTTTCAAAAGAATCATGTTTGGTTTCATCATCCAAATCATTTTTAGTTGCTTTAGGTTCATCAGACGAACTTGGAATAAGAGACACACTTGTGTCCTCAATAGAAGGAGAGTTAACAGGCGTAATAGATGGGAAAGATTTAAGAACACTCTGTTGGTACTCTTGGTCACTCCTAAGAGCATAAACAATATTACATTGGTTGGAAGGCTCTTGTTGTGGATTCTTTTAAATTTTATTTAACTGATTTGGAATTAGTTGATTATTTATATTCTCATTCCTGGGATTTGGTTCAGGCTGACTAGGCATCTTTCCCTTTCTCGCTTTCATGCAAAACATTAGTAAGTTGAGAGATTTGCTTCTCCATGTTACGTTGGCTTGTCATGAAAGTACTCATGAAAAGTTTCATGTTTTTCTCTAAAGAAGAAAGCTTTGCCAAATCACCACCTCCTCTCATGAATCCTGGAGGTTGATTTACAAGAGGTGGTGGAATAGCAGATTGAGTGGGGATCCTAATGTTGTTCTGCTGATTGGGGGGCATGTTTCTTTGATTGGCTTGTTGGGGAACAAACTACCCTTGACTCAAGGGTTGAAAATTAGGACCTACTTGATTGTTGGCTTGATTCTAAGAGAAGTTCGGATAGTTCCTCCATCATGGATTATAGGTTTGACTATAAGGGTTGTTTTGGGACATGGCATTCACATTTTCAGGACCTATACTTAAACCATTCACACGAGAAATATTAGGGCACTCCTCCATCACATGAGTGGGAGATTGGCACCAACTATATATAGGCGCAGAATGATTTATTTGGTTCAGTTAGATAGGTCCTTTGACTACTATGACTTCGAGTCTCTTATTAAGACTCTCAAGTTAAGCCTCTTTGGCCATAATACCTTCTACAAGGTAATCCTTATTTATCCTTTCAATTTCTTGGGTAGACTCCCATTCTCTGGTTTTCTCAGCCAATTCAAGCAAAAAGCTCCAAGCATAGTCTTCATCTGTAAAAGATGTAAAACCTTTAGGGCACATAGACTCTAACAACTGCTTGGTTTGATAGTCAATATCCTCATAAATGATTTGACAAAGTTGTCATGTATTAATTCCATAGGGAGGGCATTATTGAAGGAGATCCTTAAATCTCTCCATAAATATGGAGAATGACTCACTAGGGTTCTGCCTGAATTGAAGAATTCCATTCCTAATTTTATTGGTTTTATGCAAGGGAAAGAACTTTTTTAGGAAGGCTATAGTAAACCCATCCCATATGGTAATGGAATTGGTAGGCAGACCATAGAGCCATTTCTTATCTTGGTCCTTGAGCGCAAAAGTTATGAACCTTAATTTTATAGCATCATCAGTCAACTGTTGGACCTTAATCAGAACGCAAACCTCCTCAAATTCCCTAAGGAATAGTTATGCATCCTCATAGGGAGGGCATTCTTGAAGGAGGTCCTTAAATCTCTCCATAAATATGGAGAATGACTCACTAGGTTTCTGCCTGAATTGAAGAATACCATTCCTGATTTTATTGGTTTTATGAAAGGGAAAGAACTTTTTCAGGAAGGCTATAGTAAACCCATCCCATATGGTAATCGAATTGGTAGGCAGACCATAGAGCCATTTCTTATCTTGGTCCTTGAGCGCAAAAGTTATGAACCTTAATTTTATAGCATCATCAGTCAACTGTTGGACCTTAATCAGAACGCAAACCTCCTCAAATTCCCTAAGGAATAGTTATGCATCCTCAGAGGGCAGCCCATGAAAGTGGGGCAACATAGTGATGTATTGAGATTTGACCTCAAAATTATTGCCCTGGGCTTGTGGTAGAACTATGCAAGAAGGTTGGGCTGCTCTAGCATGGTAGAACCTATCTTTCAGAGATTTAGGTTGAGGGTTTAGCTATTGATCTCCCATATTGAAAGATATTGATGAGAGTATAGGTATAGGGTCACTACTTGTTGGATCTCTTCTTTCTAACTGATTATCAGTAATATATACCCCCTAGCACTCATGCAACAAAAAACTACCCACAACTAGAGTAAGACAAGCACAAAAGAATGGAAAGAAAAAACTTTTTTTATTTATTTTTTATTTTTTTGATTTTATTTGATTTGATTTTATTTTTTTGGATTTTTAAAAGCTTATCAGTAGGGATCTGGGGTTGCTTAATTCAATTCCTAAGGTACTGCTACAGGGCGAAACCTGTCTTTATCATACTGTAAGGCTTGGCGACCTCCACCTATACAACTATTATTGCAAGTTGTTTTTCTCAAGAATTCAATAGAAAGTAAATAAAGCACTCTGATTTACCAAAAGAAAGTGAAAAATAACATGGAACTGTCTCTCCGACAATGGCGCCAAAAACTTGTTAGGATTTAAAATGTAACGCAAGCGTATGGATCAGTGTAGCTACTGGTCGAACACAGGGAGAGTAGCCACTTTATTTTTTGCTTCTTTTAATAATGCGAAAGTGAACCGATTAATAGTTGTGATTTAATTCTAACTACAGTCTTAAACATATGTATCTAAAATAACTTCCTAACCATTCGTCATCTAAGAATTTTCATACGCAAGCCACACAATTAAAATTAAATAAATATATAACTGAAAATAAACAACCCACGTAATTAAAAAGCAATGAAGAAAAAAATGTTGAAATAAAAATAAAGTAAAAGAAATGGGATAAAGCTAGAGAGAGACTTACAAGTAGGTTTTTCTACTTAGCCCAAGGGATGTATCATAATATGAGCTTTCCTACTTGACCAAAGAGTCACTTTTACAAGGATTACTCTACTTGGCTTTAAGGAAAGGGAGAAAACGAATTTTGAAAAAAAAAAACTGAACTTGAAAAATGAGATGCTTCACGGCTCGTGATCTTGTCACCTAGATCTAAACCTAGAACTATAACTTAAAAATTACAACTCAATTGCATTAATCATAAACATAAAAGGCTGAACAAAAATAAAAGAGTGCTTGCATTAATTGAAATAAAAAGATATTACAAAAGTGATTAAAGAAAAAACAAAGAAGAACTAAAACTAGAGAGAGAGAGAGAGAGAGAGAGAGAGAGAGAGAGTAACTAATAAAAAAACCCTAGAAGGAGAAGGAAGTGTCTCCCCTCCTTTTTCATGAGTTGTATTTATAGAGAATGGAGAGGTAGAGTAACAAATTTCTATTTCCTAAAATGAAAAACCCACAATTGGTAGGTGAGATCTTTTGAGACCAAAAGTACTAAGGTGGAGGAGAGAGAAGAGAGAAATAAACTTGGAGAAATTTCTTATAATTTTTTTTTCTTACTTTTTTTTTTTCTTTTTTCTTTTTATTTATTTTTCTCTTCTTTTTCTCCCTATCTTCAAATCTTGCTCACAATCCTTGTTGGCCGATTTTTTTTCTTTCCCTTTAACGATTTTCCTTCTTGCTTTGTGTGATTTGGACAATCTTCTGGTAATAAAGTGGAGAGAGAAGATTGGGACAAGATTTATTTCTCTATTTTTTTTCTTTCTTTTTTTTATTTTTTCTTGCATAAGAAACCCCTCCCAGTATTTTCCTTATTTTAAAGATTTTGACAATGTTTTAATTTGATATGAAAATCTCCTCCATGCCCTTAGTGCTTTAAGTGAGTGAAAAGTAGGAAATTTTCAACAAAATTCTTCAAAAAAAAAAGGTAACTATAACTTAAAAATTACAACTCAATTGCATAAATCATAAACATAAAAGGCTGAACAAAAATAAAAGAGTGATTGCATTAATTGAAATAAAAAGATATTACAAAAGTGGTTAAAAAACAAACAAAGAAGAACTAAAACTAAAGAGAGAGAGTAACTATAAAAAAAAACCCTAGAAGGAGAAGAAAGTGTCTCCCCTCCTTTTTTATGAGTTGTATTTATAGGAAATGAAGAGGTAGAGTAACAAATTTCTCTTTCCTAAAATGAAAAACCCACAATTGGTAGGTGAGATCTTTTGAGACCAAAAGTACTAAGGTGGAGGAGAGAGAAGAGAGAAATAAACTTGGAGAAATTTCTTATAATTTTTTTTTTGCTTATTTATTTTTCTCTTCTTTTTCTCCCTCTCTTCAAATCTTGCTCACAATCCTTGTTGGCCGATTTTTTTTTCTTTCCCTTTAACGATTTTCCTTCTTGCTTTGTGTGATTTGGACAATCTTCTGGTAATAAAGTGGAGAGAGAAGATTGGGACAAGATTTATTTCTTCATTTTTTTTCTTTCCTTTTTTTTTTTTTCTCTTCTTGCGTAAGAAACCCCTCCCAGTATTTTCCTTATTTTGAAGATTTGGACAATGATTTAATTTGATATGAAAATCTCCTCCATGCCCTTAGTGCTTTAAGTGAGTGAAAAGTAGGAAATTTTCAACAAAATTCTTCAAAAAAAAAAAAGGTAATCATGAGATTTGAACTTGAGACCTCCTGGTGAGCAAAGAATTTTGCACACCATAGCTCACCAACTACACTAGGTAGTTGTTGGAGAGATATGATACACGATAATGCTTAAGGCTTTTAAAATACAAAACCTACAAAAAAAGAGTAAAACCCAATGTAGCTCCATTCTAAATATGTAAAAATACATACTTTACTACTTAAATTTCACACATAAATGTGCTCATCAATGATGCAATCCAACGGGACAAATTGGGAAAGCAGTTGAAAATAATCGAATTGACATAGGAGCTTAGGGAAAACAATTCAAAATTACACCTTTGTTTTGTGGCTCATTGTTCGGGTAACTTTAGTTTTTGTGTTTCGACATAGTAATAAGCACATCACATGTTTAGGGATCCACTCTGCCCCATCGTGAGGGATCGAGAGTGCCAAATTTAGTGTAATTGGATTGTTTAGAGTACCACAAATTATTTGTGAGTGATGTGCTATGTTGGTTAGATGGAAGCTTGATATAACACTCTTACTTTTGTACTATCTCGTTAGGTCGCACGCTCCATTTTTTGTATGACGAAACACCTATGGTAGAGACTCTTCTAGAATGAATAATTGAATATGTCTGCCCTGCGTAGGCAAGTGGGAGATGTTAATTAAACAGTCAGATTAGATCTTGATATAGTTCGTCCGTAGAGGCCACCAGCTTGGGGTAGTCATAGACCCATTAGGATTAGGAACCCTAGCTGGACAAATCTCTATAAAAAAGAAGTTTAGTCATAACAAAGCAAGGTTTTGGACCTAATCTCAAGAGCTCTCTCTCTCTCTCTCTCTCTCTCTCTCTCTCTCTCTTATCTTCTGTCTCTCCCAATTGAGACTGTGTGTCTTCAAGGATTTCAATTGCAATCCTTGGATTTAGAGGGTGGAACTTTGCCAAGAAAGATTGCCGCAATCTTTCGTTCATCACTATTCATGCTAATCGACAAGTGATGCTACCCGATCCATTCCGCTATTTTTGAGGTAATCCTCGTTCCTCTATTTACTTTTTCATTTTAAAGTTCAAATTAATAAACGCTTATTTAAACAAAAGGCTATGATAAAAGAGGGGCCCACTATAATCTAATGCCTCCCATGGATGTCTTTTATGAGTCCGAATCATCTCCTTGTATGTAGAGAGTTATTACCCTTAGGGAGAGAAATATGCACACCATTCGCATGCGGTAAACTAGCATGCGGCACCAATAGAGGCACAAAATGGGATATCATACATGAGGGGCATGAGAATCATTTTGAAGAGAGGAAGAGAAAGGTAGACTTGTGGCATGCAAACAATGACACATAACTATTTACTTCTATGAACACCTTTATAAGCAAACCCCACCCCCCCCCCCCTCTTTTTTGTTTTTTTTTGACGTACAACTGCCATTGGGGTGTCTTGGGGTGTGGTGCAAACCAGCAGCACGCCTTTACGATGGTGCAAGCCACACACCGGTGCACATTTATCAGGATTTGATCTACTGACCATACATCGGACATATATGCTCTGACACTAACCCTTCAAAGCTCTCTTAACCGCAGCATAGTTGTTCCAAAAAAACAAAAAACCGCAGCATAGAAGAGCATTAGACGGCTGCTGCCAAGTGCCAACCGCACACTGGAGTCCACCCCTTGGCCCTTGTGGAACCCTTCCAGGCTCTCAACGGCATCTCTTCATGCTTTCATTGACAGTGGAAAATATGTTGGTATGGGGAGTGAAGAACGTGCGTGCCAACTAGTCAGATCAGCTACCTTCACAAGAAAATGTTAGGTGCATGCCCAATTGCTTGCACAATGGGTTTAAGGAAGAGGACTTACATTCAATTAATCAAATTTGATAAAAGTTCCATCTCATAAAGCACAGCCATACTAATAAGTAATTTCAATTTTAAGCATATTCTTTCAACCTGATATAGGTTCTATCCTTAATTTGGCTTATTAAGGACTAAGGTAGGCCTTTCTCAATAGAATGTGTGTTACCGTAGGTTTTGATAAGTTGATGAAAATGGATCATATCAACAGGCGATGTGTGTATAAAAAGGGTATATGGAGAAGAAAAAAGTGAAATGGAGAGTCTTTGCCAAGTGTAGTATGGACTTGATGTGATATGTCGTCTATAAGAAAAAATGATAATATCGTTTCATAATATCTACTATATATGGCAAGCAATAAGTCAGGTCTATTTTCCATGTTAGCATAAAAGTGATTCAATAACTCATTCCCTCCTTTGGAGAGAGAGAGAGAGAGAGAGAGAGAGAGAGAGAATTAGTGGAAATAATAACTGACCCCAAGGTGGTAAGTGTTTGTATACAATTACAATAAGTTTTCTACTTAAATATTATTTATTTTCTACACTAAATGTGTCAGTTTCCACATTAAATATTCCTAACCAAACCGTTCTTTCTCCCTTATTTACTGATCAAACCCCATGACAACAACACCGATAAATACAAAGGAAACTACCATTTTTTTATTTTTTTATTTTTTGTTGACTTCTGTATCATTTCAAAAACTCTCACCCTTTTTTCCATGACCTTTTGGTAGCCGGCTTCAAATATGGCAAGTAAATGAGAAGTTGTGTCCTACATTGTACCAACTTCAAGGGTTCAAAGCTTTTTATTTTTTATTTTTTATTTTATTTTATTTTTGTGTTAATCTACAGTGCAACGCTCTTTACTGGGCACTGCAAGGCCAATCTATTAAAGGGCGGAGGAGTATACAAACACCCACACACATCCACATCCACATCCACATCCACATCCACATCAAACATGTGGACTAAAAAATGATCTTCAGACCTTGAGGTGCCAACTTCTATTAGCTGATGCTGCTACCAATGCGTTAGGCACTGGAACCACATGCCAAAGCTACTGTGTATTCATACCCATTGCCAATGTCCTCGGCCTTGCTAGGGTTCAAATTGGTAGTGCAGGATTGACTATTGGCCTTGCATATGGGTAAGAAATACCATTAACTGATGCGAGAACATATGTTTAATAACAGTCTAGATCATAACGAGGCGCTCCTTCAGTTTCATTCCGAAAGGTAGATTATGTGACTAAAAAAAAAATTTATTAATATGTACAAGAAACTATGTGATTTGCTTACAAAACCTTCTAATTAGGCAATCAAAATAAAACCCTGATCCTATGTATTATCTAGATATATCACTCATATTAAGGCTCCTGCCATTGGGTTGCACCATTTCATCAAGGCTAGTAATCTATGACGCCAAACATGTGCTTCATATGCAATAAGATCCTTTTATAACTAATATTCATTATGAAGAGAAAAAGAGGGAGGGGAGGGGAAGTCCTAAATGTAGTACCATGCATTATCCTTAAAAATAATTGTATTAAAAGAGAGAGAGAGAGAGAGAGAGAGAGAGAGAGAAGAAGAAGAAGAAGAAAAGAATTGAACACATCGCCATAATGTGTGTGGATCCGACTATAACTATATCTACCAACGCCTTTTAGAAGTGTCCGTAACATGGTTCAAGGGATCGGTATCAGATTGGGAGTATTGCTTAGCATGGATTAGTATTGATCATAGAAGATGTAATGTCCCAGCCCAATTACTTTTGCCATAATATTGTCATCTTTAGGTCCATGGGCCTTGTTTGAAAGAAGTATCCATTACTGAGATATAAAAATCAGTATTGTTGAAAAGGCTTCCTTGCTTGATGTATCTGAGAAGACACATGCAGACTGTTGCAGTAAATGAACTGGATTGATTGAATCGTATCTTAGTAGACACTCTCTTCAAGGTATGAAATGCCCCATATGGTAGTACAATTGGGGATACTTGCGTTTTACCTCCAAGATAAAACAATGCAGTCTAATATTGTACACAGATTTTGATTTCTTGGGAGAGTAAAGTTAGGTTCACTAAGGTATGTTTTTTGAAGAATGATTATTATGCATTCGGTTAAAACAGAGCAATAATAGAAAGATTTGGTGTATTGCAAAAACGTATTTTGTATATGTAGTACCCTGTATATATAGACTTATAAAGTGTTGTATATATGGGTGCCTACCTATACACATACAGAGGTGAATGTCTATGTATAGACATCTATACATTTGGGTACAAGATCTATACATGATGAAATGTACCTTTTCGTATGGATGGGTCTACACATAGTTGAATCTAAAATTCAAATTTGGAGCAAAATTCAAGAAGTGTAAAAGATAGATATCTTTTGACTAGAATGGTGTCTATATTTTGAATTTAAAATTCAAATTTAGATCAAAACTCAAAAGGTGTAAAAGATAGGTATCTCTTGACGACACCCAACCGCGACACCAACCACGACCACGGCCCAGTTCGCACATGTGCAATTAAAAGCACCCTAGGTATCCCCCACACATGAGAAGAGGGAGAGTCCCTCTCTTTAGGGCTTTCACCCTTAAGAAACAAGTAGGACTAAAGGCTTTGGCTTATTGCTCAAGACTTTTAAATAAAAGTTCGAAAGTTTTCTTCTAAAACCTTTGAGCTCAAATCTCAAAAACCAAGACGAAACAAGGGGATAAATATTTTGAAACTTTAATAAATAATATATTATATACTTAAAATACAATGGGGCTCAAGGCTTTAAAATATGTTGTACCATGTTAAGGAGGTTAGAGGTTATCAATTAGCCCAGCAATCTCTCCCTAGGCGATATGAGACTAAAGATTCTACACCCTTATCAATCTTCTAAACCCCCTAGCATTAAAATGTCTCTTGGTGAGGACCCCTCAACGATCTCCCAGGCAAGGCTAATGCTGTCACACCCCGTTCACACAGAACCGGTCCGGTGACAGGGTTAACTCCGGTTAACCCAAACATGTTAGGATCATCTGATATAGTATCCAACCACAGCATACACACAACTAAGAAAATGTTCAACAGTTCAGCGGAAGACTTAATTTATCTGTAAATATCCCCATTATACTTGATACCCAAATTGTAGTACATAGTTAAGTACATGTGGGCCCGCAGGCATGATATTTACCTAAAAAGAATATAATTTACATATCAAGTACACAAAAGGGATCATAAAAAAAATAATCAAAGAGTAAAGCTCAGCTCGGTGTCAAAACTGCGGTCCCGCAGCACAGCCCTAGCACGAGCAATCTATGCCGTGCTCTAATTCCTCGGGGACCCACCAATCCTCTTCAGGGAATTCAACTGTGGGGCCCGACCCTTGCTCTTCAGGTTGATGACCTGCAAAATCCTCTAAAAGGGGTGCACACGTGGAATGAGTTCACTAGCTCAGTAAGTGAAAAGAAGGACCACACAGCAGTCCACACAACAATCACAACCACATGCACTATATGCTATGCAATTCATTTTTAATCACATCCACCTAACAACATTACTAAGTCTTTGGTTTAGTGCTACTACAACCACAGTGCGTGTATACTCCGAGTACGAGCCGCGAACTCCATCCCGCGATACCCCATAGGACTATCGAAGAAGGCCCACCGTGAGTGCTCGAAAAAGTAAAGCATGCCGACCACCGGCTCTGAGTATAAAAGTAAATGACAGAAAATAAAGGTGCTGACTCCAGCAATTTAAAAGCAGTACAATTGGCCCTCTTGAATATATTACCGGGGTTGCCGACTGTCCTAATGACCAGCCGGATGTATGTCTAACCACCACAGTGACCCGACAACCGCGGCCACTGCTTCCCCCCAAATGGTAACCCAACACCTCAACCCCTTTTGGGAAGGGTCGTAGTACGGGAAGATGATAATCCTACACCGCATGCTCCTATATGATATAGTACGATTGCATAGTGCCTTCGCGTCCCATTCCACGGGCCACCATTGCACTCGTTTTCAAGCCGACTACGACATCTAGTCTATTAATGCATTATGCACAATGATGTCAACATTCATCACATAAGCACATCACCATTTGACATTGAGAAAATAAACACAACACGCATGACATAAAAATATGAGGATGGCTAAGCTACATAGCATTTGCATGATGACATGGCTAGTCTAGATGCAATTAAATGAATGCCAAACAAGCCTTGAAACAAGATCAAACGTCCTCTCCCCACTTACATGTAGTGTACAAAGACTCACGCCCGGTACGAGTGAGATTCGATGCGAGAAGCGTAAGTTTTGATGAACCTATCATAAGTGAACGGGGTTAGCATTTCGCCACTTTGGGGTCAAAACTAACAAGATTTGATGACAAAATCATGTTTAGAATCCTAAAATAAGGTTACACGTCCGTTTTGGGTCCGTTCGGACGTAGAAATCACGTTGGGAGTCTCTCGGGTGGGTCGGACAGCCCATCTGTCTTGACCCACCAGTCATGATCGACGGGCAGGTTGGCCCGTCGATAGGGTCAGTCGGTTGGCCCTTAGGGCCTGCTAAGACAGACGAACAGGTTGGCCCGTCGGTAGGGCCCGTCGGTTGGCCCTACTAAGACTAACGGGCAGGTTGGCTCATCGATCGGCCTGCTGGTAGGGCCCGCCGGTTGGCCTCGAGGGCCTGCCCTCTCAGGCGGGTGCCCTCAGGTGGACCATTTGGCCCACCGGTCTTGGCCCACCAGTCTTGGTGGGAAAATACCATTTTCCCTGAAACCTTCCCCAACCTTTAGGGAATCAAATGGGGCTTTTCCAAACCCATTCTCCACACATTCAAAGTCTCATAAGATGGTTCTAACCTAGATCTAGGTTAGATTTAAGGAATGGAAGCCATATTACCTTCTTTGCTCAAGAACTCGTTCAAAAACCCCAAAATCACTTCAAATCACCAATGCTCCTCCAACCGTGGAAACACTTCTTCAAATCCTTCAAAATCAACACATAAACCATCTATTAAACCTTAAATTCATCATCCAAGGGGGATTTACGAGACCTCAAGAAACACTACCCAAATCAAGGGTTTTACTTGGGTATGGTGAAAGTTTAGGGAATATAGCCTTCGCTCACCTCTAAACGTAGATCTTGCGTTGGGGATCACTCTTCCGGTGTCGGAATGGGAAGATCAAACCTTGACGCCGCTTAAATCCATTCCTTCTTCCTCTTCCTCCCCTTTCTTCTTCTTCGTTCTCTTTTCTCCCTCCTTTTCTCTCTCCTCTTTACTCTTTTCACCAACCACCCGAATGGCATAAATAAAAAAATGGAAAACTCATAAATGCTATTTATACTTTCTAAAACAACTAAGGAACCACATGGGTGGGTTACTCAGGTGGGCGGATACGCCCACCTGAGGGCCGAAAATTGGCCAACAAGTGAGATTTTGATGGAATTCGACTCTCGACACGAATCTCACTCTCTGCATAAGGTATATAACTGCTTTATCCGTACATGGCCTTATGATATATGTATGTACACAGCTTGGGTACACCCGTCTCCTCTGGCACTGACTCGGACTTGTCCGGCCAACCGGTGTTCAAAGTTACTCTTACCATCATAGTCCATAAGGAACCCGCCTTAACCCTCTCCGGTTCGGGTCCTGCATGGTTAAACCTGGTCAACCGTGTAATTAGACGGGATTTAAAAAGTAGGTATCACATTTACCCCCCCTTTCTGAAAATTTCGTTCTCGAAATTGGCGTACCTGGTTGTTCGAAAAGATGAGGGTACTTGGCTTGGATTTCATCCTCTTTCTCCCAAGATGCTTCTTCAAGTGAATGATTAGCCCATCGCACCTTTACGAAGGAAATGGAGCGGTTACAAAGGGTTTTCACCTTCCGATCCAAGATTTCAGCTGGCTGCTCTGTATAGGTCATATCCGCTTCTAGGTATTCTGGTTCCACAGGTAATACATGAGATGGATCATGGACGTATCGCTTCAGTATGGATACATGGAATACGTTATGAACATTCCCGAGTGAAGGTGGCAAAGCAAGCATGTAGGCCACTGAGCCAACCCGAGCTAAGATCTCAAATGGACCAATGTATCTCGGGCTCAACTTCCCCTTTCTATAAAATCTTTGCAACCCTTTTGTAGGAGAGATCTTGAGAAACAACTTTTCTCCTGGCTGAAATTCAATGTCTTTCCTGTGGTTGTCCGCATAGCTCTTTTGACGTGACTGAGCAGCTTTAATCCTTTCCCGAATAACATCGACCTTGTCACAAGTCATCTGTATCATTTCAGGTCCTAACATTCGGCATTCGCCTACCTCATCCCAATACAGAGGAGTCCTGCACTTCCTACTATATAATGCCTCATACGGAGCCATCTCAATTGTAGCTTGGTAACTGTTATTATAGGCAAACTCCATAAGGGGTATATAATCTTCCCAACTACCACACATTTCCATTGCATATGCCCTGAGCATGTCTTCCAATATCTGTATGGTTCGCTCCGACTGACCATCCGTCTGTGGGTGGAAAGCAGTACTCAAATTCAATTGTGATCCCAAGGCATGCTGGAAGCTTTTCCAAAATCTGGAAGTGAACCTTTGGTCCCTATCTGATACAATGCTCACTGGCACTCCATGCAAGCGCACTATGTTATCCATATAAAGTTGTGCTAATTTGGTCATGGAGAACTTGGTCTTGATGGGAATGAAATGAGCAGTCTTAGTAAGCCAATCAATGATCACCCATATCGCATTCATTCCCTTAGGTGTGCATGGTAATCCGGTGACAAAGTCCATTGTAATCCTGTCCCACTTCCAGTCTGGTACTGGGAGTGGCTGAAGAGTACCATAAGGTCGATGCCTCTCAGCTTTTACTTTCTGGCATGTAAAACAAGTCGCCACATACAGGGCTATCGTGATTCTCATGCTTGGCCACCAGTAATTTCGTTTAAGGTCTTTATACATCTTTGTACTTCCTGGGTGGAGTGAGTACTCAGAGCTGTGTGCTTCCCGCACTATCTTATCTTGTATATCCAAATCATCGGGCACACACAATCTGCCTCGAAACAGTAATGCCCCATCGCTGGCTAAAACAAAATCAGGGTCGTTCATTGTTTGATCTTGAACCTTAACTCTGATCCGCTGCAATTCAGGATCCAAAGGTTGTTTCATTATCACCTCTTGTCTAATAGTCGGATGCACCTGTAGAGCCGCCAGTGATATAGTCAACCATTTAAGGTTTTCTAGTTGATATTCAAGCTCTAAGGTTGCTCCTTCATATAGGAGGGTTTCATCCATTAGCATCGCTTATTGCACGAGTGGTGGGCTGACTGCTAAATGTGAGGGTGATACAGTCTGTGCCTTCCGACTCAACGCATCTGCCACTACATTAGCCTTGCCAGGATGATACTAAATGTCGCAGTCATAATCCTTCATGAGCTCAAGCCATCTCCTCTGCCTCATGTTCAAATCTTTCTGGGTGAAAAAGTACTTAAGGCTTTTGTGATCACTGTATATCTCGCACTTCTCCCCATATAAATAATGTTGCTAAATCTTTAGGGCAAAGATGACTGCGGCTAATTCCAAGTCATGAGTGGGGTAGTTCTTCTCATATTCCTTTAGTTGTCGGGATGCATACGCTATTACCTTGTCGTATTACATGAGGACACAACCCAAACCAACCTTAGAAGCGTCAGTGTAGACTGTCATTCCACCTGTGCCTTCAGGAATGGTCAACACAGGGGCCGACACCAACCTCTTCTTCAATTCCTGGAAACTCTTCTCACATTCCTTTACCCAGTCGAATTTCACACCCTTTTTGGTTAATTTAGTCATTGGTGCTGAGATTCAAGCAAAATTCTCAATGAAGCGCCGGTAGTACCCAGCCAAACCCAAGACACTTCGAATTTCAGTAACATTCTTAGGGCTTTCCCATTCTACTACCGCTTTCACCTTGTCAGGATCCACCTCGATTCCGGCCTTAGACACTACGTGTCCTAGGAATCCAACTTGCTCAAGCCAAAACTCACATTTACTGTATTTGGCGAACAATTGTTGTTCTTGCAGCCTCTGTAATACCATCCTCAAGTGTTGAGTGTGCTCCTCTTCTGTCTTAGAGTAGATCAAGATGTCATCAATAAAAATAATTACCCATTTATCGAGGACATCGTGAAATACTCGATTCATTAAATCCATGAATGCTTCCGGTGCATTGGTTAACCCAAAAGATAACACTAGGAACTCATAGTGACCATACCGAGTCCTAAATGCTGTCTTGGGTATGTCGTTGCTCTTTATCTTGAGCTGATAATAGCCTGATCTAAGGTCTATCTTTGAAAATACCCTTGCACCCTGCAGTTGGTCAAACAAATCATCAATGCGTGGCAATAGGTACCGGTTATTAATGGTTAGTTTATTCAATTCCTGGTAATCAATGCACATACGCAAGCTACCATCCTTCTTCTTGACAAACAATACTGAGGCACCCCAAGGTGAAACACTTGGGCGAATAAACCCTTTCTCCAATAATTCTTGCAACTGCATCTGCAACTCCTTCAGTTCGGCTGGTGCCATCCGGTATGGGCTTTAGACACTAGAGTTGCTCCAGGAACCAAGTCTATGGCAAACTCCAACTCTCTATCAGGCGGTAAATGCATCAGATCATCTGGAAAGATGTCGGGAAACTCTTTAACTACCTTTACCTCTTCTAGAGGTGTAATCCTTGCATCAACATCAAGTATCGATGCTAAGTAGCCCTGACATCCACTCTCCAACAACTTTACCGCTTGAAGGGTGGAGACGAGGACCTTTCTCACCCGTTTCATTTTATCTGCTCGGTAAACCAATTCTTTTCCTTCATCATCTGTCACCCTGATTAATTTTTCAGCACACATCACATTAGCCCGATGGGCCGATAACCAATCCATGCCCAGTATAACATCAAAATTCTACATATTGAACTTAATGAGTTGTGCATCTAATTTCTTCCCACTGATTTCCACTGGGCACGGTCCATACACCTCCTTCAACTATGTAACTTTACCAGTAGGCATACTAACAATCATCCCATGGTCTAGGGTCTTGGGTGGCATACCAACGGATCTGTGATGTCGAAACTGGGGCGGGGCCCCTCTGCACTTGACCCACTGTAGATGGAGGTCGAGGCGGCCTTGGGCCTGTAGGCACCGTACTAGTGTTCGGGCAGAAAGATGTAGAGCCCGAACCACCAGCTGGTCGAGGAGGATAGCCAGATGGCCTATAGGGCTGTCTATATGTAGGCCTAGAACTATAAGACCCACGGTACGCCTTGGAGGAGTTGCCCATGTCCGGAAATGGATTTGACCTCTTCCACAACCCTGGTGTGAGGGACTGTTCTCCCTTCTGCTTATCTTCCATGGTCTTGGCCTTCTACACAATCTGGTCATAATCTGTCAAATCTTAGACATCAAGTACAGACCCAATGGATGCCTTTAGGCCCTTCAGAAATCTTGCAGCCTTTTCTTCAGCTGTCCGCATATGCCTAGGGGCAAAATGGAACAAGCCCTCAACGTCACGATACTCAAGGATAGTCTTACTCCCTTGAGTTAAGGCCATAAATTCGTCTCCTTACGGTCCCCGGTTACGGGTAATGATTGGCCAAGAACAATTCCTTGAACTATTCCCAGGTGGGTTCCGGATGTGCAGCCAACAATATGGGCTTGGAGGCTTGCCACCAAGAGTTGGCCTCCTTCTTGAGTTGCAACCCCGCATAAATAAGTTTCTGTGCTTCAGTGCACTCAATCACCTCAAATATCTTCTCCAGCTCTTAGATCCACTGGTCCGGCTCCAGAGGATCACTCCCCACCTTAAAGAATACAGGTGGCAAGTTCCTCTTGAATGACTCCACTACCTTTGACGTAATATTTGTCGGTGGGTAATTGGGAGCATAAGCTGGATAGTAAGGGTATGGAGGGGGCACCACTTATGGAGGAATGCTGAATGGCAGAATTTGAGGTGTACCTCCCACTTGTGGCCCCATACCAGACCCTACAGGCGGGTCCTGTGGAGTAAGTATCTAGGGAGGTTAACTTGTTTGTGAAAGGTCTAGCTGTTGCTGTATAGCAGCCATAAATGCTTGTCACATCGAAGCATTTGTTGCCGGAAAGCCTCAGGATCGCTGGATTATGGTAGCAACATCCCCCGGAGTAATGACCGGTGGAGGGTCCGGAAGTGTAGTCACAGGTGGATCCCCTTGTGCCACACCCTGATCAAAGGTCTCTGGAGGCTATGGAAGTGGGGTTTGCCCCACAGAGCGGGACCTTCTGGGATTCGATGGTCGACCGATCGGACGAGGACCACACGAGGTACCTCGTGCATTGCTACCGGATCTAGTACGTACCATCGTATCCTTGCACCTGGAACATACCATACACAACATTGGTTAAGCACCTTAGAATTTATATCGGTACATAATCATATGCCAATGCACAGGGTATTATAGTGTATGAAGGTTTTGCAACTAACCATAGATTAATCCCGAAAATACGGTGCTAGTGCTTCAACCAGTCGGATGATGGTCCCACTCGACCATAGGTGCTATCCACACACCCCCTTTTAATTTTTTTATAGGTATATTATTATAAGAATAACAATAATAATAATAATAATGCCCCCATTTTTTTTTCAACCGGCGGGTTGGCTCCATCCACCGAAGGAATACTGACAGGGCTTTTAAGCCCCTGTTCCTCATTTTCTTTTATTCCTTCCCCCTTTCTCTCTCTCAAGCGATTTTTGAGGGTTCCTTGACACTTCCACTCGCGATCTCACTCAACGATCCGGCGGGTTTTGGGAAGATTCAACTCCTCTACTTACAAGTAAGTCTTTTCCTCATTTTCTTCTCAGAACGTGTACTTTGGGGGTAGAACTCATGTGTAGTCTTCAATCTCGATTCTTTTCCGTGTTTCTTTCCATAGAACAGTGATTTCGTGTGAATGTGATGTTTTCTTTGTGATTTATTTCTAGTTTTAGGATTTACTTCTCAATTTTTTTTTTGAGAGAGAAAACCCCAACCGTGCCCTAGTTTTCTCAAATTTGGGGCTTTCTTTAATATCTGCTCTTTTCTTCCCAAATAACAACTCAAATGCAATGCCTTATGTTTGATTTGTACTTGACATGTTGTAGAGATCATGGAAAATCAAGTATGCTTGAAATCCCGTCCCTTCCCATGAAAATCCATCTCTTTGTGTTGGGTTTCTTTGATTCTCTTTCACCTCAATATCATAATAGTAGATGTTTTTGCATATTCTAAATTGTAGAATGATGGCATTTCATCCATGAACATGTAAGACCTTGCACATTGAGAATTGGGGTTTTTTTTTTTTCTATCATTCCTCACTTGCCATGCTTAATATGCCTTTTGTCACATTTTTGTTTTGTCACTTACCATGCATTCCATCCGTAGACTTTCTATCATTCCTCGCTTGTCACATTTTTTATTTGCAAGACTTGGGTTTTGGGGCTTCCTCTTATTGCTCACCCATCTATTTATTCCCTTTGTTATTCCTTTTCCTTATTTATCATTCCTTCTCCTCTTTTCTTGCCAGGATGTCTTCTCGTAAGGGTAAAGAACCCGCATCCTCTGGCACTCGGCGTAAGACCACCGCTTCCAAATGGAAGAGTGCAGGGACTAGTTCCCCAGCCCCTCGTACAAGGCATCCCAAACCTACCCCTATTGATCCTTCCGACTACGATGAGGAACTCTTCCGCTGTTCAGAGGCAACAACCAACTGACAAGCCTTCCTGAAGAGGTCTGTGATGATGGAGAAGACTGTGGTAGTTGGCAACTTCCACAAGGTTCAACTTCAAGAGAGGTTCACCGCACTGGGTTGGTAATCTATCCTCCACATAGACCGTCCGTGCTACGAGCAGCTGGTTCGTAGATTTTACTGCAACTTAGAGGTCTCTTACCAATATAGAGTATATGCGATAACCAGCATGGTGAAGGGGGTGGACATTCAGTTGACTATGGACACCCTGGCTAGTATTTTGGGTATTTCTTTAGTTGGGCACCGTTTCTATAGTTCTCCCAGGAGTAAGCCCGTGGGCCCGTTCTTGAGTTTGGAGACACCGGACCACATCTATGAGACCATCTGTGGCAGCAGGGAGCATTCGGATTCCGAGACATCATTTTACCCAGAGGTTCGTGTGTTTGCCCGTTTGGTCCAGTTCAACTTGCTCCCCAGAGGAGGTCACCAGAACCAGGTGGGCTTCATAGCAGCTTTCTTAGCCTTCTGCATTTATAGGGCCTTAGAGGGAGGTGCCGAGCACTTGTGCTTGCCTTATGTCATCCTCAAGACGATGGAGCACCATACCTCACACCCCAAGGTAGGAGGGTTTCCATATGGTAGGATCCTCACTAGGATCTTTGAGTTCGTTGGGGTGGACCTGAGTGGTGAGGAGGGGAAGACTCCAGCGGATAAGTTCTACCGAGGAAACCTACTGAGGATGGGTCTCCACACACTCATAGATGTACCTCAGAGAGCAGGGGCTCAGGAGGCAGGGACAGGGGGAATGCTCATAGGGAGGATGTTCCCATGGAGTAGGAGTCTAGTGAGGAGGATGAGGGCTATGTTCCTCAGGGCGAGGAGGAGCCTCTTGACTCGAGAGGTACTGATCCTGACTTCATGAGAGCTACAGGCCCACAGCACAGAGCCCCACCACCTAAGAGTGGTACCTTTGATTTTGAGGGCATGATGACTACCATGAGGGCCTTGAAGGAAGGGCAAGATCAGTTGCTAAGGAGACTGGATGAGAGTGCTTCTAGGGAGGAAAACATCCTGGAGAGGCAGGCTACTTTAGAGAATTCCTTTCTCAGATTGGGCCAGAACTTGGATACAATGGCCGATACCATTTCAGAAGATTTTTCCTGACTTCGGAGGGATGTACAGCTGGTGAACTCGAGGTTTGACTACTATAACCATCGGTTCAACGTTAACTCTAGACCTCAGGTGAACGGAGTAGTAGTATTGGACGATGACGATGATCTGTGAGGACTTCGCTCGTCCGTCCACACCAGCTTCTCACCTGTTTCCATAATGCTGATCCTTATATATTTCTTTTCTTTTCTCATTCTTTGTACTTTATCTGTAATTGGACTTATATGTGGGGTGTTATATTTTGTTGGTGGTTTGTGGCGAATTTGTATGTTTGATAACTTGTGTAGTTTAGTTGTGGTGTCATTTGTTAATTATGATCATTGATATATATATATATATATATGTTGTTTATCAGGTGTTTGTGTGGAAAATTTTGAAAATCTCGTTTTGCACTGTTATGCTGTCGAAATTTCGTTAGACTCGTACTCGATGGGTTATGACATCAATTAATTAATCTTTTATTTTCTCTCACGCATGCCATGAATGCAATAACTAACTACAACCATTATTATTCATTTCTTTCTTTGGCTTTTAACTCTTTAAAGTTTTTACATTAACCCAATTCTATTTCCTATTATAGATTCTATGGGGTCTAAATGGTATACTGTGAGTGAATAGAGCATCACGCTCTGATACCACCGTTGTCACACCCCGTTCACACAGAATCGGGCTGGTGACAGGGTTAACTCCGGTTAACCCAAACCTGCCAGGATCATTTGATACAGTATCCAACCACAGCATACACACAATTAAGAAAATGTTCAATAGTTCAGCGGAAGACTTAAGTTACCTGTAAATATCCCTATTATACTTGATACCTAAACTGTAGTACATAGTTAAGTACATGTGGGCCCGCAGGCATGATATTTACATAAAAAGAATATAATTTACATATCAAGTATACAAAAGGGATCATCAAAAAAATAATCAAAGAGTAAAGCTCAGCTCGGTGTCAAAACTGCGGTCCTGCAGCACAGCCCTCGCATAAGCAATCCGTGTAGTGCTCTAATTCCTCAGGGACCCACCAATCCTCTTCAGGGAATTCAACTGTGGGGCCCGACCCTTGCTCTTCAGGTTGATGACCTGCAAAATCCTCTAAAAGGGGTGCACACGTGGGATGAGCTCACTAGCTCAGTAAGTGAAAAGAAGGACCACACAGCAGTCCACACAACAATCACAACCATATGAACTATATGCTATGCAATTCATTTTTAATCACATCCACCTAATAGCATTACTAAGTCTTTGGTTTAGTGCTACTACAACCATAGTGCGCGTATACTCCGGGTACGAGCCGTGAACTCCATCCCGCGATACGCCCATAGGGCTGTCGGAGAAGGCCCACCGTGAGTACTCGAAAAAGTAAAGCATGTCGACCACTGGCTCTCAACATAAAAGTAAATGACAGAAAATAAAGGTCCGACTCAGAATTTAAAAGCGACGATTGACCCTCTTGAATATACCACCGGGGTTGCCGACTGTCCTAATGACCAGCCGGGCATATGTCTAACCGCCACAGTGACCCAACAATCGCGACCACTGCTTCCCCCTAAATGGTAACCCAACACCTCAACCCCTATTGGGAAGGGTCGTAGCACGGGAAGATGATAATCCTACACGGTATGCTCCTATATGATATAGTACAATTGCATAGTGCCTCTGCGTCCCATTCCACGGGCCACCATTGCACTCGTTTCCAAGCCGACTACGGCATCTAGTCTATTAATGCATTATGCACAATGATGTCAACATTCATCACATAAGCACATCACCATTTGACATTGAGAAAATAAACACAACACGCATGGCATAAAAATATAAGGATGGCTAAGCTACATAGCATTTGCATGATGACATGGCTAGTCTAGATACAATTAAACGAATGCCAAACAAGCCTTGAAACAAAGTCAAACGTCCTCTTCCCACTTACATGTACTGTACAAAGACTCACGCGGTAAGGGTGAGATCCGGTGCGAGAAGCGTAAGTTTTGGTGAACCTATCATAAGTGAACGGGGTTAGTATTTCACCACTTTGGGGTCAAAACTAACAAGATTTGATGACAAAATCATGTTTAGAATCTAAAAGAAGGTCGCACGTCCGTTTTGGGTCCGTTTGGATGTAGAAATCACATTGGGAGTCTCTCGGGTGGGTCGGACAGCCCACCTGTCTTGACCCACCAGTCATGACCGACGGGCAGGTTGGCCCACCGGTCAGCCCATCGGTAGGGCCCACCAGTTGGCCCCAAGGGCCTGCCCTCTCAGGCGGGTGCCCTTAGGCGGGCCATTTTGCCCACCGGCCTTGGTGGGAAAATACTATTTTCCCTGAAACCTTCCCCAACCTTTGGGGAATCAAATGGGGCTTTTCCAAACCCATTCTCCACACATTCAAAATCTCATAAGATGGTTCTAACCTAGATCTAGGTTAGATTTAAGGAATGGAAGCCATCTTATCTTCTTTGCTCAAGAACTCGTTCAAAAACCCCAAAATCACTTCAAATCACCAATGCTCCTCCAACCGTGGAAACACTTCTTCAAATCCTTCAAAATCAGCACATAAACCATCTATTAAACCTTAGATTTATCATCTCAAGGGGGATTTACGAGACCTCAAGAAGCACTACCTAAATCAAGGGTTTTACTTGGGTATGGTGAAAGTTTAGGGAATATAGCCTTCGCTCACCTCTAAACGTAGATCTCGCGTTGAGGATCACTCTTCCGGTGTCGGAATGGGAAGATCAAGCCTTGGCGTCGCTTAAATCCATTCCTTCTTCCTCTTCCTCCCCTTTCTTCTTCTCCGTTCTCTTTTCTCCCTCCTTTTCTCTCTCCTCTTTACTCTTTTCACCAACCACCCGAATGGCATAAATAAAAAATGAAAACTCATAAATGCTATTTGTACTTTCTAAAACAATTAAGGAACCACATGGGTGGGTCACTCAGGTGGGCGCATCCTAAGGAACCACATGGGTGGGTCACTCAGGTGGGCGGATGCGCCCACCTGAGGGCCAAAATTTGGCCAACAAGTGGGATTTTGATGGAATTCGACTCTCGACACGAATCTCACTCTCGGCATAAGGTATATTATACGTATGCGCTTTAGGATATGGCTACATACCTGATTTATCCGTACATGGCCTTATGATATTTGCATGTACACGGCTTGGGTACACCTGTCTCCTCTGGCACTGACTTGGACTTGTTCGGCCAACCGGTGCTCAAAGTTACCCTTGCCATCATGGTCCATAAGGAACCCGCCTTAACCCTCTCCGGTTCGAGTCCTGCATGGTTAAACCAGGTCAACCGTGTAATTAGATTGGATTTAAAAAGTAGGGTATCACAAATGCACTTGTCATATTATCATATTTGGCCATGGGCCTCGAGGCTTTAAAATGCATTGTACCATATAAAGGAGGCTAGAGGTTATCAACTAGCCCAACAACCTCCCCATAGGCAATACAAAACTAAAGTTTGCACACCCTCACTGATCTTCTAAACCGATTAGTACTAAGTCATCTCTTAGTGGGACCTTTAATGATCTCCCAAGTGGGTCTAGTGCACTTGTCATATCTTGGGTGTCACAGGAGATCCCAACTCTGGAGAAATTTCATATCAGTGGAATGTTATAGATCAGGTAAAATGAGTAAAATAAAAATTCATTATAAAATGAAAACTAAGGGTAAGATCTAACACCAACTTTTTTTTTATCTACATCATTATCGGTCAAGACCAATCCCAACCCTAATTCCAATATTGAAATCCTATTCTATAGGCATATGTCCAAATATTCTTCAATCCTCTCCAAAAGAACAATCATTGGCAAGAGATAAGTCAAAAATTATTCTACACTCATGTGGTAGAACCTATGCATGCCTAGTGCTCCAATCACTACTTAGTATGGTTTGAGGAATTGGATCAGTACCAGCCATGTCCTGTCCTCAATCCTGGTTGATACCATATCATTGGGTTGGTACAGACAAAGGGTAATAAAGTAAAAAAAAAAAATCATTTTTTTAATAAAATGTAGAATGTTTTCATCTGATCTAGGACGATGTGGTCCATCACTTTCTCCTTTATGCATAATATTTTTCTTACATTAATATTTTTCTCTCGATCTCTTGGCTTCAATTTTGATCTTAAAGGGTGGAGCATTGAGTACTCATTTTTCCTTCAGGCCTTGATTATTCCAAAAAGAGATTACCTGGAATTTGTTTTTCTCATGTAATTTTTTCAAAAGGGCTTGGGTTGGTGGACCCTATGTTTAAGGACTAAGTTACTTGTGGGGGAGCCAATTTTGGGCTTTTTTGTCTCTACAACAACCACTCAATCTTATCCCAATAAATGGGGTCAGCTACATGGATCAGTGCAGAGACAAAAGAATAGTAAAAGTAAAGTCAAAGGAAAGGACATAAATAACAACTTAGAAAAATCCCACTGAAATGGAGTAGGCTACATAGATCCTTACCCTCTAATTAATTCTATTCGAGGTTATATCTGGACAAGGCATAAAGTATGAATGTCTTTCCTCACTACTTTTCCTATGGTCATTTTAGGTCTGCCTCTAGTTCTTTTAATTCTTTCATTTTGAATCAAATCACTTCTCCTTACGGGTGCATCTTAAAGCCTTTCGTTGAACATATTTATGACACCTCCAAACAACTTTCTTGGAGTGTATTCTTAATCAGGGAAATTCCCATATTAGCTCTAATATGGTCAATCTTTTATTTATCCTTCATAGGTTTGTCGCAAATCCATCTCAATATCTTTATATATGACTTATCCATATGATATTTCTTAACTGTTCAATATTTCATCGTACATTGTAGTCAGTCTTACGATAGTCTTATAGAATTTTTCTTTAAGCTTTAAATGAAAACGTCAGTTATACAACACTTTGGACACATCTCTCTACTTCATCCATCCAATTTTTATTCATCCCCCTTTAATTCTCAATGAAATATCATTCTCTATATCGCCTTCTTTGATATGGTTCACCCCAAATATCTAAAATAATCACTTTGTGCTATATCTCTCATCAATTTTCACTCTATCGTTCTCCATCATTGTTGTGACTAAAATTACACAGTATATACTCCATCTCCATTCTTTTTATCTTAAAACCTTTTGATTTCAAAGTTGATATCTATAATTCCAACTTAGCATTAATCATGCTTTTGTCTCAGCCACCAAAATAATATTAGTAGCAAAGAACATACACCACGGAACCTTGTCTTGAATGTTCTTGGTTAAATCGTCCATGATAAGCGCAAACAGATAAAAGTTTAAAGTTGATCATTGGTTTAAAACCAATTGTAATTGGGAATTCACTGCATTGACCTTCCATGATTTTCAAACTAGTCACCATAACCTCATACTTATCCTTAGTTGTATCTATATATTTACTCACCCTTTTCTTCTCTAGTACATGCTAAATTAACTCTCCAGGGTCTCTTATCATAGGCTTTTTCTAGGTCAATAAAGACCATATGGAGATTCTATTGCAAGCTTTTAAATATTTTTATGAGCTTCTTGAGCAAGCAAATAGTTTATGTTGTGGATTTGGATTTACATAGTATAAAACTAAATTGGTTCTCCGAGATAGTAGTTTTTCGTCTCAGGTAGGCTCTAATAACCTTCTCCTACAATTTCATAGTATGACTCATTATTTTTATGCCTCTATAGTTATTATAGCTTTAAATATCACCTTCATTTTTGTAGATTGGAACTATAGTGCTTCTCCTCCAATCATCTGGCATTTTCCATGTGCTCATAATTTTGTTAAAAATATTGATTAACCAAGATTTCCCACATAATCCTATTCTCTTTTATACTTCTATAGAACTCCATCAAGGCCTTTGTATCTCTATCTTTGATAATTCAGATTTCTCATTATCTGAAGCAGTGAATTTACAACATCATAGCTATTACGTTCTGTTTCTTTTGGATACATTGAAATATGGTTTTATTTCAAAATTTGACGATGAGTCCTTTGGGTGGTTTAACAAATGTTTCTCGTTGGATAAATGATTTGTTTCTTAATCCTGGTCCAAGTTGTCATGCTTTTATAAATTATGCCCCTGTTGTTTCCTTGAATATCCATGTTATACTGGTAAAGGATCCTCCAATAATTTGTGTAGTGGTTGAGTTCGAAAATTACAATAAGGAAAATTTACAGTGCCACCCCCTAGAGAATGTCACTAGGAATATACCTTAAGTGCTGACATCAGCTTTTTTTTTTTTTTTAATACCAAAATTCCTCATAAACTACCTAATATACCTTTCTCTTACCAACCAGTTAACCCTTTCACATACCCTCCATCGTCTTCATCCCCAAATCATGAAGGAAAATGGGCTTCCAGCTTGTGAAATTAGAATTCTTGATTGTGGATGGTCGTCTCCTTCGGTAATTCTTGGGAGAGAGGGCGATTGTTGTCAATTTGGAGCATATAAAGGCAATTATCACATACCCTCCATCGTCTTCATCGTATTCATCCCCAAAACGTGAATGTATCAGTGGTTTAGGTAGGAATATAAAACAATCTTCCCCATCACATACCCTCCATCATCTTCATACCCAAATTGCAGGTAGATTTTATTTTTAAAAACTTTTGGGGAAGATTGTTTTCTGTTTTTGTCTTCTTCTCATCAACTCTACCTTTTGTCTTCAAATCCTCCCAATGAAGCAAAAGCAGAAGCAGATTCAAGAAATCCCTCTCTGCTCACATCCTACAAACCCTAAACCTGCAAGTGAACGATGTTGTTATCGAATCCATGTTTGGAAAGAAGAACAAACCATCATAAACATGAAATAGATTCCTCACCGACAAAATCGAAGTGAGAAGAGAAGCATAGATTGGGGAAGGACTCTTCTGCTACGTAGGGTGCCTAATATTGAATCAGATACCACAATGATATTTTGTTAATGGAGAAAGAAAGAGGAATGGCCTCTATTCCTCGCATAAGGTCATTTTTTGGTTAAAATGAAAACACATATGCATTACTAATGTTACCATTTTCACAAATTTGAATGCTTTAATCTAATTCTGCTTGCTTCTACCCCGCCACAAAAAAAAAAAATCTTACACTACTTGCATGACAATTTGCTATGCTATTGGATCATAGAAAATGGTACTGGTATGTGGGTTCAAGTCTTGATTTTACGATGGGTATTCAAAGCTTCGGTCTAGCTAATCCTGCAGACCCATATTGACCCCACAATCGCATGGACCAGGTCATCCCAAGGTTGAATGAGAATCATTCAACTTTCATTGAAAGCAATGAAGAGCACTAAACACCCCGTGTGAGTGGCCCCAATGAGGTAAGAGAAATCGAACTTAGAACCACATGTTTCCTGAGGCGAATCTGATATAACATAAACATTTATGTGTCTAATGACTCTAATCAATAGAAGAAAAATAATCAGAAGAAGATTTCATTCATATTAATGGAAGATTAAAGAAAAATTAAAATTAAAATAAGGCAGATCAATGGCATGGCGTGGGAATATACATTTCAATAGCTACATGGCAATCCGTCACTTTTCTTTTGGGTTAAATTTGGATGGTCAAAAGTTTTGGTGTGTGGTTGGTTGTATCGAATTCCGAAAAATCTCATGGAAGAGTCAGGAAGCATTCGATCATTGGACGAACTGGGCTTCTAGTTCATGAATGAGAATTCTTGATCCTCGGCTGTCATATCCATCAACGATTCTTGGGAGAGAAAGGGTGATTGTTGTCAATTTGGAGCATATAAAGGCAATCATCACTGCTTCTAAGGTTTTGGTGCTGAACTCCAAGGATCCTTGGGTTGCACCCTTGATTCGCGATCTTGAATCTTGAATCTACAATTTCAATGACAAGGCAAGTGAGGGAAGGGACGGTGATTCTGCAAAGGAGGTTAATGGGGGATTGGGACCCGATGAGCAAGAATGGAGCACGCTCAATGGACTCGTAGGGATGGAGATGCCTTCAGGTCCTTTGTTTTCCATGGTTAAGGTGAGGGGTTAGGGTAAAAGGGGATTGGGTTTATGTGTTTTAGAAAAAAGGGTAAAAATATCAATTCAAATCCTCACTTAACAGAGATTGATGGCAAGGGCTCCGAGCATAATTGCCAGTAATGTAAGGGATTTCATGTTAATAATGGCATTCTCTAGGGGGTTGCATTGTAAATTTTCCTTACAATAATGAGATTTGGTGGGCATTTTTTATTGTCCATCAAAAGTGGTTCTGGTTGGACACGTGAAAAGGTCTTTTTTTTTTTTTAGCAACAGGCAACAAGGTCAAGGCAGAAGACAAGTGCCTTGCTTAATGAATTGCACCAGTAGCAGAGAAGGAGTATACAATGTTAGAGGCTTGGTCTGATTCACCTATTCTGGCATCTCTTATCTCAAAGACTTGGCAGGTGGTGCGACCATGGGATCCTCTACTTGGTTACTTAGCATTTCAAAGATTGTAATAACTTTGAACAGTTTAGTCTTATGTGATAAAGTCGCGTCAGTAAATTGCATCTAGGCGGCCTTTGTGTCCTGCACAGAAGAATATACACAACAGAGAGAACATCGGGTTGATCCGACGGGGGGCTCTTTGATGCCTAAGTTAGATTTCTGCACAAATAGATAGTTCCAGTAAGAATCGAAAAAGATCGATCATCTGGAAAAAGGTTTAACTAGGTTTTAATAGCTGAAGATGGTGGCCGTTGGGTGAGAGTCCCGCTTTGGTCGTCTCATGCTGCAAGTAGGAGTCTGAGTATAATAAGAGTTGTAGTAGGAAAGTGAATATGGAGGGGATCCCAGATGTGGGAGCTTCGCATATTGGCCATATCCTGGAGGATATGGCAGGATATCCTTCCCTTTAGGGAAGATTCAATATTCCTCTATGAGTCTTTTGCGGATTGGGACTGTTTTATGCCTTGTAATTCGTGTGTCTAGGTTTCATAAGTCTTCTTTGGATGTGTCTCAATAGGTGACTCATAAGGATCTAAGGCTGATTGACTTGGGTTGTGCTGTTTGATCTCGAAGTCACCTATCCGAGCGATAGGTCTACTTACGTCGCCTAGTGTCCAGCTGGTGAGAACTTCGGCTTTTGTTTAGTCAAGAAATTGATTCGGTTGGGCTTAACCAGTGTCCAAACAACTGTGCGATAGATTAACCACGTGATACTTCCCTTGTGCTGATGTTAACTTGGCAAATCAATCCTTAAGGTGTCACTGAGAGGACGGGTCGGTCAGTCTACCTCTGATCTAGGCGTCAAATTTAGGTAGGTCGGGCGACCTTGCTGGGTCTAGGCCGCTCGCCAAAGCTCGCTTTCTCTGAGACCTATGGCCTACTTAGTCCTTTTATGGGCGTGCCTATGATGGTTGGGTATTTTTACCATAACTGATAACAATTTGCTTATGTTACTTTCGATCTTAGCAAGAGCTACAAGACAAGCTAAGGGCCCGTTTGATAACGTTTCCAGAAACACGTTTCTACCATTTAGTGTCAAGAAACGAAAGAAACGGAACAAAAAGCATTTGATAAACCTATTCTGTTTCTGTCGTTTTTTGAAACATAAATAAGAATTTATAGTTACTTATGGTTCAAGAAATAGAAACGACGAAACAAGTTGAACTTGTTTCTCCGTTTCTTGAAACAAATATGAGGGCCATTTTAACCCCAAAACCCGACCATTTCCTTTAACAGTCGACGGTGCCCCATTCCCTCTGCTGTGAACACAACCTCCTCCATCGTACTAGTCCACAAAGCTGCACCTTCCAGAGCATCGATTCCACTTATTTTCACCCTCGTGAAGACGACTGGAGCACCCGTGAACCTCCGTCATGTCTTCTCATCTGCCAAGATTCATCGCAGGGAGCTGCAAATAGATGTACAAGTGAGTTGTAAAGGAAGAAAAGGGAGAAATACAAGAGAGGCAATGTCAATCGAGCTTCCATCACGAATCATGGTCGCACTAAGGAAAAGTTCAAGAACCCTAAGCCAGTGATCTCTTCTCTAATCGACAGGAACTTAAGCCGGTGATCTCTTCTCTATTCGGTAAGAACTCAAGCCAGTGATCTCTTCTCTATTCGGAAGGCAAAATCTTCTTCCAAGTTCGACAGAAACTTGTGATTCTTGTTGCAAGTTTTTGATTTCGATGGTTGGAGGTTTTGATTCTAGATTTTTCGAACCCTAATTTTGTAGAAAGCTGTGGAAATCTGTAGGTAGGGTTTATTTTGATCCATTTTTGCTACTATCTTACGACTACTACAGATCGGAGTGATTCGAAGCCGTATCTCGAAGATTAGTAAGGGGAACACCTGCAGGTAAGTGATTTTAACAATTATTGATTTTTCTTTCTCTGCACACGTACTTCTCTACTACTATGGATTTCCATGCGTATGAAGTTTATGAGTCTGGATTAATTTTGTTTAATTATTTTTGGGTTTTGTATTCTGCATTAGAAATCGACGACAGCAATTCTTTTTCCCTTGAGTTTCTTTTGGGTTCTGGTGATATGTTTATCTTCTATTTGATACATTGCTGTGGTGGATTTCCTGTCATACTACCTCATCGGTGCACCTTCTTGTTTGAGGTGTTCTTCGGCACTTGAAAACTGGTTTGTTATTTTTTTTTTTTCTTTTATCTAACCATTGGATCTTTGAGATATTCTGGGATTCATCTCCCTTGACTACACACATCATGTACAAAGGTTTGTTCTTCATCTCGCCTTTGGATTGGTAGACCATAGAAGTTACTAAATTTTGAAGATTATGGAGGCATTCATCATCTGCCAATCCAATCATTGAATTAGCAAATTTTTCAAGTTCTTCTCGTCCATTCTGGAGGCATTCTTGACCCCATTTTGAAGATCATACTGTCAGATTCAAAAAATTTGTTTTGTCTCCTTTACTAGTCATTGCATGATTAAAAAAGCATTTCTCCATTTTTTTTAACATAGTGGATCAAGCAGGGGATCCCAGATGAGAGTCAGGCTGAAGGAAGACCTTCAGTTTCAGCTTCAGCCCACAATGGACAATCTTTGTCATCTTTGCTTATTTACCAAATTACTTGATGATTTTTTTTCTACAAATATATGATTGAGTGATTTTCATAGTTGATGGAATAAAATTTTGCTTCAGGTGATGAGTAGATTTCATTTGGACAATGGGTATATATCATGCTATATCCTAGAATCTGGTATGTGTTATGAAGGAAATGCATTGACTGAATTACAAGTAAGATGCAATTATTAATTTTCGGTCATTGTAACCATCATATGTAAGTTCCTTTCCTTTTTACATATGAGTCTCTAGCCTCAAATGTAATTCTTCCTTTAAAATCTGCTTTTTATTGATTATTTGACCTTAAACTGCAGAATCTAAAGATCGTGGTATTACACGGGTATAGATGTCCACATCTTTGTGATCTGATGAGCACATTTATGTGTGAAATCTAGTATAGTAAAACATGCATTTTACATATTTAGAATGGAGCTACCTTGGGTTTTACTCTCTATTTACAGGTTTTATATTTTCAAGGCCTTAAGGACTATCGGGTGGTTTATCTCCAATTTTACACATAAAGAGATCCTATTTCTTTTCATGGTTACGAAGAGGACGGAATTCTGAGCAAGAAGGACATGTTCAATTACAAGTACTTATTCATTTGGTCAACTGTACAAGTGATTATTCTCCTTTAGTAGTCTTCTCTCCCTCCTCTCATTCCCTCTTCTGACTACCCTTTCTTTCTTAATTTTGGATTTTAATTTCAGTCGTTACATTATTGCTATCCCTTTTCTAAGGTTCATGGCTAGTATATATTTTGGCTTTGCCCCTCCTAACCATAGAACCATCATTTTATTGTTTTTATTTTAATTGTCTCCCTTTCCTTAAAGCCAAGTAGAGTAACCCTTGCAAGAATGACTCTCTGATCAAGTAGGAAAGCTCATATTATGATGCATCCCTCGGACTAAGTAGAGAAATCTCCTTGTGAGTCTCTCTCTAGCTTTATCCCCTTTCTTTTACTTTATTTTTATTTCAGCATTTTTTTCCTTCATTGCTTTTTAATTACGTGGGGTGTTTATTTTGAATTATTTATTTATTTAATTTTAATTGTGTGGCTTGCATATTTAAATTCTTAGATGATGAATGGTTAGGATGTTATTTTAGATATATATGTTTAGGATAGTAATTAGAATTAGATCATAACCATTAATCGGTTCACTTTCACATTATTAAAAGAAGCAAAAAAATAAAGTGGCTGCTCTCCAAGTGTTCGACCCGTAGCTACACTGATCCATACGCTTGCAGTTACATTTTAAAATCTCAAATAAGTTTTTGGCATCGTTGCCAGAGAGACAGTTCTATGTTATTTTTCGCTTTCTTTTGGTAAATCGAAGTGTTTTATTTGCTTTGTTTTGTTTTTCATTTTCTTTTATTGAATTCCTGAGAAGAACAATTTACAATAATAGTTGTATCGGTGGAGGTCGTCATGCCTCACAGTATGATAAAGATAGGTTTCGCCCTGTAGCAGTACATCAGGAATTGACCTGACAACCCCGGATCCCCGTCGGTAAGCTCCCAAAAAGCCAAAAAAAATCATAAAAAAATGTTTTGCTATCCATTCTTTTGTGCTTGTCTTACTCTAGTTGTGGGTAGTTTTCTGTTGCATGAGTGTTAGGTGGGTACGTAATACTAAGAATCGGTTAGAAAGAAGAGATCCAATAAGTAGTAACCCTATACGTTTGCTCTCTTTAAAACATTTCAATATGGGAGACTAATATCAAAACCCTTCACCTAAATCTCTGAAAGATATGTTCTACCCTGCTAGAACAGCCCAACCTTCCTGCATAGTTCTACCACAAGCCCAGGGTAATAATTTTGAACTCAAATCTCAATACATCACTATGTTGCCCCACTTCCATAGATTGACCTCTGAGGATGCATACCTATTTCTAAGGGAATTTGAAGAGGTATGTGTTCTAATTAAGATCCAACAACTTTCTGATGATGCGGTTAAGCTTAAGTTTATCACTTTTGCATTAAAAGACCAAGCTAAGAACTGGTTGTATGGATTACCCACAAATTTCATAACCTTATAGGAACAGTTCACAGTTGTCTTCCTTAAGAAGTTTTTCCCAACTCACAAGACCAATAAGCTTAGAAGTGATATCCTTGAGTTTAGGCAAAAGCCTAGTGAGTCCTTTTCCAAACTTATAGAGAGATTCAAGGATCTACTCCAAGAATGCCCTCACCATGTTCTAGACTTATGGCATTTATGTCAAATAATTTATGAGGTTATTGATTATCCAATTAAACAAATGATAGAGTCTATGTGCCCTAAGGGATTCACATCTTTTACAGATGAAGGAAAGACATAGGAATTCTTACTTGACTTAGCTGACAAAACCCATGAGTAGGAATCAACCCAAGAGAGTGAAAGAACTATAGGAGGGAAAGGATATTTTGTGGATGAGAGAGTAGCCAAGGAAGTCCATATGGATAGCCTAATCAAGAGGATTGAAGCTATTGTTCCTAGAGAGCCATCATCAGTCAATTTGGTTAAGATTTGTGCTTGGTGCCAGTCCCCTGGATATGTCATAGAAGAATGCCCCAACACCTCTGGGGGCACTTCTAATGATAGTATTAATGCCTTATACCAGAATAATTCATATAGTAACACCTATAATCTAGGATGGAGAAATCACCCAAATTTCTCTTGGAATCAGGGCAACCAAGCAGGACCTTTCAATTTTCAAAATCAAGGTCAACCTGGACCCCAAAGGCCTCCCTTTGGACAACAATCTTTTTCCTAAAATACTTTTCCTAGGTCAAATGTAGAACCTTAGGCTAGTTTTCCTAAGGCCCCTCTCCTATCATCTTACCAACAACCCCCTGGGTTTACCAACACTGGAGAGGCAAGTAGAATAAGTGACTTGAAAAAAAAATATGGATCCTCCTCATGACAAGCCATTAAAATCTTACGAGAGAACTCACCCAAGTTATCTCAATTATGCGTGAAAGGGAGAAAGGAACTTTACCCAGTCAACCAGTGTCTAACCCTAGGCATCATCATCCTGTTAGCTCACAAGCACCAACTAATACACCACTGAATATAGTACAAGGTCAGACCTAACAAGGGCTCTCTAACCAATGTAATGTTTCTTATGCCCTTAGGAGTGGTAGAGAGTACCAACAAAGTGTTCCTAAATCTTTCCCATCTATTACTCCTGTTAACTCTCCTTCAGTTGAGGACACAAGTGTGCCTCTTGTTCTAGGTTCATCTGATAAACCTAAAGATTCTTTTAAAATTAAATATGATTTGGTTGAGAAAACAAAAAATGATTCTTCTGAAAAAGGGCAAATCCCCAACAGTCCTTATGTTCCTCCTGTCCCATTTCCTAATCGCTTCATAAACAAAAAGGAGATTGCTTCCAAAAGGTAGAAGTGAACATCTCTCTTTTGGATGTCATATCCTAGATCCCCGCCTATATAAAAGTACTGAAAGATTTGTGTACTAATAAACGTATCACTAGTGTGCCCAAAAAAGTGTTCTTGGCAGGTTATATTAGTTCCATAATTACTCAGCCTATAGCAGTCAAGTATAAGGATCCAGGGAGCCCTACCATATCTTGTGTCATAGGTAACATCTACATTGAGCATGCCTTACTTGACCTTGGCGTAAGTGTGAATCTTTTACCTTACCATGTGTACAAGCAACTAGAATTGGGAGAATTGAAAGCCAGTGGAACTACTCTTCAGTTGGCAGATAAGTCTGTTAAGATTCCTAAAGGGATAGTTGAGGATGTCTTACTAAAGGTGGGGAAATTTATTCTCTCTGTTGATTTCATTGTGTTAGATACCAAGTCCTTCTCAACCAAGGATGAGATCCCAATAATTCTAAGAAGACCATTCTTGGCTACCAGTAATGCATTAATCAATTATAGGAATGGTTTCCTAAGGTTATCTTTTGGCAACCAAACTGTTGAGTTTAACATGTTTAGGATAGGCAAGTAACCACATATGGAAGAGGAGATCAATATGCTTGAGGATTTTCTAGATTTTTTTTATGATTTAATTACCAACTTTGATATTAATTTTAATTCAGAATTCTAAGAGTGTATGGATGAGTTGTATGATGATAGTGAAAATTCTTTTCTGAAGTCTTAAGTCTCCACATACCTGTGGAGCCCTTAGGAACCCTTTCCAATTCCATTCCCAAACATTCTATAGTTGAGCTGCCTAAGTTAGATCTTAAGGATTTGCCATCTAATTTGAGATATGCTTTCCGATGGCCTAATCAGACTCTTCTTGTAATAATTTCTTCAAATTTGACTTCTAGCCAGGAAGAGGAGTTACTTAAAGTGTTAAAAGATAATAAGGAAGCTCTAGGTTGGACCATGGCTGATATCAAGGGTATAAGCCCTTCTATTGTACAACATCATATATATCTTATAGAGGATTTCAATCCATCCACGGAACCCCAAAGAAGAGCTAACCCAGTGATGATGGAAGCTATTAAGAAAGAGATCCTAAAGTGCTTGGATCATGGAATAATTTATCCTATTTTTAATAGCTAATGGGTAAGCCCAGTTCACGTAGTGCCTAAGAAGTCTAGGGTGACTGTAGTTCCCAATGTTAATAATGAACTAATTCCAACCCATGTCTAATCAAGGTGGAGAGTGTGCATAGACTACAAGAAACTTAATGTAGAAATCTGGAAGGATCACTTCCCATTGTCATTCATTGACCAGATGTTAGAGAGGTTAGCTAGACATATGAATACTATTATTTTCATGATGGATATTCCGGCTATAACCAGATCCCAATTGCTTTAGAGGACCAACATAAGACCACTTTTACATGTCCATATGGAACATTTGCTTACAAGCGTATGCCCTTTGGGCTTTGTAATGCCCCTGCTACGTTCCAACGATGCATGATGAGCATCTTTTTTGACATGGTCAAATAATTCTAAGAAGTATTTATGGATGACTTTTCAATTCATGGAATTCCTATTCTGAATATCTTCATCATATTTCCCTAGTTTTAAAAAGATACATATTTAAGAATTTCATTTTGAATTGGGAGAAATGCCATTTTATGGTTAAATCTGGTACTATTTTAGGCCATGTAACATCCAAGGAGGGAATTAAGGTAGATAGAGCCATAGTTGATCTATTTGATAATTTACCACCTCCTCAATCTATTAAGGACGTCCGATCTTTTCTAGGGTATACAGGCTTCTACAGAAAGTTTATTAAGAACTTTAGTCAGTTGGCCTGACCTCTCACTTCATTACTTACCAAAGACCAAACTTTTGAGTTCTCTAAAGTACCTAGAATCCTTCAAACAACTTAAGAAGGATTTGACCAATGCACCCATTGTTCAACCACCTGTTTGGACTGAACCTTTTGAACTGATGTGTGATGCTCGGATTTTACCATAAGAGCGGTTTTAGGTCAAAGGATTAATAAGTTGCCCACTGTCATTTACTATCCTAATAGGACCTTAAATGATGCACAACTTAATTATACAACCACTGAAAAAGAATTTTTAACTGTTGTGTTTGCATTAGAAAAGTTTCGATCTTACTTAGTTGGTTCACATGTGGTGGTGTATACTGATTATTCTACTCTTAGATACCTAGTTCAGAAGAAGGATGCCAAAGCCCGTCTCATTAGGTGGGTTTTACTTTTGCAAAAGTTTGATTTAGAAATTAGGGATAAGAAAGGAGATGAAAACCTAGTTGTAGACCATTTATCCCTGCTTCCCAATTCCTTGACTATCGATTCTCCAGTCAACGAGAACTTTCCAAATGAACAGTTATTTACAGTGTCCAGTGAACTATGGTTTGCTGACATTATCAACTTCTTAGTTTTCGGTGTGACTCCGGATCAGTGGTCCACCCAAGATAAGTATAGGTTTTATTCCCAAATTAAGCACTTTTTCTGAGATGATCCTTATTTACTTAAGATATGTCTGGATCAGATTATCCGATAATGTATTCCTGATCATGGGCAATATTCTATTCTCTCTTTTTTCCATGATTATACATGTGGTGGACACTTTGGACCTAAGAAGACTACCGTAAAGGTTCTCCAATGCGAATTTTATTGGCCCACTCTTTTTAGAGATGCTTTTGATTTTTGCAAGGCTTATCCTATCTGTCAGTCTTTTGGCCGTATCAATAAGAGGAACATGATGCCCCTCAACCCTATTTTAGTAGTTGAGATCTTTGATGAATGGGACATCAATTTCATAGGACCATTCCCTAATTCCTTTGGGAATTTGTACATACTTTTGATTGTTGATTAAGTTTCTAAATGGATAAAGGCCATACCTTGTAAATCTAATAACCACAAAGTGGTGGTCCAGTTTCTCAAAGAGAATATTTTTTCCCGCTTTGGTGCACCACGTGCAATAATTAGTGATAGGGGTACTCATTTTTGTAATCGGCCTTTTGAGGCCTTAATGAAAAAGTATGGGACCACCCATAAGTTATCTACCCCTTGTCACCCCTAAACTAGTGGCCAAGTGGAGGTGTCTAATAGGCAGATCAAACAAATCTTGGAGAAAATTGTTAATCCCAATTGTAAGGATTGGTCCCTTAAGCTCATTGATGCCTTGTGGGCCCATCGGACTACATTTAAGACCGACCTTGGTCAGTCTCCCTACCGTTTGGTGTATAAGAAAGGTTGTCACTTACCAGTTGAGTTGGAGCATAAGGTTTTTTGGGCCATCAAGAAGCTTAATTTTGATTTTCCTGATGCGGAATTCATCGTAGGCTCCAACTATCTAAGTTGGAGGACCTTAGAAATGATACCTATGAAAGTTCTAGGATTTACAAGGAAAAGACCAAAGCTTTTCATAATAAGTACATTCTGCATAAATCTTTTACAATTGGTGATAAGGTCATATTGTACAACTCTCAATTGCATCTTTTTCTTGGTAAGCTTAGATCCCAATAGGATGGACCGTTTATTGTCCATAATGTATATCTTAGGGGTGTCAACCAGTCGGGCCGGTCCGATCTCGGTCGGGCTTAATCGGGCTTGAAGACTTTCAAAGGCTACACCGTGTCCGCCTATTTAACAAATCGGGCTTAGTTATTGAAAGCATGGTACACTTTATATTCGGTCGGTCGGTCTCGGGCTATAATCGGGCTACCTTAATCGGGCTTTAATCGAGCCTTAACCGGGCTACGGACATGTTTAATGTTAAACGGGCTTTAAGCGGTTTTTAAACGGGCCCTCTTTAAAATGTGCTCTTATATTCCGGCCCACTCATGCAAGCCCAAAAAAATGACAATAAATCAATAAATGATACCAAATATAACCATTATTTAAAATGTGAACATGTCTTTTACTTTTTACTTTTTATTCTTTAATTTGGGGGGTAAAATAGGTATTCTACAATCATTAAAGGGTCGGGCCAAGTCGGTGCACAATAGGCCGATCTCGGTCAGGCGTTATTCGATCGGTCTCGGTCGGGCGCCCGACGGTCCAAGTAGCAAAACCGAGACCGACCATTTATAAACGGTCCGGGCCAGGCCGGTCTATAAACATCGGTCCCGATCAGTTTAGTCGGGTCGGGCCACGAATTGACACCCCTAGTATATCGGCATGGGGCTGTGGAGATTCTGAATCCAGGAACAAGGGTCAGCTCGAAGGTAAATGGTCAGCGTTTGAAACCGTTCCTCAAGTTTCCTACTACTAGTAGTGAAGAGGTCATGGATCTCCATGAACCTCTTTACACTGATGACTAGCTTTTAATCAGGTATGATCCCCTTGCATTGTCTTCGCTTTAATTCTTTCCATGCATTGAGGACATTGCATGACTGAAGTGTGGGGGAGGGAAAGCAATTTTTGCTTTTTTCACTTTGTTTTGTTTGTTTTTCTTTTTATTTTTGAGCTTGCTAAGGATAAAGTCATACTTTGGCTTTTGGCTAATGATCATACCATTCGATTGCTTGATGTATGAAAATAAATTTTTTGATTAAGGTATCCATTTTGAAAGTATAAAAACCCTGTTGAGAAGAAAGAAACAAGTCTGTGTCTTGAGATGGGACTTTCTTTTGAAAAATAAGAGACCCTTGTTTTATGGTGTTGGACCAGATGTAAGTCTGTGGATTCCTTGTACTTTTGAATTGGAGTTGAGACATTTTTTTTAATTTGGCATGAGTTGACAAATGCACAATTTTAAATGAAGTGTGAAATGCAGTATAAAGAAGAATAATAGTTGATTCCCTTGGAACTAGACAGGGCATTGCACCTCAGGAAGCGTGGTGTCTTGATCGAAATTCCTAAGGAGAAAACTTCTGGAAGAACTCTAACATTACTGTCTTTGGGGGCATATGCAAAAAGTGAAGCTTCATAGTAACTTGGGTGTCTAGTGTTTGCTCCACCATGTCATTCAGGCCAAAAGTAGTGGAGTAGAATAGAGTTTATTAAGTGAAAAACAAGGAAAAAAAATGTGCAAATATCACTAATGTTAGGTAACATGTTTGGTCAAAAACACTCCAACGCCTTAGTCATTTGGTTCCCTATTTTTTCACAAGTGGTTTTGCTTTAAGATAAGGATGTTTTGGAAGAGACAAAGTGAGTTCTAAATTAAGAAATATGCCAATGCTTGGACTTGATAAAGGGTAATAAAAGTTCAAGTGTGGGGGTCCCTTGTAAGAGGAATTATCTTTGCTCCGGATCGGTATGGCCCTTACCTTTAGCCAAGGTTGGGATTTATTTATTCTAAATTTTGGGTGTATATTCACTGCAAATACCCACGAGACACAACTCATCCACTAGGGGTGACCTAGGGGTTTAAAGGTTTCTTGCACATGATAAGTGTAACCGTGATTCCTACAAAAGTGAGTTAGGTTTTTTGTTTTTATTCTTTTTCTTTTTGTTTTGCTCGAGGACTAGCAAAGTCTAAGTGTGGGGGAATTCTGATGAGCACATTTATGTGTGAAATCTAGTATAGTAAAATATGCATCTCACATATTCAGAATGGAGCTACCGTGGGTTCTACTCTCTTTTTGCAGGTTTTATATTTTCAAGGCCTTAAGGATTATCGGGCGCTATATCTCTAATTTTACACATAAAGAGGTCCTATTCTTTTCATGGTTACTAAGAGGATGAAATTCTAAGCAAGATGGACATGTTCAATTACAAGTACGCATTCGTTTAGCCAACTGTACAAGTGATTATTCTTTTCGATCCAGAAAAAAAGAATAATAGATCAGAACTGAACCGAGATGCAAAACCAGCCCATCTGCAGTTGTCCTAAGGGTATAAGGAATATTTCAAATACCAACAAAGATCAATGAGCCACATCCTTAAGTGATTGAAGATTTATTTTTGGTAACAACAACTACTTAGCGTAGTTGGTGAGTTGTGGTGTGCAAAATCCCTTACTTATTAGGAGGTCTCAAGTTCAAACCTCTTAGCTGTCATTTTATTGAGGCTTTTTTTTAGAAAATTTTCTCTCTCCTACTCATTTTTTTAAAAAAATTTCTTTCTCCTACTCATCACTTAAAGGAGGTCAGCCAAGATGGTTGCACGCAAGTTTGAAGAAGAGAGAGAGAAAATAAAGAGAAAAAATGGGAAAGAAGAAAAAAAAGAGAAAAGACAAGGGCATGGATGGAATTTCTTATTAAAATAGAATATTGTCCAAATCCAAGCAAGAAAAATGGTCAAAGGGGGTTTCTTATGCAGGAAGAGAGAGAAAAATAGAAAAAGGGAGAAAAAATAGGAAAAAAATGCAAAAAAATCATGGGAGATCTCTCTCCACACATTTTCTCTCTTCTCTCTCCTCCACCTCATCAACAAGATAAAAAATATTTTTTTTAGAAGCTAAAATCGTTAGCTTCCCTCCCCCATTCTCTATATAATAGAATAAACATAAGGGGAGGAGGAACTTCATTCTTCTTCTAGGGTTTTTTCTTAGTTGCTCTATCTCTTTCTCTAGCTCTAGTTCTAGGTTTATGCTTTAAACACTTTTGTAAGTTCTTTTTATTTAATTAATGCAAGCACTTTTGTTTTTGATTCAGTCTTTTATTTTTATTATTTAAACAATTGAAGTTTTAATTTTCAAGTTCTAGTTCTAGGCTTGGTTCTAGATGACAAGAACATGCTATGAAGCATGTCTTTCAAGTTCAATTTTTTTTTCTTTAGATTTTTTTTCTCTAGTACTAGAAATTTCAGATTTGGTTTATTCCAGATCTGGTTTTTAAAACTGGTAGTATCTCAAATCGATCAAGTTTTCAGTTCAAGGGTTGAAGTTCAAGTAAGTAAGCACCTTCAATAGTCTTCTCTCTCCCCTCCCATTTCCTCTTCTGACTACCCTTTCTTTCTTAATTTAGGATTTTAATTTTAGTCGTTACATTATTGCTATCCCTTTCCCAAGGTTCATGGCTAATGTATGTGTTGGCTTTGCCCCTCCTAGCAATAGAACTATCATTTTATTATTTTTATTTTAATTGTCTCTCTTTTCCAAAAGCCAAGTAGAGTAACCCTTGTAAGAGTGACTCTCTGGTCAAGTAGGGAAGCTCATATTATGATGCATCCCTTGGGCTAAGTAGAGGAACCTCCTTGTGAGTCTCTCTCTAGCTTTATCTCTTTTCTTTTACTTTATTTTTATTTCAGCATTTTTTTTCTTCATTGTTTTTTAATTGCGTGGGGTGTTTATTTTCAGTTATTGATTTATTTAATTTTAATTGTGTGGCTTGCGTATTTAAATTCTTAGATGACGAATGGTTAGGACTTTATTTTAGATACATATGTTTACGATGGTAATTAGAATTAGATCACAACCATTAATCGGTTCACTTTCTCATTATTAAAAGAAGCAAAAAAATAAAGTGGCTGCTCTCCCTGTGTTCGACCCATAGCTACACTGATCCGTAGGCTTGCGGTTACATTTTAAAATCTCAAACATGATCCATTACCTCTTCCGTGATTTCTAAAATCTATGTTTTCCTTAAACAAAAAGTAAGATGACTCATCAATTCCACTAATTTTCTTGTGTATTTGGAGCATAATCATTACGATCATTGGTTGATCTTCCATCTCATATCCACATATGTTTTCCTTTTAGGGATCTCCATATACATTGAAGATTATGACATCTTTCATATACTTAAGAGTTGATCTTCTTTAACCATGACTATTACTAACACAGTGAAGTAGTTAGAAATTATGTTAATTTGGGTCATATATTTTTATTTTTGTCCCAAAGCACTATATATGAAATTAGTTTTTTGGTCATGTTCGCATTTGATTTTACATAATCTTTGTTTGTATTGTACCTTTTACCTGTTTATATTTATCCTCACACTATTCTTACTCAACAAAATAACTATGACGGAGAGTTATATTTTTTTTCTTCAAGTGCAAGTTCAACTCATCTCTATGCTTATGCTTGTTGCTTGTATTCTTTTACTTTTTCATGTTTCTTAATGCATAAGTACCATTTTTTTGTGATTTTAAATAGTTTATTCTATAGAAAAGTGTTTGCTTAATCAATTATACATGTCCAGAGTTATGAGATCACCAAGAACCCCTAACCCCAAAAGTACTACTATAATATGGAATGAAGCTGAACTAAGAGCATTCATCAATCATATGGTTGAGAATGTAAGGAAAGGATTGAAGACCAACTCAACGTTCACAAAGATTGGATTGGAGAATATTTGTAAAGGATTGGAGGCTGAATTCAAGCGACCATTTGGGAATGAGCAACTTCGTAATAAGATGAACAAGTTGCGAAAGGAGTATAACAGCTTCAGGTGGTTGTTGGAAACATGTGGATTCTGATGAAATGCAAATGCTTGGACTGCAACAGCAGAGGATTCTGTATGGGAATCAGTATTCAGGTATGACCATTTATTTGGTTTATATTAGGATGATAATTTACTACTTAAACAAACTGTTATGATTACATTATCAATTTTTTGTTTACAAGGAAACAAAGATTGGGTAAAGTATAGAAGAAATGGTCTTACTTGGTGGCTAGAGTTGTTAAAGATCTGACTCAACTACCCATGGAGATAGAGGGTTTTCCCACTCTACTGCTATTACTCCTTCGTCTACTAACCTTGCTAATGATAATGATGATTTTCAGGAGATTGATCCTGATGACAGTGATGGTAGTAGCAGCACACCCAAAATATTTGTTCCTCCCAAGCGACAACTTGACAGGACTCCTACAGATCATAGGAGGAAGAGCCAGACAAGGGCAATCATGAACTCCACTCAGGACTTCAGAATTTTGTGAGGTGGAGGATGGATAAGGGAAACTCCTCTGCAACTTCAGCCGTAGTCTGACCTCCTGATCCTATGTATGATGGGCCATATAGTATGATAAACTGTCAGAAGTTGTTGAATACTTTGGATGATATTCCATCAAACTTGTATGTCTTGGCTCAGAAGAAGATACATAGTGATCCTGGTTGGCGCCTGTCTTTCGTGGAGGTCCGCCCGGATAGAAGGTCATGGATATAAGGCATCTGAAGGAGTTGCCCTGAAGTGGAGCAGTTGGTTTTGGTGAATTATTTTACATACAGATGGACTAGTTTTGTAGGGGATTATTTTATGACAGTTTACTACTTACATACTTTTCTACATACTCTTTTTACTAATGGTTTATAGTGTTGACACTTGACTTTTGGTGCATGTTATTAATTTGTTTGATATTGCAATGTTCTGGATGTTCTTGGATTGGTGTTTGCCTTCTCTTACCTATTTAATACAAGATTATAGATATATTATAATATTGACAGGTAATGCATATGGCTATGGATTGAAGTCCTAACAGGATTGGTGTATGGTGTCCTTAATTACTTGTTATTAATTTGTTTGATGTTGCAATGTTCTGGATGTTCTTGGATTGGTGTTTGCCTTCTCTTACCTATTTAATACAAGATTATAGATATATTATAATATTGACAGGTAATGCATATGGCTATGGATTGAAGTCCTAACAGGATTGGTGTATGGTGTCCTTAATTACTTGTTAAATGATCTATATATATTATCTTATAGATATAAATGCTATTAGGATTGGTGGACGCTTTAAAATGATATAGAAACTTTTGTTATGACATCATGGTAGGGATATTACTCAATCTTGCTAGTCAGGTTTATGGATTTGTTATATTTTTTTTATGACATCATGATAGGGATATTACTTTTAGGTAAGGTAGTACTTGTGGTTTTCTAAATGTGGTCATAATTACAGGGATGTCAAATGATGCCGATACCAACATCACAGGGTCATCTAGTGATGACGATGATATGATTATATTATATCAGTTCCAAAACCTTCTAAGCACATATAGAATGTGAGAACCGCTGAATGATAGTAGTTACACGGGACCTATAATGATAGCGGAGATTCTCACAGGCCATGCAGACGTGTGCTACCAAGAGTTTAGGATTGAACGACATGTATTTCTCAACCTACGAGATAGAATAGTACATAGAGGCTGGTTAGAGGATAGTCATTACATTCGAGTTGATGAGCAGCTAGCAATGTTTCTCATGATAGTTGGTCAAGGGTTGAGTAATAGACAAACACAACGAAGATTCAATCGATCCGGACAAACGATTAGTGTTGTCTTCCACACGGTATTGCAAGGTATGCTTCAGTTGTCATTTGAGACAATTAGGCCACCAAATTTTCAAGTGGTACCTCCAGAGATTGTCAATAATTCGAAATTCTATCCATATTTCAAGGTAACCGGCACCACATTTAGAGTGAACAAAATTATTCGATGTTTCCACTTAAATTTCATTGCACTTTACACAATTATATGGACTAACCTATGTGGAATGAAAAATAGGATTGCATTGATGCTATTGATGGCACCCACATAAGTGCTATCGTACCTAGGTCAGAGGAGATACGTTAGCGAAATCGAAAGGGTATGATCACACAGAATGTTATGTGTCATGTTCATTTGACATGTGATTCACATTTATGTATGCGGGTTGGAAAGGTAGTGCACATGATGCAAGGATGTTTGAGGCAGCAAGAACCAATGATACCCTAGGGTTCCCTCATCCGCCACCAGGTACAAATATGTTATGAACTTATAGTTGTCCTTCCGTATATGTATGATATGAAATAGGTATCTAATACCATACATGTTTTTATACTAATTGAAGGCAAATATTATGTTGTTGACTCGAGCTACGGTCCCACATCGCTCATGGATCCTGTCTGTGGTCTATATTTAAGTCCCTGGGCACCTTCTCCTGATAAGCAGATTTTGAGGGAGAGAGAACGGGTCAACCTAGATCTGGTATCAGAGCCGGACGGGCCAGGGGAGAGTGCGTGTGTGTCTATCCAGGAGATCCCTCATTTAGTCCCACATCACTCGTGAATCCCGTCCGCGGTCTATACTTAAGTCCCTGTGCACCTTCTCCTGATAAGCCGATTTTGAGGGAGAGAGAACGGGTCAACCCAGATCTAGTATCAGAGCTGGACGGACCAGGGGAGAGTGTATGGGTGTCTATCCAGGCAATCCCTCGTTAGTCCCACATCGCTTGTGGATCCTGTTCGTAATCTATACTTAAGTCCCTGGGCACCTTCTCCTGATAAGCCGGTTTTGAGGGAGAGAGAACGAGTCAACCCAGATCCTTCGAGGACAAAGGTATCACTTACAAAATTATAGTGAGGGTAGACCTAGGCCAAGAACAGCTGAGGAATTGTTCAATCATAGACACTAGTCCCTACGCAATGTTATTAAGAGAACATTCGGTGTCTTAAAAAATAGATTCCACATCTTAAGAAGTATGAAGGCATACGATATAGAAGATCAGACACGAATCGTGGTCATTTGTTGTGGGATCCACAATTACATCAAGGAACAAGATATTGAAGATTAGTTATTTAATGAGCTTGGAAGCAAACAACACGTTGATGACCTTATGAACTCTGATCCTCATACGTACCGTGCTTTGACATCTGATACATCCCAGAGACATTCAGTGAGACCAATATCCATAGTGCGCCTAAATATAGCCAACCAATTGGCAATTTCTAGGAGAATGGCTACGATTCCATTAGATCAATATTGAATGTTTGCCAATCACATTCATTATTTATTATATGTTTGACAAAAAAATTTAGGCACTTTTTTGCTTCCAATCTATCTTTATGGTGTCACTAATTATATTTTTTTCGCTTCACACATTATAATTTGGTATGAATTGTAGTATTTTTGCTCTATATATGTCTTCAAGTGACACCGCAATGGCAAGATGTGAATACTGTAATAGTTTGTGCGATAAGTTCACAATGAAACATGGACCTAATAGAGGTAGATCTTACTTCAAATGTCTGAGGCATAATGAATTTTTTATGTGGGTAGATGAATTTCGTTTATATGATTGTAGTGAGGGACAATGTAAGGTTCGCATCGCGAAGACAATGGCGAACTTTAATCGTTGATTCTAGTGTTGTCCTAAATCCAGTGGGGTATAACTATTATCCTTATTTTTTGAAAGTAAGATATTTCCACCTTTATTATGTGAATACATTTCGTAATTCAGTTGAATGTAATTGCAGCCCCAAGAACGAGGTTATAATTTTTTTGAATGGATTTATGGAGACTTTCCTTCAACAAGTGCACTTTCATCTGATTGTGGAACAAGCAATTTGATGGTTGGAGGTCACTCTTCTTCATCAACACCATCCTCTGATTTTGTGAAGGAGTACATGGAAAGAGCAATTAAAGGTGAAGAGGAGAAGTCAAGAGTATTGAAAAATAAAATAGATGTGCCTGAGGAAAAACGAAGGATATATACAGATATCCTAGATGCAATTAATAATATGGACATCACCAAAAGTGGTAGTTAGCGGATAATGACAAACTGGTGGAAATATGTAAGACATTGTGTACCTAGAATATTTGCATTGTATTAGTATTGTAGGTTGATATGTTTTAGTAAGAAAAATATTTAGATGTAAGTTAAAATAAGGAAATTCGAAGGTCGTTTGGTTGCTTGTCATGGTAGAATGAAGGGTTATGAGTTTCTATGACAATTAAATAATGTGAAATTTTTTTGATTAAAATAAACATCAACTCATGTCCGAAACATTTCCAGAAACAATATTTATCAAACACCTTCTTTTCCGTTTCTATTTCCAGAAACAAATATTATCAAACACTTCCTTTTCCGTTTCTGTTTCCAGAAACAAAAACTACAGAAACGTTATCAAACGGACCCTAAGATGAAGAGGTGGAACTTTATGGTAGGAGAGAATGTGGAACAATTGTATTTTCTTTATATAGTTAATATATTTCCTTGTTTCTATAATAATAATAATAATAATAATAATAATAATAATAATAATATCACTTTTATTACCACGAAAAGTCTTTTTCTACCAAAAATATTAATAGCACATTAAGAAGAAATGATTATTTTTTCTTTTTTTCTTTTTTTTTTTTTCCCAATGAGGATGAAGTAATGATCTCTTAATTGTGTGAGGTGGTGGTCCTTGCCAACTGGGGAAGGGATCCTCTCTAGCACACATCCCATAATTGGTAGCATTTGGGTATGCATTCCGAGTTCTGCTTAGCTGTCGTATGTGCATTAGGCGGATTGGTGGTTGTTGAGGATCCGGTCTTGCCAACTAATCTACTCCTTAGGATATTACCACTATAACTTGGTAAAGGAAATGCATCTCTTGGTCTCTCTCTCTCTCTCTCTCTCTCTCTCTCTCTCTCTCTCTCTCTACTCTCTCACTCTCTCTCACTCTCTCTCACAAAGGGAACACTATAAAATCTTAAAAAAAGTGTAAGAGATCGATACCTAGTTGTATCGCTCATCACTAGTGTGAGGGTCCATGAGAACGCAAGCAAGGGAATCAACAAGGATAGAGTTTTATTATTTTACATGGGTTGGGCGGTAATTTCCCACCCTCTTGTGTTTGGGCGTAGAGTCCATGTGACCAGGTAGGGTTTTTCTCCGAGAAAAAAAGAAGAAAAGAACATTGCCTAATCTTGTGGCTCCTATGCCCAAATACAAGAGTATGTGAAATTACCATTCCGCTTCCATGAAATAAAAAATGTCATATATGTTGATGCCCATTTGGTAGGGGTGTCAATCGGTCAAGCCAGGCCGATCTCGATCGGCCTTGGCGGTGTGAAATCCTTGCACCGTGAATGCCCGTTTATTTAAACGGGCCTGGGTTTGGGGGACATGGTACGGTTTGTAATTGGGCCAATCGGTGTCGGGTTTTAATCGGGCTACCTTAAATGGGTCTTAAACGGGCTATGGCCTATTTAATTCTAAACGGACTCTAGACGGGCCTACCATAAAATCATTTTTTAAGCAAATTAAACTATTGACTTTACAATTTAAGCATTTTTCTTAGAATTTAAGAAGATAAGATTCTTAGAAAAGATATTTACAATTTAAGCATTACTCATATTTTGGGATTCGGCTCCTCTATAGCGCGGGGGTGAGCCATACATCCTCTAGCTCACCCTAGGATCGTGACACTTGGCCTTTATTGATCCTATGGTGTGAGTGAATTAAACCTTTGGTAAACATATATGTTGGCGATACACCGTATCACTTTCTTACAATTACAACTTTTGAGAATTTTTAAAATAAAAAATAGAGTTTTTCTGTCGCGGGAACTCTCTACCTTTGGCGTTCATCCCGCCCCTAATAGGCCGCCGGCGACTTCTTTTTTCTCTAATAAGCTGTCGGTGTTTGTCTCATTGCCTCTAATAGGCCGACGACTTCGCTTTTTCTATGCGATCATCGCTCAAATAATAGCTGCACGAGAAAGAGATAGAAAGAGTAAGAACAGAGTGAGTTAAAGAGAAGAAGTAGAAGAAGAAGACGAGAGACAAAGAGAAAGAGAACTTACTAGTTCCAGACGATGATCGCATAGATAAAAGCGAAGTCGTCGGCGGCCTATTAGAGACGGCGAGACGAACACCGGCAGCTTATTAGAGAAAAGAGAAGTCGTCGGCGGCCTATTAGGGACGGCGGGATGAACGCCAAAGGTAGAGAGTTCCCGCGACAGAAAAACCCTATTTTTTATTTTAAAAATTCTCAAAAGTTGTAATTGTAAGAAAGTGATACGGTGTATCGCCAACATATATGTTTACCAAAGGTTTAATTCACTCACACCATAGGATCAATAAAGGCCAAGTGTCACGATCCTAGGGTGAGCTAGAGGATGTATGGCTCATCCCCGCGCTATAGAGGAGCCGAATCCCATATTTTGTAGTATTAGTGGTTAAATAAGTATTTACAATTTAAGCATTTTTCTAAAGGGGGTTGGGTCAATTGGACTAAGTGAGTCGGGCCGGTTGGGCGCCCGACGTGCTACTACTCTGCACCGTAAATATTCGTTTAATAAACAGGTCAGGCTTAAGTTGGACCTTAAGTGAGTCGGGCTGGGTCGGGCCTACCGGTGCGGGCTGAGGATTGACACCCCTACCATTTGGGTTTTATTAGGCCGGCGCTGGTGCAGGGGCCACGCCATGAGCGGCAATCTCTTGCCCGGTAAATAATTAAGAGATGATAGGAAAGCGTTGATGAAGTTGCAACTCAAACTTGGTTCAGCCAGAATTCAGAGAGTCGAAACTCAGTGTCAGAGGGGGGAGCTGATGAGAGAGAGAAAGGAAGAAGAAGAAGGACGTACAAGGGCAGCAAAGACGGTGCCGCCTTGTGATCTTAGATGCAAAGGCAAAGCTGCCATTGAGTTCCTTGATGACCTGATCATCGGAATAAGGCCCCCTTTCTCGGAGGATACACGGTAGGCTTCGATGATCAGCTTAATGGTGTTTTTGGAGAACCTAACCTACAAATTTGATTTTATTCCACCATAGATTAAAAGGGAAACAAAATTGAATTAGTAGCAGAGCTTGGATATTGCTTCCTTCAATCAATCACTGTTCCAAAGCTACAATTTTGTGGAGAAATAAACATATATTTTACAATGCCGCTGGTTGTGAAGGCAGTAAGTTCGAGCAGGACGAACGAAATTAAGGGCACATATGGAAAGACGATAAAAACAAGGGGGAAAAGGATAACGGTTGGTCACCAACCAACAGTCCAAGAATGAGAAGATTCGTCGGTGAACCCCTACTTTCCCCTTTTCAATGGACTTTGCTGTCTCTTTCTTAGTCTTGAAACCAGCATCATATGGGATCCACACTCCCAATTTTCCCTTAAGCCAAGTGGAAATAGCAACAGTGAAGAGTGGAATGCATGAATGAATGAGAGGCCGGTTTTTGGGGCAAAAGCAATCTCACTTTGTTAATCAACCATGCCGATTTTGAAAGCAGGGAGTAGGCCACCATGGGTTGGTCTAGGAGCTGCAGTTTGGGTTCAGATTGCAGTTGGAAATGGTTTCAACTTCACTCTCTATTCCACTTCTCTGAAATCTGTTATGGGTTTCAGTCAACAGCAGCTCACCATACTTGGAGTTGCTAATGATCTCGGGGAGAATTTTGGCCTTCTTCCCGGTGTCGTCTGCAATAAATTACCACCTTGGATTGTTCTATCCATTGGAGCTTTCGCTTGTTTCTTGGGTTATGGAGTTATCTGGCTTGTTGTGAGCGAGACTGTTGAGTCTCTGCCTTATTGGGTGGTGAGTTAACTTCTGCCCTTACTCATTTCAGGATATGGTTTTGCTTTTATTTACAATTTGTCTGGTGAATCCCCCCTTTTTTTATTTTTTCAATTCTAATTGGAACTCTAATGAGTAGAGGATTTTGATCTCGTTTGTTGTTGTTGTGCGAGTGTGATTGGTCTCTTCTGTTGCAGGCTATGATGTGTTTCTTGATAGAACTTCTGAAAATAAAATCTCAATTTTGAGCTCGATTAAAAGCTTCTGTACTTAAGTGGTTTGTAGTTGTTGCCTTTTAGCAGTTTCTGCACTTGCTTAAGTTGTTCAGTGACTTGTGGATTATTTTTTTTTTTGGGTGAATAGTAAATGCATTAATAGAAGGTTTTGAAAAACCTTTTGTAAGTGATCCAAGTGGGAAGATAGGGTCTTGCTGTAGATGAGGATGTCATCACAGTGGACCACTAAAAACTTGCCGATGAATGGTTGAAGCACCTAATTCATTATTCCTCATGAAGGTGCTAGGTGCATTTGACAAGCCAAAAGGCATGACTAACCATTTGAAGAGGCCATCCTTCATTCTGAAAGCTGTCTTCCACTCATCTCCAGGCCTAACCTGAATTTTGTGGTACCCGCTTTTGAGGTCAATCTTCCAAAAGATCGATGAGTTGGCCATCATATCCAACATATCATCAAGCCTAGGGATAGGGAATCTATACTTGACAGTGCTCTTATTGATGGCCCTACTATCAGCACACCTCCGTCAGGTGCCATTTTTCTTTGGCGTGAGCATGGTTTTAAGTATCTCCGATACCGATACGATACCTTTCGATACGTATCTTAAATTTAGCCGACCGATACGATACACATCGATACGATACATGAAATTTTTAAAATCCTTTCGTATCGATATATATCCTATAATACATACCGATATGCGTCAATACACCACCAATACACATCGATACGATACGATATGCCTCGATACGGCTATGAAAATTATAAAATTGAGGTAAAATGTACGTTTCGGTATGTATTGGTACGTATCGGTGAGTATCGGTATGTATCGATCGGTACGTATCGGTATATATTGGTACGTATCGGTATATATTGGTACGTATCGGTGAGTATCGATATATATCGGTACGTATCGGTGAGTATCAATACGTATCGATGAGTATCGGTATGTACCGATACAGTGCGCTATGGTCATATAATGGCCAAGATGGGTAATTTTTCAGAAAAACACGATTTTTTGAAGGGTTTTTGTTCTAAAGTTGCTGTCAGTCATATTTCTCTCTAACTAAAGTGGAAATCAAGGTTGGGAACAAGGATTTTACATTTATGGGACAACTACAAACCTTGAATTCTTAGTACGATACCCTCAATTTAGTGTTTATGCATAATACATGTTATCAATAGCTTTTTTTAACAAACTCTTTATGCAAAAGTGTTTAAAAAAATGTTTCTTATCCATTTATGTGTGTATCTTTAGCGTATCTTAGTGTATCTCCGATACGATACGATACTCTCCGATACGTATCTTAATTTTGACCGACCGATACGGCGACCGATACCGATACTTTAATCCTTGGGCGTGAGCAAGGCAGGTACCGCACATGGGCTAAGGCTCTCCCTAATGAATCCCTTTTGTAGCAATTCGTCCACTTGCCATTTGAGTTCGGCGTGCTCTTTGGGATTCATTCGTTAGTGGGGTAAGTTCGGGAGAGAGGATCCTAGAACTAGGCCAATGGCATGTTGGATGTCACACATAGGTGGTAGCTCATCAGGTAGTTCCTCAGGGAATAGCCTCTCAAATTTTCTCAACAAGGGTTGTACCTCTCTAGGAGTCTCAGTGAATTTTCTTGACATAACGGTATTACTCTGTATGGCAACTAGAGCATAAATAAGCCCTGACTCTTGACACTCTCCCTCAAATTGTTGTTGATTTAAATTATTAAGTGTTTTGGAAGGGCATGTTTGGAGGTACTTCCCTTGTGTTCTGGAAACCTTACTTCCCTAGGGGCACTGGGGGTCATTCTAATCTTTTTCTCTTTGAATTCAAAGACTTAGGTGTTGGACTTCCCATAATTGGTGACATCTCGGTCATATAACCAAGGTCTACTTAGGATGATGTGGGCAACATCCATCTCTAGGACATCACACCACACTCGATCCTCGTATCCTGCAAAGTGTAGGGGAATTAGACACCTCAGAATAACGGGAATGGTGGACTGATCTACCCAGGCAACCTTTTAAGGTTTTGGATGGGGCTCTGGTTTGAGGCCCATTCAAGCAATAGTGCTCTTGGCGACCACATTCATGCAACTCCCGCTGTCTATGGCGACGCAGCAGTTCTTGCCCTGATGACATATGTAAGTGATAAAGATATTAGTTCGTCGCCAATCGTCGCTACTCTTAAGTTGGGAGACCATGCATCGCACAATACCTAGCTTAAGGTCACCAGCCTCTTCGGCATCCTCATCAGATATGGTCTCATCTAGCCTATGGTCCTCATACTCATTGTCCTAAAAGCCCTTTTGGTCACCATCTTCAGGATCTTACTCTCCCACAAAAAGATTTCTGTTGGGGCATTCCCTAGAGAAGTGACTATACCCTTAACACTTGATGCACTGTTACTGACCACTCTTCTTGGGTGCTTCTCCCAAAATTCCTTTTTCCCTGTTGTCAAATTGATGTTGTGGTGCAGCAGGGGGTTTTGGGAATCCGGTTGAACCTTGGAAGGGTTTCCTAAAGTGGGGCTTCCCAGCTTGAAAACTCTTCTTCTGAGAATAAATTCTCATGGAGGATTTTACTTTAAGGGCTACCTGGAAGGCCAGTGGAACATCTCGCACTAGGTGGGGTGTCATACGTGATTGGATTTCGGAGTTGAGCCCAGTAAAGAACCTGGAGAGTGTCTGCTCAACATCCTCACAAATTCGGCTTCTAATTTTCAATTCATTGAACTTGCTCATGTATTCGGTCACAGTCAACTTCCCTTGCCTCAAGGTATTCATGTCATTTAACGATTGCAGCCTATAGGTGATAGGCAAGAATTCCCTTTTAAGCCTCTCCTGCATCTCTACCCATGTTGTGATTGGCTCAAGTCCTAGGCTGGTCTCTTGGTACTCTAGGTCTGTCCAGAAGTCCTGGACAGCTCCGATAAGCTTGAATTTACCAAATCTGGAGTGGACTTCCTCGGTTATATCATAAAACTCAAAGTACTGATCCATTTGCTTAATCTAGTCTAAAAGGATCCTAGCATCGATTTGACCATCATAGGTAGGGGCATCTACTTTAATCATTCTCCTGACATCATAGCCCCTATCGTACTCTCATCTCTATATTGAGTATGGTGCCTTAGACCAGGCTGTCGTCGACCCCTACCCTGACCTTTACCACACCCTGTGCCTAGGAAGTTATCCCTTATCCGGTCATATCCATCAGTGTGGTTGTCATAATTCTCTATCTCAGGGCTAAGGGCTCTTATTCTATGTAATTGTGGCCCTGGCGTCCGTCTGAGTTTAGGGCATTTGTCTCAAGGGCAGCAAACCTAGTGGTAATGGTCTGGAGATAAGCAGCATGTGCTTCCCAATCAGCCGCCTGTGCTTCTCGATCATCCCTACTGGCAGCTAACTCGATTTGGAGGTTTCTTAGGAATTCTTCATTTTGTTGAAGATCCCTCACCCATTACTCTGGCTGAATGGAGGTACTAGGAGGGTTAGACATGTCTTGGTATGCTCTACCACTACGGGGGGACATAAAGGAAGGGGGCAGCCAAGGTATGGTTGCCATGCTACACCTCAAGGACTACTCAGAATCTCCAATTGAGACAGGTAATTGGCTCTCTCGATCTTGAGGTCAAAGATGTCCCTCTCAGGATGTGCTTCTGGTGGGAATAGCATCTGATGCTATTTGGTCCCACCAAGCTAAGGAGGAAGAGGGTGTCTTCTAACCTAAGGTAACACTCTCTCAGTTTAGACTCAACTACGGAAAGGTTGTGATGGAGATTAGACCTCGACAGACATGGCATATAGACAGAAAACAGCAGCACCCAATCATGTTAAAATCAATCAACAACCATGCTCTGATACCAAGATGATGTAGGAGGATACCTAGACAACCAGACTTCCTACAGGTATTGTACACGTGGACAAAGATAGGCTCACTAGGGCTTAGATTGGGACTGGGATTAAAGGGAGAACAGCACAACACATTAATAAGCATGCATGAATTAGAAGACAAATAAACAAAGTAGCAGCAGTCAATAGACTCAATACTAATCTAGAAGGAAAAGCACATAAACTACCTAGACTTCAAGTGGGGAATATGGGGAAGGGAACATGGCAGCATATTGTAGTTTAAGCACATGATCAATCCAAGAAACAAAAGAGTAAGCAACACGCATCTCCTTAATTCAGTCAACTAATGAGAAAACCAGCAGGGATTCAATAATAAAATAAAAATGGCTAGGCCTGAAAACAGTAGTAGCAGTCTAGGTTTCAGCAGCACAATGATGGGGGAAAAAGGGGAGAAGAGGGGAAGGGGAAGAAGGAAATAAGCTTACCTTACCTGCTGTCCAGATCTGAGGAGAAAGGGAGAAACCAGGTCCACCAAGAAGGAGAAGTGCAGCTCCACATCAGTTGCTAGAGGCGGTGGAGTGAGAGGCGTGACAGTCATCAGTTGCTTGGGCAATGGAGTGAGAGGCAAGAAAGGGAAAGACAAGAAGAGAGAGAGGCAAGATAGAGAAACGAGAGAGAGGGAATCAAGAGATAGAGAGAGACGTTAGCTTTGTGCTTCATTCATTAATTCATTAAAAAAAAGTTGTGGCCAATGGTCTTACATAAGTAGTGAGATAATTACTAAAAAATAGAAAAGGCCAACTAGGAAAATAATCTCATAATAAAAGAAGTTTCCTAAAACAAATAGGAATATTATTTGATTTCCTACTTATCTCAAAGGTCTAAATAAATAAGATACTAGGAAATAAACTAACTAAAATAACAAATCAGCAATGGGGCCCACACAATCTTGGGCGATAGGAGAGAGGGAGAATCGACCAGCGATAGGGCAAGGCTGGACGATTCCTTCCTTCTTCCTTCTTCTTCCTTCCTTCTTCTCTTCTAGTTTCCTTCCATGAAATCATCCTCCAGCCATAGTGAATGCGGATATGGCTGGTTCCTGCGTCGGCATCGCTGGTACACGTGGATGTCCCCATCACTCCCTCTGATCTATTTGAAGCTTTATGCTCATAATTGTTCCCCTATTTTGGATAGGCTTCATAAGAGGTTGGAATTATGGAAAAGGAAGATTCTCTCTTTTATGGGCCGACTTGGAACTTTTTAGATCAATTATGCAAGATTCTTATATTTACTGGCAGTTGCTTTCAATCATCCAGCTTTTACCATCTCTAAGATTGAATAAATCATGACTTCTTTCCATTGGAAAGGCCATGAAAACCCAAATTTTTTTCATCTCATGAGTTGGGAAAAAATTTTCCTTTCGAAGGATGAGGATGTGCTTGGGCTTCGCAGGGTTAAGGATTCTACTCTTGCAGGCATTATTAAGCATATCTGAAAATTTGCATATAAAAAGGGAAGTACTTGGATGGATTGGTTACTCTAGATACCGTCTAACCATAGTTCAAATTCTTGTTTCAGTAGACCATTTTGATCAGATAGAAAACTTGTGAAATTTCGTCAAAATAGTGCTTTTTTTGCCAAATTGTTTCGGTGCCGTTTCGGTGGATAAATGGTTATATTAGGCTCCGATGATATAGGGAAACCTTATTTTAGCCTATATAAACATATGTAAACCTTCATGCATACATACAAACTCAGCCTTATCACACAATGTGGTGGTTTGGATTTGCACCCTTAGTTGACAGTGTATGCCAAACCCTATTATATACCTTTTGTAATATTTCCTATTCTACACATTTGTTTTAGTACTAAAAGATAGAAAAGACAAGTAAAACAAGTAAATTCTGCACGATTAATGAAGAAACATAATATTGATTAATTATTTATGAAATAGTACAAAGTACAAGCATCATAGACACTCAAATCTGTCTGCTAATACGAAATATGATGTGCTGGATCGAGCCAACTTAATGTAGATGATGTAAGACTAGAATCACAAGTGATCGTAATCCAGGCAGGATCTGAAAATCTGGGTTGGAATAGGAAAAAATTGAGAACTCACAAACCGTAGCACAGATGGAGCTGAAGCTTGGAGTAGATGAAGGTCCTATATGGGTCAACAAACCCTCAGAAGATGAGACAGCTCCGATGGTTGAATTGAGAGTTATGCTATCAACAGGAAAGAAGAAACTTTTGACCACTCTTCAGAAACTAGGGTTCTGGGCATCAGATGATCCTCAAAATTGGAATGAAGATCATTTGTAACCTGTCTAGGTTTCATTCAAAAGTTGAGCTTCAACTGCTGGTTGGTTTGGGAGATCTGGAGCTCGATCCAAGTTTCCAAAACCCTAACAATGGCTGCAATCGATTCTGATCTCCTTGGCTGTATTTGACTGAACTTCAGGTCTTCAAATAATTCTCTGACACTCTCTCACAAAGGCTAAAACAGAAGATAAAAGGGGAAAAGAGAAATTGATGGAGGGGTTGAGAAGGGGGAAGAAGAAGGTTAGGTTTTGGGCATCTCACCCCTCAAGTTTAGGCATCTCACCTAGGCCTCTCACCGAACTGTATCCCACAACAAAACAGCATAAGGCATCTCAAAATAAGCTTCATTAACTTGTGAAATTGATTATGGTCTCACTTATATACACTAGGCACAACCTTATAAATTAGAAACAAACCAAAAAAAGAAACTAACATAAAATAGAAACTAGTGACGTCTAGTAACTAACTACTGACTTGTACTAAGAAACTAACATAAGAAATAGGGAAACATTCTAAAGGGCTAAATATGACTTTGGCTACTTGTTGAAGAAAAAAAAAAAGGAAAAAAAGGGACCAAAATACTGTTCATGGGTACTGTTCACGTGAACAGTAACAAATTTTTTTTCCCTGCAATCTCTATCTATTTTCTCTATTGCCACTTTCAGTTTGCATATCCTGGCTAACAACTTAATTTTATTCTGGTTTGGGCTTTATCTATGTGTGTCTTACAACAGTGTTAATATTATGGCAGATTTGGCTTGCTCTTTGTCTCGCCACTCATAGCAGTGCCTGGTTCAGCACGGCTGTGCTTGTAACTAACATGCGGAACTTCCCTCTCACAAGGGGCACTGTTGCTGGCATTCTCAAAGGCTATGGGGGAATATCTGCTGCAGTATACACCGAGATCTACACTACAGTAATGCAAAACTCTTCTTCAAAGCAATTGCTGTTCCTCACACTTGGTATTCCTCTTGTATGTTTTGCATTAATGTATTTTGTTAGGCCTTGTACGCCAGCAGCTGGAGAAGACTCTGCAGAACATGGCCACTTTCTTTTTGTCCAAGTTGCCAGTATTGTTCTTGGCATCTATCTTCTCACAACGACTATATTGATCGATGTACTCAACTTGAGTGCTCCCTTTACCTACATATTTGTTGTTATCATGGTTCTCCTTCTCGTGGCTCCATTTGCAATCCCTCTAAAGATGACACTCTACCCTGCTGACCGTAAGAAACCAGGTACACTTGGCCTACCTGTTGGTTATTCAGATCATCAGATTCTAAGTGAAGACAATTCAGACAGAACAGAGCCATTGTTGACTCCGTCTTCATCAGCAACACAGCTTGGAAGTTTTCATGAAATTGATGATGCTTCCGACATTGATATACTTCTGGCTGAAGGTGAGGGAGCAGTGAAGGAAAAGAAGCGACCAAGGAGAGGGGATGATTTCAAGTTCCATGAAGCTATTGTGAAAGCGGATTTCTGGCTTCTCTTTTTGGTTTATTTTTGTGGGGTTGGGTCTGGAATAACTGTTCTCAATAATCTGGCTCAGATTGGGATTTCACTAGGTGTGGATGATACAACAATTCTGCTGTCTCTCTTCAGTTTTTGCAATTTTATTGGCCGTCTTAGTGGAGGTGCTGTTTCTGAGTACTTTGTCAGGTTAGTATAATTTTCCCACTGGTATCCTATTTGTTGGGAAGCTCTCTCTCTCTTGGGGAAAATAGCACATGAAGTTCAATTATGCACTAAACGCTGGACCATAGCCTAAAAATCACACGGACTGGAAACTGCTGATTTTGATCAATTAAGAGAAAGTAACTAATTGGACAATCAGAATTGGAAATTTTTTGGTCATCTATTCCATATAAATTAATGATCTTTATACCCTGAGATCATATTTCTAAAACTGCTGATTGGATGACCCTTTCTTTTACAAGCATTGTCCAAAAGAAAGCAGTTTTGATGATGATTAGAATGATCTGATGGTGTCAATATCTCTTCTATGACCCATCAATGAGGTGATCTTTCATTTTTGCTGTCTGTGTTGGTGAAACCATATACTGTTGATTTGTGGCAGCAAAAGACCAGAGAGGACACTACACTATCGACCATATTTCCTTTTGATCCCAGATAAGTTTGTTCTGATGTGTGAGATTCTTTTCCTTGCAGATCAAAAGCATTCCCTCGGACAATTTGGATGACATGCACACAAGTAATCATGATCATTACATATCTTCTGTTTGCTTCAGCTCTCAGTGGTACCCTTTATGCAGCTACTGCTTTACTCGGGATCTGCTATGGAGCTCAGTTCTCTATCATGATTTCAACTGCCTCTGAGCTTTTCGGGTTGAAGCATTTTGGTGTAATTTACAATTTCATGGGGCTTGGTAATCCTCTCGGTGCATTCTTCTTCTCAGCTCTTCTTGCTGGTTATATATATGATGAAGAGGCCGCAAAACAGCATGGGTTGAATTTGCTCAAGAAGAGTGTTTCCTGCTTGGGTCCTGATTGTTTTAGGCTTACATTCTTCGTTCTAGCTGGTATCAGCAGTCTGGGCTCTATATTGAGCGTAATCCTCAGTGTTAGAATTAAACCCGTTTATCAGATGCTATATGCTGGGGGTTCCTTCTGTCGCACTCAAGATTCGGGTCACTGATAGCGAGTTCAGTTTTTTGATACATGAATATAAATAAAGGATAAAGCGCTTCTATGGAGAATACTTTGACCTAGCTACTTCAGCTATTCCAGTCTATGCTTGCCTCCTTACATGCCCAAGAGAATTGGGAGTTCCATTTCTACTTGAAGATCTTGCAGTTTTGGGGATATGTGTAGAATGCTCAAGGAAAGATTCTTTCCTCCATTGTTGTAAATTGATGAGATCTTGCAGTTTTGGGGATATGTGTAGAATGCTCAAGGAAAGATTCTTTCCTCTATTGTTGTAAATTGATGCATCTTCTTCATGCTAGTCCAGAAAAGATACTAATGGTATTGGAGGTTTCATGTATTAATGCTTGGAATATCAATTTTTGTTTCAAGCCTCTCTTAAATCTCTCTTCATTGTAAACAGAAGGTTGCATCTATAGCTGATGCATTCAATCTAGTCTTAAACAATGATAGGTGTGGTAGGTACCATACTGTAAGGCTGGAGGGAGGTATTTTGCATATAAAATCTCTGTTCTAACTGCAAAACATGAACTTGAAGATATTTATATCAGAACTTCATTATATACTATTATTTATTTATCTTCTCTGCCTTGGTAAATTTGAATAGTGACATTGATTATTCCTGCAAACTTGTTTCTTCCGTATGGATTTATTTTAAGCCACAAATGTGCTTCCATTATGAATGGTGGGTGAATAGTGGTTGAGAAATTGGTTGGATTCACCTATAATATATATATATATATATATATATATATATATATTGTGTGTGTGTGTGTGTAATACCCTGTGACCTCCCAAAATCATTTTTCTTGGTATCTTTCTTCTGCATTCACAAGGATTGAAGCTGGTTGGATTGTGGCATTCTTTTTAATCATGCAAATGAACAGAGAAAATTAATGGGAACTCTTAAACATTGAGATCTACAAGCCTACACATCTGTTAAGTCTTCTTTGATGAACAACTAATTAATGGGGAAAAGTATCTTGTCTGCTTGCATGTATCTACACCCGGACTCAGGCAGGTGCAAAAAGATGGCATTCCACTGCCCCTAGATGCCTTTGGGGAACCTCACATTGACCTGTATGCTAGCTTAGTGTTCGCTTGCCCCCTTATTATTATTATTATTATTAAATCTCTTGCCCCTTATTAATGGAGAAAATAATTTTTTTTTAAATAATTAATATAAAAAAGAATAAGGTAAGTGTTGAGTGTGTTGGGACTCAGCATTCACTAGGTAGCCTCCACTAGGCAACAATGGTTTCAAAAATCAGACCAGGATCGGATCGGTCCCTAGTCTTGACAGAATCGATACCAATCCACTGGTATGACAAAGGGTAAAAAAGTAGAAACAAATTTCTTTTAAAAAAAAAAAGAGGGGGGAGGGTTTGAAATCTGTCCAATGCAAGACCAATTTTGACCGATAACAAACACCAATCCCAATTGGGTACCCAAGATTAGAAACCTTGCTAGCCACACAGAAGTTGCCACATCCACTTGTTAAAACTGAGATATAATTCACTCCTAAAAATTTATAATTAAAAAAAAAAAAAAAAGTCTTTCCGTGCCTTCACATCAGATTATTCATATCCAATCTACATTCGATGTGAGATCGATTGCTTTCGCGTGGAATCCTAATAGTAAGATTTAACAAACAACAAGTTCTTAAAAAGTTGTCGGCAGCGGGGAAAATGCCAGAAATGCTAATTTGCATCTATTGATAGAATCATTTGAGTAGCTGAATTTCTTACTCCGACCTCATCAAAAGAAACCAACGGTCGTTCTGAATTTCTTAGTAAGAGAATATGTGAAGATTTAAAACCAATCGGGGAATAGCTAGATTCATTACTAAACTCTTCAAATAACATGGTTTTACACACTTGCCTACTATAATCATTTCCATCACAAACTAAACTCTTCATGCTTTCTTTCTAACACAGCAACAAAAAAGAAGAGAGGGGGAAGGTGGGGAGGTAGGGAGGTGGGGCTAAGAAGGAAAATGGAAAATAATGAAGCAAAGCGGACATTTTCAAGACAAAAGCAGACCCTATATGGAAGGTAAAGTGGGTTTCTTCATGGCCCTCATCATTACAAAAGAAAAGAATTCTGTAAGAAACTAAGGAAAAAACTCTGGTGGAAGAACTGAAAAACCATCTCTCACCAATTTAAGAAGACTGATAAGAACTTCATGTTGGTTTCAAATCCTGAAACATAGCATCCCACCTGATCTCTTGAACAGCACTAGCCCAATATGTATCATCCTCAACTTTGTCATCATTGCAAAGTTGGTAGACCACTGGACTCTTCCCCCCACTACCATTAATGGGAGGAGGCCCTGCAACCATTGGACTTCCATTTGTGAGCATCAACCTCTCTTGCTTCATTGTCATCACCCTCTTATTCCTCTTCAACATGGCTCCCCTCCATCGCTTACTATAATTAGGCTTCGAAACGACGACAAGAGCAGAGTCATTGCGATGAACCCATGTGTAGATATACTTGGAAAGAGATCTCTTTGTTTTCTTGACTGCAGCTATAAGCCTAGACACAGGATGTAACCTTCCACCCTTCTCCCTTTTAGCAAGCTTGAGTATTTCTAGCCTATGTTTGGCAATGGATATGCCCATACTTTGGAGGAATTCATGGTTGAAGTAAATTATATCTTCTTCCTCAAGCTCATTGTGTGCAAAAGCAAGGCCATATTCATATACAAGAGAAGGCTCAAGATCAGTTTTGGATAACCAAGAGAACCAATCCATGGTTTTCTGTTAAAGATTGGTGTCTTGTGTGGGATGGTATTGGGGGATATATATATAAAGAAGGAGATAAGGTATGGAGTGTAGACTCATGAATGGGAGTGGAGGAGTTGTTGGGTTCACTTAAATGTTCTTGCTTTAGTTATACTCTTTTATGTAATTGCAAGGTAGTTGAAACTTGAAACTTGAAACTTGAAACTAAGAGATGAGAGTGAGAATTGGTTCTTGGGTCCCTCCAAAAAAACAGGTCACATGATCAAACACTTGTGAGTGATCCACTGAGCTCCCTAAGTTTTTCTTTTTGGAAAGATGGGCATCAATCACGGCTTGGAAAAAGGATGGTGAGTGGGTCACATCTCCCCCCTAGAGTTGCGTGTATTGTGGGGGGAAGAAATGTATAGAAGCTCAATAAATTCTCTGGTTCTTTATTGAGTTAGGTTAATCTAGATCAACCTCTTTTCCAAAGTGACCCTAGTCAATAAGATTCAAGTAGAGCTTTGGAAAATTTAATGCTAGTCTACATACCTTTATCCACACCATCCTTTGAATGGTTAAAGTTTTGATTGTGGAATCTTGACCATCCAATCCAAGAAGATTTGAACACTATAGTGCTGATCCATGATCTGGATTTCAGGGTAGTTATGGCCAAATTGATTAAAAAATAAGTCTTCTTTGACCACGCGGTGAAGTTCATCTTGCGATCCAAAGGGTCAGAGAACCCACTCCCCCCACCCAACAAACTGATTAGCCTTGAGGGCATAAGATGAATGGATCATCGTGGCCTTTAAGAAAACTCGATCTTTGATTAAATAAGAAAGTATGATAATATGGCATCTTAGTTTGTACATTATCAAATATCAAATTTCAAAGTAGTGTATCAAAGGTTTGTCCTGGTCGGCTGCGAATCTACTTTCTGCATAAAAAGCCATTTGGGTGAGACTTGCAAAAGATCTGTTTGGGGCAGTGTTTGAATTGACTTTGATTTAACTTGGTTGTCACTAACTAATTTTTAGTTTATTGACTGACTTGTACATCAAAATGATATTGTAATGGCATGAATATCCTTTGTTTTTTTTTTTTTTTTTCTTTTTGGATCTTGTGGAGATTCATGGGCATTGTCTTCCTTATAACCTCACAAAATCAAATTTTTTTTTTTGGTGAAAACAAAATCATTCTATTTAGTACCATCATAGTACATACATTAGTGCATTTTAGTAACCCTAAGTACAAGTTTTCAACCATATTAATTGGCAACTAAAGAATATTTTAGTCCACAAGTATATGAAAGCTCCCAGAGAACAAACTGATGTTGTAATCGTGGCTCATCTAAAAACTCTCAATACACCACATAAGGGTGTCAATTAGTACAATTTTAGTTTGGTACAGTAGATAAAATGGAGAAACCAAAGTCATACAGTATAAGAACTCGAATTCATTTTCAATACCAAAACTGTATCGATTCAATTTGGTTTCAATACAGTTTTTGTTCGGTTTTAACTGGTTCCTTATCAGTTTAGTTCTTTTTTTGGTTACAGTTTTTATAGAGTTCAATAAATCTTTTTTTTTTTTTTTTTTTTTTTAACGAGTAACCCCTTGAACCTGTCCGATTTTATGGTTTAGGCCCAAGGATAAACCCCGGTTATACAAGGCCACATCTGACCGGTGTAACAGAATAATCACGAGGATACTCGAATTAGAGACATCTGATAACACACAGTGCCTTTGGACCAGTGGAGCTACACCCATGGTGTAACCATATGTCGTATATTATATATGAGATACATAAATAATCTATGCTTAGATACATAATATATAATTACTATACATGTGTATACTTGATTGGTTAAAAATAGGTAATTCGGTAAGATTCGGTTCGAATGGTTTTGCATTAGATATCAAAACTGAACCATACCGAAGACGATTCATTTTCTTGATACTAAAATCGTACCGATTCTTATTCAATTTGATACAATTCCAAATGTTCGCAATTTTAGCATTCGATTTTGATTCCAAGTTGACACACTAGCTTCACATGTAAGGGGAATGAGATATCACATGTTGAAAAACATGATAATGAAAGGACCAATGAACATGGGCATGGGGAAGTAAGATTCTAACCTAAAAACTCAAACTAGTAAATGGAGGGACTAACTAGTACATGAAGACACCCCATGTCCAAAACTTTTAATCGATGTGAGATTATTCCTAACATCTTTGGCCTTAATAAATCAAATGGAAAGTTGTACAGTCCACATAAAAACATGATTTAAGTATGGGACCTACTTTTCAAGTGGCTTTAACAATCTCATTTTTTTTAACTTTCCTGATTAAGTCATGCATGACATGTTTGCAGTTAATACCTTCAAGTTGTAATCATAGTTATCAGAAGATTCAGAACTGTAATGGCTAGACATTATCTAGTCTGGATCGGTTTGGTTCAGCCAAAAGTGCTCTATAACATCCTTGGCCCAACTACTTAACAAAAACCAAAAAGACAAGTCATTTTTTGGTCTGATTTTACAAAATTTTCCTTGGGTTCCCGGTTCAATGGGCTGGTCTGGTCTGTCTTTTATGACATTATAAAGTATAAAACCGCATCATTTCAATATACTGTTAGTAATGGATGCAGCTTATGAGTTTGTGGCTGTAATAATTGAATTAACAAACACACTCTTTGCTCTTTGAGGATGGTACATCAAAACCCTAATTAAAAAACTGATGATTTGATCCACCTTATCTTAATTGCATGCGCAAACACACAAACCCTCCCATGGATTCCAAAAAAAAAAAAAGTAATTAATTAAGGCATTGGGCCCAAGTTTTAAATTCGGTTGAGTTGGGTCAAATCTGACCGATTTCGAGATAATTAGAATCAGAATTGATGAAGACTGATCTCATACCAAAGTATGAATTTTATACCCTTGCCTGGGCCGACAGTTTTGCTAAACATGTCGGTCATATGAGAACTGAGAGGGATTGGATATATTACTTGTTTGGGTATACAGTGATAGGATTATAGTGACCAAGTGATCTATGGTCTAATTATAGGGAACGTAGGTCCATAATTAATGTGGCCCAACCTGGCCCGGCCTGGCTCAACTGTTAAATGACAATGTTGGTTACTTGGTTAGGCACAGCCGCACAGGTAAGGATGAGGACAGTCCAATGGTCCACGGTCAAAACATGGTTAGGTTAGGAGAAGGGCTAGGCCCACACTTGGTCCAGCCATGAACGGGGCGCCAGACCAGCCCGGTCAGTTTCACGTCAGTTCAATGTGCCATGTGTTATTGTCGCGGTCCACAACTGTGATCACGGTCGTCTTCTTCTGGGTCAAATCCATCCCATATGGAAGCACTTAATGCGAATGGCTCTAATAAAGAAATGGATATTAGGATTTAGAAAGGGGGTTAGATGTGGGTAGAATTGACAATCGTTACTTAAGATAAGAAATAATAAAGTATGGAGGCTGAATTGACAAAACAACTTTCAGTTAGGGGCTTGTGAAAATATTTCTGTTTTTTTTTTTTTTTTTGAAAGAAAATATGTGACAAATAATCAGAATTACCATATCTCAGCGCATATAATCTAAGGGTGTCAATCGGTTCCGGATCTGGTTTTGGTTCCAAGAACTATTAGTGTGATTCAGAATCGGATCAAGTCCCATTTCGGCTCTGAAAATTGGTACTCATACCGACCTATCCGATTTTGGTTCCTATTCGAAAACAAGCAATAAACAAAGGCAAAGGTCCCTAGCCCAATTGAGATTTGTCTCAAACGCCCAATTATCTACAATGTGGTAGATTGGATGAGTTCCAATATCATATCTATTGATAAACAACAATAATTTTCAAGTACCGTTTAACAAAAAAAAAAAAAACATATACATCAGAAAGATAAGAAAACTCATACAAAAAGTTACAACGCTATCGAAGATTGAAAATCAAACAAGTGTAACATTGTGAGAGATGGAAAACTGACCTACTGTAATGTAGTTGAGAATAATCGACCGATTGGTCGTCGAAAAATCATGAGAAAATGAAGAATGGAAGCTTTCAGCCACTACAATTTTGTCTAAGACAAAAAATCGTTGCTATGCTAATCGTGAGAAGAGGAAGAACAGAACACTTCAAACTTGAAGAGTTACATTTAAGTAGATTATTTAACTCATGGTTCATGAGTGCTAAGGGAAAAAGAAAAAAAGGATTTATAGTTGAACTGTAATTGTATCGCTATAAGATGATTTATCATTTAAGTGATTAATTATATCGGTTTCCATATAAGTTACGTCAAATTTTTAGTTAAAGAGGAAAAAGTGAAATTAAGTTATTCGGTCCGGTTTTGGTTGGATCCAATGGTTCTTGGCATAAATCCAGATCGAATCGAACCGAATTATAAATATTTATTTCAGATCCAGGATTTAACCATATTATAATGGATTGGATTCGGTTTAAGGTATTCGGTCTGAAACTGGATTTGGTTTTCGGTTTCGATTCCGAATGGACACCGTTACTTTAATCCTGAGTAGCAAAGAACGATACGCTACCCATTTTTCGTTGCAGTGCTTGTTTCAGCCTAATAAGAGTTGCACTGGCTGTTATGGCTTCATATAAATAGCTGCTAGAAGAACATGATTTTTAGAGAGAATATTATTATACGAAAAAGACTATTATCAAATTCCCAACAAGAATGCTACATATTGTAGAAACGCAACCCTAAAACGATGCAGAAGATAATGGAAAAACAAAACAAACAATGCACAAGGATTTTACGAGGTTCGGCAAGGTTGCCTACGTCCCCGGTGAGATGAGATCCTGCTTCACTATCAATGGAGAATAGGGTTACAGCACTCGTCCTCACACCTCTCAGTATTGCTTGCATTACAGAGAAAGAAACCCTCGCTACAAATATATAGCTAAAAAACCCTAATTCGAAAAGTACACAATTGCCCTCAAATAAAAAATTCGAGCGGGGGGGCTACACCCCCTGCTATGTAGGGGGGCCTCCTACCCCCCTTGCAACCCCCACGGCCCGCTAACCGGCTAGCGGGACCGCCATCCTACCTGTCTAGGTGTTGCACCAGTACTCCCTGGATTAAACTGGGATGAAATACAAGACATCATACACCAACACATATTACCTAAACCTATGGATTCAAAATGACAATTCTCAGGAGTTTCTACAGTGATCATCTATTTTGTGGGGGAAACTTCCCAAAGAAGATTTACTTTCAATAGAATCAGATTTAAGGAGAACTGAGGCTTTACCAATGTTGCTGGACTGAATTCCAACTCCCCTTCAATTCGATTGATGGAAGAGCCTTTACCACTACCACTAGGCCAAGCAAGTCATTATGGTATAGGAGGAAGCTAAGGTTTAAACCTGGCATTGAAACCAAGGTTTCCTTTGTTGGTACTTCTTGTCAGATGATGATAATAATCGAATTAATAAGGAACACTTTAGTTAGATTAGCCAAGCTTCAAATTCATTAGGCCTTCTGAGCCAATTGGGTTGTGACTCATCATCTGCTGGACTCTTATTGTAATACTGATATCTCCCGAAGAGGTAGATAATTACCAATTGATCCTTTCACTAATTAATACCACTTAACAAACTTTAGGGCATGTGTATAAATTATCATCTCATCCCAATCTCTCATAAATTAATATACGATAGATTTTGAGTAAATGATTGGACCAGATGATATTTACAAAAGTATATATAAAGCAATATTAGGATATATGAATTAATTTTCAAAATACTTTGTAAATTCTGTATAAACATGTTACATCATTCGAATTTCTATCTAAGTATATACAAACAATTTCTCAATGATCTTTTCTTAGAAAATAATGGATTCTATGTTGAACATTTCTTTGGTTCATTAGGAATCTAGTATACCAATATATAGTAATAGTCGTAGCATCAATCATTGGTATGCTAAAATCCATAATAAGTAATTGTAATGATAAAGACATCTTATTCATAAAAAAAATGATAAAGACATCTTAGGTCGGGGACTAATCACAAACTACTAACGAGATCTTGTACTTGATCGACTGAAAGTAGCACATGTAAGATTCACATATGATCTAGTTCAATGTACAAATATATAAATTCCCATTTGTGTCTTGTAATCAACATCACAAAGAAAATATAGTGTGACAGTCGTATGAATGTGGTGCCTAACTACAGCCCTACCATTGACAAGTTTAGGGTGTAACCCTTGGACAATAATAAGCCCATAACATAATCTTGCAAACATAATATTAAATAAACATTTATTTATAAATCTGATCGATTTATCAAAAAATATATATATATTTGATAGACACGTATCAGTCAGAATAATTTTGAAAAAATACCATATGACAGATGATGAAAATACTGCCAGTAAATTCTGGCCCATCATGCATTAACTTGTGGTTGCATGCTTCAATTGGATTATTGGAACACTTGCAATTGTGCTTTAGTCGGTGGGAGCGGGAATGGATTAACATGATCTACTTTGTGAATTGGTTGAAGGAAGCGTTTTTAGTAGAAAGATGCTTTTCAATTACAAATTTTAAAAAATAATAATAATAATTAAAGAAAGAAAGAATGTTACTTGCCTACTTTTGTCTACGACTAAATACAATATATGCAGAAAGATTGGACTACCTTACACGTCTTTCCATTGACCGGCATATTAGGTGTTTTTGCGCCAATAGGTTAGCGTTCTCTTACCTATAAATAAATAAGAAAAAATGTTTTTTAAAGCCATGAACTAACTTATAATAAGGCGTGGAATTTCTTTTCTTACTATGTAAAGCTCTCTTCAATCTCTTATAGCACATGGAAGAAAGATTAATATTTTAATGAAATTAGAGTAAACCATGGTTTGAAAAAAATAAAAATAAATTAAAATTAAAATGAAAAAAAAAAATTGGTAAGCATAGGTATCAGCCGATTCTGATTTGAATCGATTTGAATTGATCCATTCATATTGAATTTCTACGGTTCAAATCAAATCTTTACAATTCCACTAATTGGACCATGTATGTAGTAAACGTATTGCAAGCCTGATCCTCAGCCCAGTAATGGAGACTGAAACTTCAAACTTCCTTTCGTTCTTAATGGATTTTTTTCAGCTCTTTATCTGCACTTCATAGGCATTTCAATTTGCAGAGTTTTGTGTCTATCAAAACATGGAATAGATCAAATAAATTAGTGGAAAATGAATATTCCCTTGTCATGTCCAGACACAGCGGGAGGCATAATGATGTCCCCACCTCTATTAATATCATGTGCATCCCCTTATTTGAGCCTCATGCTAGTGCTGGAGATGCACAACCAAGGAATCTTTTTTTTCCCTATACATAAATTATTTTTGATATTTAAACAGATTATTTATTTATTCTTCAGTGTTCTTCCCTCTTCACATTTTTATGACCATTGCAAATTGAAGAGCCGTAATGAGCCATCAGATGCGATCATGTATGCAATCCATATATGATGGAATTTATTTCCCCAAAAAAAAATATGTATGATGGTTTTTTTTTTTGATAAGAGTATGTTGGTATTTAAATCATAAATGAGACCATTTTGAATATCCACTCTCTTCAGGTCGGTGGAACACACTTGGTAGTGTGTCTTGAGCAAGGTTTGAGAATACGAGATCAGGGGTGGAAACGGTCAAGTCCACTACAGATTTGAGCTCGATTCAGAATCGGCTTGAATTGAACAAAAATACATCTGTTCAAAAACTGTTTTACACTTTATCCATATCAATTCACCCACCGATATGGTATTATTGACTCTTGCTACACTTGACTCAAGTGGGCTGACAATATTAAAAACTAAAGGTACACCATGGGAATTCGAAAAAAAAAAAAAAGAGATTTTATTTAAAAGAAGTAGAAAAAAAAAAAAAAGAATGATGATTGAGCCAATTTGACCAGCCTAGATTTAAGAGAGACTCATCTCTTAGCCCAAGGACTCTTGACTACAAACAAAAGTCTTTTTTGGGGAGATCTAAGGTCCGAATTAATGTGGTCATGCATGTACAAGCTCTTGATCAATTAATGACCAAGGCCACAACCAAGTGGCAGTAAAAGTAATTTTTTTTTTTTTTTTTTTAAAGAAAACTTGCTTTTCACAAATCAATTTACAAAAAAAAAAAAAGTTCCAAGAAAAGAATGGCAAAAATCAATTATAGAGATGGGAGAATCATCTCCATTTCTCTCCCAAAATTACAAATCTGAAAGTCCATTCCTGAAATCCACTCTTTCTCTCTTAAATCCCTAAGAAAAATCTACGAAAACCTCCTAAATCTCTCAAAAAAAAACTCTGAAAATCCTATCTCCCCAGCTGAAACTTGTTTCCCATTCTTTTTCTTTCTCTTCTCTCAAATATCTCAACCCCAAATAGCAAAAATCATAAAACCCCTTCTCCTTGCTGAAAGCACTTTTATAAAGAAGAGGAATGCTTCAACTACGGATTTAACATGGCTAACATGAAAGAAACCTCTCTCCCAAAATTTACCTAGTAGTTATGTAACTTATATTAGGAGATAGTTGTAACAAACCATAAGTCTATAAGCTTCTCCAAGCCTTGATTCTCTCACTTGCAAGAGGTTGAAGGAAGGTGGTTGTTGCTACAACTTCTTCTTCCTCCCTTCCCAACCATTTTCCAAAGAGAAATATTTTATGAAAGTGAAATGTCATTTCTGCCCCTCCCTCTTTCTTATTTTCCTCTCTCTCTCTTTTTCTCTCTTTTTCTCTCCCTTCCAACGTTGAAAAGTCAAACTACTTTTTTCCTCTAATCTTTTCCAATCACTCTCTCTCATGTGAATGATTAAATTCAGATTCGGGAATTATGAAGAATTATTCGGATTAATTCATTTCATTAATTCAACGATTTGGTCAAAAAAACGGAGATAATAAAATTCGAGTTTGGATTCGGATTCGAGAATTATTCGTTTACAAAAATAAAAATCGGACAAAAAATTCGGATGTTATTTTTAATATTTGCAATACTTGTTTCATATCATCTATCAATTATCATATGTACATAATATACAAATGATATAAAAATTAAAATTTTAAATTTTAAAAATAAAAATATTATATTTAGCTTTTTTTTTCTAAACTCATTTTCTATTACTCAAATAATTGAATCAGAGAAAGAGAGATTGAGAGGGGGATGAGCACAAATTCAGCTAGACCCATGTTATCCACTATGCATGTTTACCTTAAATATTAAAGAGAGAGTAACGATGGTAAGACTTAGTCAAACCAAAATGGGATGAGAGATTTTTTTTTTTTTTTATAGAAGTGTGAGAGATTACCTTAGGAAAGATAAGCTTTGTCGATTTCTGTTAACAAAAGAAGAAAAGTAACATTAGGATAATAAATGCATAATAATCACACTATTTTTAAAGGCTTATTGACTTATTCAAGATATATTTTTTTTTTTTTACATGGGATAAAATTCGGTTATAATTTGAATAAAATTTGGTTTGGTCTAATTATTCGTGAATCTTAAAAAGCCTATAAAATTTGAGATTTTTTAGAATTTTTTATTTGATTCAGATTTGGACCAAATTATTCGTAAAATTTGTTAAAATTATGTTCAACTGAATTATTCACTAATAATTCAAAGAATTTAATAACTATGAGAGGAGTGGGTTCAATTTTTTTTTTCTTTTTACTTAAATATTTTTATTTTATTTTCTCCTCTTTTTTTTTTTTTGGGTAGGCCTCCTCTCTCTTCTCTCTTCTTTTTCTCTCTTCTTCTGCGTGGGATTGAGAGTGGTTTCATTTTTTTTTTTAATGTGGTTTTTATTATTGTGGGGGTCGAGCCAAAATTTGGTGCCTACAGATACAAAATAGTAGCAATGGAAAGCATATAAAAGATAAATTTCATATCATATTAGAGAAGCTTATTAAGATTGATGATGGGAAAAAAATGTATCTATAATGTTTTTTATTTTTCATTTAATTGTTTGGAATGGTTTTGTTGAAGCCTATTTCTTATGAACGTGTATTTTTTATTTTTCATATAACTCTAGTATTACACATTAGGACTCTTTCCACCATTTGGTTACCATGTGTACTGATACGTCCAAATTGATTGCCCAGTAGGGTAAGAACACGTGGTATCTAAGGAGAGGACACGTGTCGCTCACCTGTTAGAGTCTACAAGGAGTCTAACCGAGTCAACCACGTGGAGAGAATATTCCCCACGAAGGAGATAAGACGTATCCGAGTAGGACTCGAAGAGGAAAGGAGGCAGACCCGAGGAGGACTCCTCCAAGGAAAAGAGAAACCCTAAACCCTAAGGACTATAAGAGAGGGCCCGAGCAGAGGAAGAAAGGTATACAGAAAAACCCTCACCATTACCCTTGTGAAAAGCTGTGCGGCCGATCTCTAACTTGGGCGTCGGAGGACTAACCCCGGATAAACATCCGGGCCTCTGCCTTCTGTATTTGTGCAGGATCAACTCATACGGATTTTCGGCAACAATAGATTGGCACCGTCTGTGGGAACGATAGTAATGGTGGGGAGAACCTACAATCGTAAGAAGACGAGAGCAGCATCGAACATGAACATGGGGGAGGAGGAACCTTCAGGAGGGCTCCCTCCCTCGATGGAAATTGAACAAGAAAGGGAAAACGATGATCGGGAAGGTTTCGCGAGGTACCACCATTCGGTCGGATATTCGGTGGACGGAGATAGTAATCCTCCGCCCCCTCCTAGAGCAAGGAATATGTGACAAGGGAGCAGTTCAAAGCCCTCTAGGAGAAATATGACCGAATGGCCGAGGCAATGAAGAAGGTCTCCAAAGCTGTCTCTCAGAAGACACGGAGCACCGCGAGGCCCCCATATCCAGCCCAAGAGAGCTCGAGATGAGGACCGGAGCAGTACAGGATCAATAAGGTCCGGTTATGATTTTTGAAACCGAGCAATGAGGGAAAGTCCCGCACCCAGGGGAAGGACGGGTGTGCCGTCGGAGATCGACATGGGGAACCACGCCAAGGAGACGAACAGAGACACGAGGACTCGGGGTTGAAGCAGATGATCCTGGACCTGAAAGATGAGATCAAGAAGGTGGCAGAAAATCAGATGGGAGCTCGCGAGATAGACCTCACTAATGACACGACTCTAGCTGATGAGGTCATGAGGGACCCGCTCCCGATCGGCTTTCGCCTGCCAAAGTATGACACCTACGACGAGTCCGGGACCCCACAATCATCCTGAAGGCTTCAAGGTCACTATGCGCCCATCGAGTCTCAAAAACATCATGTGTCGTGGCCTCGCCATTGACAATCAGGAGGCCTAGCTACCGAGAAAGTTCGCCTCGGCCAGAAAGCAAAAGCCTATGCGAAGCGATATGTGGCTGAATGGTCAACAAGAAGGTGAGGACGGGACGGTTATTTCCTTCTCGCATTTACATCTCGAAGGGGTACACTCGCATGACGATGACCGTAGTCACCATGACTATAGTGGATTAGAGTGAAGAGGATCTTAGTGGATAACGCGTTCAACCGATATCCTGTTCCTTGAGGATTTCCAGAAGATGGGCCTGGACGAGGGAAAGTTGAAGAAACTCGAACACCCATTGCAGGGATTCTCTCGCATCCCAATAAAAGTGGAGGGATCGATTGTTGCCGAAGAGCCGACCGAGATCGCCAAGTAATGCATGATCAACTTCCGGTAGTAGGCATTACCTCGCATACAACGCCATACTAGGGAGGGTTGGTTTGAACTACTAAAGGCTTCGCCTCCACACCCCATCTCAAGATGAAATTCCCAACCAAGAACGGTGTCGGTGAATGTCGAGGCGATCAGAGGCATCCTGAGGTGCTACGCCACTACCTTGTGGGGAAGAGAAAGGCGGTGAGGCGCCCAATAGAAGATCATAGCGATGATGCCGCTTATCAACGGGGAACCGACCGAGGATCCGTCATGTTGAGGCCAAGAGGGCATAACGCCGGCAATTCCGATCTGGCTATAATGCCAAGGCAACAACGAAAAACTCGCCTCATTCCTCCAAAACAACTTTGACGTTTTCTCCGGTCGGCTTTAGACATGCCTGGAATAGATCGAGAGGTATTAGAGCATCATCCTAATGTCAACTGCAAAGAAGCCCGGCAATGAAGAAGAGGACTTTCGCCCGGAAGGCAAATGTAAAATAGATGAAGTAGAGAAGTTGTCAAGGCCCCCATCCGCGAGATCCAATACCGGAGTGGATATCCAACGGGTGATGGTCCCAAGGCAAATGGAAAGTGGAGGATCTACATCGATTTCACCGATCTGAACAAGGCCTCGCTCAAGGACGGATACCCCGTCAAAATAGACCTCCTCATTGATGCCACGGCAGGATACGAAGCCATGGATGCGCATCGGGTACAATCAGATTAAGATGTTAGAGGTTGATGTCCCGAAACATCCTTCGTGACCGAGGGAGGACCGGATCATGAAAAGTCATGCCCTTCGGCTAAAAATGCAGGGCCACCTATCAAAGGTTGGTGAATAAATTCTTCAAGGGGATGATCGGCAAAACCATGGAGGTATACGTGGACGATATGCTTGTAAAAAGCCTAAAGGTGGAACAACACACATTCAAGACTTAGAAAAGGCATTCTGTGTGCCGAGGCAAGACGCATGAAGTCGAACCCAGAAGTGTGATTCGAGTAACTCGGAAAGTTCCTCGCTTCATTGTCTCGAGAGGGAATTGAAGCAAACCCGTGAAAATACAAGCCATTCGAGATATGAGGTCACCCTGAATGTGAAGCAAGTCCAGAGCTAACAGCAGAGTCGCCACTAGGCGATTCTATCTCTCCGGTCGACAGATGCCTCCTTCTTCGAGCCTTGAAGGGATCCAAGAAGTTCGAGGGACTGAGGAATGCGAAAAGTCCTTTGAACAACTAAAGGAGTATTTTGGCAGACCCCCACCGCTGAAAAAGCCAAACGTTGGATACTTTTACAATTGTACTTTGTCAGATAAGCGGTAGTCAAGTGCAAGATCGAGAAGAAAGAAGGAAGGCAACAATGGCCGATATACTACGTCAGCTGAACCCTGCTAGATGCCGAAACAAGATATAGAAAGGCGAAGAAAGTGGCATACGCCCTGGTAACAGCGGCAAGAAAGCTGAGGCCTTATTTTCAATCGCATACGGTATAAGTGCTCACCGACCAACCCCTGAAGAAGATACTACAGCGGCCGGATATGTCTGGTCGCCTGGTAAACTGGGCCATAGAGTTGGGAGAATTTGACATCCAGTACAAACCAAGAACCACAATAAAAGCACAACCCCTCGCAGACTTCATAGCCGAGACGACGCTCCCTGATGATCCCCAGGAATCTTCCGAGGACCGAGAAGAAAAGGCTTGGGCATTGTACATGGATGGTGCTTCCAACAGCGCAGGAAGCGGCGCAGGGATCATATTGGTTAGCCCCGGAGTTTCAAGATCGAGTACGCCCTACGGTTCGACTTTGATGCCTCCAACAACGGGAGGTAGACGAAGCCATAGCCGTAATTAACTGCACGGGCTTTGATGGTACAGGAGCTGGTGGTGCATAGTGATTCACAACTCGTGGTATGACAGGTGAATGGAGACTACGAAGCCAAAGAACAAAGGATGGCTAGATACTTGAAGACAGTGCGAGAAAGAATAACAACCTTCAAGGAATTCGAGGTAAGGCAGGTGCCATGAGAAGAGAATGCTAGTGCAGACGCACTGTCGCAATTGGCCACCTCCGACTTTGCAGACCTTGGACGATCGGTGTATTTTGAAGTGCTACCACAGTCAAGTACCGAAAGACCCCAAGAGGTATTACCTGTAGGCAAACACGACCATAGCTGGATGGATGCCATAACCGAATACCTCAAGGAAGGAAAGCTCCCAGAGAATAGGGATGCGGCAAGGAAAGTATGGATGAGGTCAGCACGCTTCCTTCTGAAGGATGAGACGCTGTACAAAATAGGGTTCACCGTGCCGTACCTCAAGTGCCTGAACCCCGTCGATGTCAAGTATGCACTCCGAGAAGTGCATGAAGGGATATGCGGCCAACACCTAGGAGCCCGGGCCTTGGCACATAATGTAATATCCCGCTTCTTAAACCCGGTCTGATTTCGCGATTGAACCGGTTTAACCATGCAGGAACCGAGCCAGAGGATATTAGAGCGGGTTCCTTATGGGCTATGATGGCACGGGTGACCTTAACACCGGCTGGCCCGACAAGTCCGAGCTGCCGTAAGAGACGGAGTGCCCAAACTGTATGCACCTACCATAAGGCTATGTACGGATAAAACATGTATTATATCCGTGTTTTAAGATATATACTGAAGGCTACAATGTATGCCGGGTGGGGTTTGAGCCGAGGTCCGAGCCCCGCCAAAATCCCAAGTTTTGACTCTCGGATGGTATGTCGTGGGTACACCCACCCACCGAAAGTGACCCATCCATCACTATTCACTTAAGTAGGAATAGTATATAAGCTTTATGACTTTTTCTTTCCATTTATTGCCCTCGACGCTTGGTGAGAAAAGTAAAGAGGAGAGAGAAAAGAAAGGGAAGAAGAAAGGAAGAGGAAGAAAGGGAGGATTTCAAAGGATACCAAGCTCGATCTTGCCATTCCGTGTCGGAGAGTAATCTTCAACTCGAGATCTACAGCTTGAGGTAAGAAAAGTTGGTTTTATGAACATTCACCATACCCACGCTTTAAACCCTTGATTCAGTATGGTTTCTAAGATCTTGTAAACACACTTTGAAATGTTGAATCTAAGGTTTAATAGATGATTTATGTGTTGATCTTGAAGGATTTGAAGAGATATTGACAAGGTAGAAGGAGCATTGTGAGTTGGAAGTGATTTGGAGGGTTTGAAGTCATTCTTGAGCAAAGAAGGTAAGATGGTTCCCTACTTGAATCTAACTTAGATCTAAGCTAGAACCATCCTATAGGACTTTAAAGGTGTGAAGAATGGGTTGAGAAAAGCCCTATTTGGGTCCCCAAGGAAGGGAGGAAGTTGAGAAGAAATGGGTTTTTCCACAAAACCGGGCAGGTAACCGGCGGTCCCTACCACCGAGACACCCACCGAGAGGACCAGGGGTCCTCGGCAAACGGCGGGTAGGACCGGATCCACCAGGGTCCATACCCGCCGTCCCAAATCAAGGGTAGGACCGTGGGTAGACAACCCACTGAAGTGACCCACCCGAAAGTGGCTGTATGTGATTTTTAGGTCCGCCGAGCCCAAATCGGACGTGGACCTTCTTCGACGCTCTAAACACGATTTTGACGCCGGATTTCATTAATTTTGATTCTAAATGGTGAAGTACTAACCTCTCAATTATGTTAGGTTCACCAAATCCTACCCGATTCGCCCGGATCTCACCTGCATCGAAAGGGAACTTGTACGCTACAAGTAAGTGGAGAGGACGTTGCCTTGTTCGAGGCATTTGTTTGGCATTCATATATCTATATCTAACTTAGTCATGCCATCATGAATATGCTATATAGATTAGTCATTTCACCCATGGATGTGCATTTATGTTATGTTTACTTTTCAAATGCAAATTGGATGAGATGTTATATGTTGAATGTACATCATGATGCATAATGCATTGGTAGACTAGATGCCGTGGTCGGCTTGGAAACGAATGCATTGGTGGCCCGGTATGGGACACGGTGGCACTATGCAACAGACGCATATAGGAGCATGCGTATTAGGATTCTCACTATCCCGCATTATTCACCCTTCCCAACAGGGGTTAAGGTGTTGGGTTGCCATTTGGGGAAGCAGGGTCGCGTTGTCGGACACCGTATGTTAGGCATTAGCCCCAGAGTCATGTAGGACGGTCGGCAACCCCGTGGTATTTCAAGAGGGCCAATCGCATCGCTTTTAAATTGCCGGAGTCAACACCATTTACTTTATTTACATTTCGTTGAGAGCCGGTACGCATTGTCTTTATTTTTCCGAGTACTCACGGTGGGCCTTCTCCAACAGCCCTATGGGCGATCGGGAGGGAGTTCATTCGCATTCGGAGTATACGCAAGACCGTGGTTGTAGTAGCACTAAAACCAAAGACTTAGTAATGTTGATTAGGTGTATGTGATTGAAATGATTTGCATGGCATGTAGTATATGATGTGTTGTGATGTGTGGACTGTTGTGTGGTCCACCTTCTACTTGCCGAGCTAGTGAGCTCATTCCACGGTACACCCCTTTTAGATGATTTTGCATGTCATGCATCCGAGGAGATGGGGTGGGTCCCACAATGAAGTTTCCCGAGGAGGACTGGTGGACCCTAAGGAGTTTGAGCACGCGGATCAAGGTAGGAGAGCTGTGTCATGGACAGCAGTTCGAGGCCGGAGCTCCACTACTGAGGCCGAAATAGCTCTTCCAGATGATGCCAAGCGGCACGACCCTTGATGCCGAAATAGCTCCATTTGATAACCGAGCCGAGTGGTACTCGATGATTTTGATGATTTCGATATACTTGATATTTGAACTTTATTCTTTTGTGTATATATCATGCCTTCGGCCCAAATGTATATAATTATGGTATCATCATTTGGGTATCAAGTATATGGGAATTATTTAGTAAAACTTAGTCTTCCGCCGATCCGAGGAATTGATGTTAGTGTGTATGGTAGGTGGAATCAAGATCCGATGATCCCGGCAGTTTGGGTTAACTGGTGTTAACTCGTCACCCTCTGCTCGTGGTGAACGGGTGTGACAATAAAGTGCCGAAGGTGGCCTGCTTCGGCCGACAATGAGGAAGGACGCAGAATCGTTAGTCGAAGGCGTTATGCCGATGTTCGCCGCCCCTAGGCAAGACTCTACCGAAGCCTCGTCCTATTAAGCCCGATACCATCCGGCATCTAGGGAATGGACATCTTGGGCCCATTTCCGCCATGAGACAAAGGAAGTTTGTAGTGGTGGCGGTAGACTACTTCACAAATGGGTAGAGGTCAAGATCGCATTTATATCCAAAAGAATGTACGGAACTTCTTCCGAGAGCGGTAGTCATCGATTTGGAATCCTCGGTGGTGGTAACGACAATGAAACTCGGCTCGCTAACCCGATTTTCGCCGTTTTGTGATGCCTTGGCATTGACCTGAAAACATCTGGTTATCCACCCACCAACGGGCCGACAGAGGTAACCAACCGACTCCCCCAAGGAATAAAGAAGAGACCGATGATGCTAAAGGGTTATGGGTAGATGAGTTGTACAAATCCTCCGGGCTTACTACACAACCAGAGGTCGGCCATCGAGAAACACCTTCGCTTTAACTTACGGCACCAAGCGTATTTTGGTGGAGGTAGGGTAGAACCCATCGGATTCAAAGATTACAATGAAGAAGAAAACGATAAAGGACTCCGGCGAATTTAGACCTCTTGAGCGAAGTCAAGGACACCTCACAAGAAAGTATCGCTGTCTACCAGCAGAGGGTTGCGAGGCACTATAACTCCAAAGTCCGAAAGAACGAGTATGTAATGTGACTTCGCTTCGTATGGGTAGAAATATCAGACCCGAGGCATCAAGGAAAGCTAGCTCCGAATTGGGAAGGTCCTTACAGAGTCTAAAGGGTAATACGACCGGATTCCTATCACCTGGAGACTATGGGGGGAGAAAGGGTACCCCGATCATGAAACTCGAAGAACTTGAGAAAATTCTACCAGTAGTGAAGTAGCGAGCAATCACATTTTGTAATTTTCTGGTCCTAAGCACTTTCTAGTTGTAACTCCTCATCCTAAGCTCTCCGGATGATTTTACCATGAAAAATATGTGTGGGTTTACGGCAATTGATAGGATTCTGCTTGATGGCTTTAGCTTTGTCGAAGGTCCTTACCTCGGCCATCACCACGTTGTTGATCAAGGGAGAGCCAAGGAACTTGACTAAGGATACAGCCAAGGTCCCTACCTCGGTTGGGAGCCTGCAAAGGCCGAAGGATCTGACCAAGGTCACGACCCTTGGGGGCTCCGCTAAGGCCGAGCTGACTTGACCGAAGGTCACGGCCTCGGTTAGGGCTCTGGCTAAGGTTTAGCTGACCTGACCGAAAGTCACGGCCACTACCTCGGTTGGGAGCTTAGGTTAAGGCCGAGCAGACCTGACCGAAGGTCACAACCTCGGTTGGGAGCTCAGGCGAAGGCTGAGCTGAGCTGACTGAAAGCCACCACCTTGGTTGGGAGCTCAGGCTAAGGCCGAGCAGACCTGACCGAAGGTCACAACCTCGGTTGGGAGCTTAGGCTAAGACCGAGCGGACCTGACCGAAGGTCCTTACCTCGGTTGGGGGCTTTGGCTAAGGCCAAGCTGACCTGACAGAAGGTCACGGCCTTGGTTGGGGGCTCTGGCTAAGGCCGAGCTGACCTGACCAAAGGTCACGGCCTCGGTTGGGAGCTCCAGCCAAGGCCGAGCAGACTTGATCGAGGGTCCTTACCTCAGTCCGGGGCACCGACCAAATCCTACTTGTTCAGGATCCCTCAAGTCCACGGCCTTGGACGTGGGAAACCTCTTGGATAAGCCAATGGAGTGTAATCCAGCCTCGTACTAGAGTAGAGGCGTAATAGTCCTAGGGCCACCGAGGGTTCGGCCTTCTTGCACCTACCTATGGGCTAAAGATCCCTTATCGTAAAGAAAATGCAAAAAAGTAAAAGGCAAAGGTATCCAAGAAA